>JAPPVO010000036.1:152268991-152470704 GCA_030407325.1 Camellia japonica | reverse complement strand
ATTAGAAGAGTGAGGGAATTGTGGAATTGAGAAGGAGGAATATCTTATTGTTAGAGTTATTAAATCTTATTTATGAATTGAATAAACCTCAAGTAAATTGAATTTGAAAACTCATGCATCATGTGCATTATCATTTTTCTCATGTGATTTTACAATCTTGTATATGTTTGGAAAATGTCAAAGGGGGTTAAATAGGATATGAGTCTGGGTAGTTGAGTCGGATTTTGGTAATGTGTTGTGTGTTATATTTGGTACCCGTGCGGGGAGTCAAGGTGCCCAATTGCCTATCTTGTGCATATCGCCGGACGAATGTAGGAAAGGTTTTTGGGTGTCCACAAGCCTGTCGTTTATAGAGTCAGGGAATGTGGAAAACTTGTTTTTGGGTGTCTATAAGCTTGCCGTTTATAGAGTCGGCGAATGTGGAGAACTTGATTTTGGGTGTCCACAAGCCTACCATTTCAGGTGTCGGTGAAAATAGAGAGTGAAAGGTTCTGGGTACCCATCGCCCCACCGTTTTTAGGGTCGACAAATGTGAGAATATTTTTTGTATATAAATCTATGTATGTATGTATGTATGGTTTTGTGACTCTTGCTTGGGACGGCATTGCATATTTATCACCCCATGGTTATAGATGAGATTTTGAATGGAAATCATGCATTGAACATTTTTTTTTTTTTTTTTGGTTTTTAAGAGTGAAACTATGAATTTTATCCTAACCAGTGCATGGCATGATCATATGTTTTTCGATTAAGTTTATAGCTTGTTAATAATATTTCTTACTGGGCCATTGCTCACCCCAAAACGAACAACCTTTAAGGAGATGATGAACATTGTCACGACCCCAATCCGCCCCTAGTAGAATGGTGCCATGATGGCCAGTAATCCGAGATTACCGAGGCCAACTTACCAAGTTCACACACAATCAGAGTATACATATGGGGCTTACTTATGCGGAAGCAATAAATTTAAATCTAAATAGTCCACAAGAGCTGTGCATAGATCAAATGAAATGACATACATCTTAACCCGATTTACAACTTGGATACAAAATAGAATAAGTATATATCACATCTTGATCAAAAGGCTTCTCGAGCCGACATATACAAAATGAACTACAACAACCAAGCCAAGAAGCATAATCTTCAAGATGCTACAAAATACGAATCCAAAACAAGTCGCAAATAATCATCTAGGCGTCACCGCCTTCATGCTCGTCACCTACATATATATAAGGAGAGGGTGAGCTTGGATACTCAGTGAATGATATCAAAAATAAAGGTTTGCATGACTGATATTCAAGATCTTTGTCAAACAATACATAGCATATCTTGTACAAAATCAAAGGGATGAACCAAGTTTATCTGTCAAATTTTTCAAAGCTTTAAGGGATGCTTACTAGCATCAATATAATACAAGGGATGACATTCCGGACAAACAAACCCACGCGGAAAACCGTCAGTGGCAAAACTAAGGGTGCAGTTGCATTATAGTCCCCTAGCACTAAGGACTTTCAAAACAAGGGTGCAGTTGCATTATAGTCCACTGGCACTAAGGACTTTCCCAGAATGTCATCAAAACATGATAATACTTGATACTAAACTAGGGATAATCATTCATGCTTGATCAATACTTTTCTAAAACAAAGCAAAGCAAAGCTTTATCAAAACTTTATAACATAGCTTTATTAAAAATACCACTCACATAGCTCTTCGGGTGTGGGGATTACAAGCAAGGATCCAAGGCCTACAAGTACATAATAAATCCCATTGAATGCGCTTCAAGAAGTCAAGAAGAGATGCTCAAAGATGGATATGAAATGCATCCCTAAGACAAGCTTTACATGTGTGCAAATGATCTCGGCACTTCTTTCAAAACTAAGTCAAAACAAAGCAGTCATGTGCTAGGAGTCAAACATTGTTTTTCATCTCGAAAACATGCTGGGTACCAACCAGGTCTTGGCCGAGGTCCCACACCTCTTGGCCGAGGTGTGGTCCCGACACCACGTTCAGGGAAATGAAGTTTGGGAAATATCTGGGTTTCTTTAGAAGAACATGAAGAATATGAACATGGAGAGCATGAAATGTTAAAATCATAGCTTCTTTATTCAAAATCTGAGATTTCGTGAGATGAGTTTGAAAACATGGACCTGGGTACCCATACTTGAAGATCTTATGAAAACAAACACAAAACATAGATCTTGATACAAACTTTCGGATCAAAACATGGTTTTATTTCAAGAAACAAGAACATCATTTCTCTTTCTAAAACAAGCTTTAAATCAATGCATGGCTCATGAATCATGCTAGATCATGCAATGTGATCGGTTCAACCTAAAGAATAACAAGAGTAGATCAAGAATCTAACCTCAAAACACGGATCTAACGGTTCAAGGTGCGAAGATCAAGCTTGGAAATCTAGTTCTCTCCCTAAGAACTTCTTCTTCTTCCTCCTAGAGCTTCTCTCTCTACCATGCAAATTATGACACACAATGATATGTTTTCTCCCACTGCTGGCTGACTTAACCCTCTGCTGGGGCACGTGGCACTACCGGATTGGGTTTCCTCAAAAAGGTAACTGAATGACAAGACAAGAGCATGACAAAGGGTGTTCAACAAGTAAGGTGATATGGGCACTCCGGCAGGTAAGGACCTCGGATTAGAACAAGGCTTCGGCAAGTAAGGTCTCAATGATCTCGGCTAGGAAGGTTAACACTTGGCCTAGATGTGCCACACCTCGGCCTAGGTCATACCAGTCCAGGAACAAGATCACCAGGTGCAGGGACCTAAGATCTAAAATACCTACAGGATAACATCTCAGCTTAGATGATACATATCTCGGCCTCAGTGATACACACCTCGGCCTAAATGATGACATCTCGGCCAATATGCCAGGGTGAAGGTGGAGGTCAGCCAAAGTGGTTCCAAGATGGTCCTAGGTGTAAAAGGTCCAAAGGCGTGACCTAGGCTTAAGATGACCTCGGCTACACACACCAAGCAAGGGTCAAAACATACAAACAATACTCAAGCCAAAACACATAGGTACAAAACAAGACGGAAACCTTACTTTAGGCAAAACAAGTCAGAACCACAAGTGCAAGCTTAACAAAAACAAAACATGCGGATGCACATGAACATGACTAAGACGAGGATGAGGGTCACTACAAACATGTACAGCCAAACTGAGTTGGCAAGGGATGGATTTTGGATGGGAGCATGGAGGCTCTATGAATGTTATTGTTAAAGCCTTGGGCTATTTTTGTGTTGGAGATTTTTTATTTTTTTTTTTTTTTTTTTTGTGTAATCAAGGAAATTCCTTAAAAGATGTAAGCCTTTAGGGCATTATGTTTGGTATTATCTCTTGTATTTTGAATTATTTACTCCTTTGATGAATGTATTAATACAATGATGTAATCACATGAATAGTTCAAGGAAGAAAAGATAACTTTTAGATTAATTAATGCTTGAACTTGATGCCATTAGTTATAATGTTCCTAGATTAACATTGTGTTTATGCTGAAATATCGGGGCATTACAATCCATGACCCATATGAGATCTTATTAGCCACCTAAAGGTGTGGTGTTGTCTAACCAGTTCCCGGGCTGGTTATTCTATTAAGAGGTTTTCATGGATGTACCACGTATGATATTATGATTATGAGATGTTCTTATGAAATGTGTGAATGGTTTTAAATGTTGCATGAAGTTACACTTTGCAAATGAGCGTGGAATTCATTAATTACCACCTTACCTTGGTATTATTCACTAGCTTGGCTCATTCTTATATATATATATATATATGTAGGTGATATGGGGGGAGGAGCATTGATAGAGGTCTTGGACTTGATTGAAGAATCTTTTCCTTTTATTTTTTATCCTTTGATGTTTTTGACTTTTTGGAGATGAATTTTGGTGTTACGCAATAGATAGTAACATTTTGTACTTATGAATGTAAACGTTGTACTTTTCTTTTGTCTATTTACATGATATAAATTATTTAGAAGATGAGCAATAAAAGTTGTATGTTCATTTCATATTACTTATGCACTGCTCTATGGACTTAATGGTTTAATGATGAAAATTCCACTGCTATGCCCTATATATATCTTAGTCCTTTTGTGATTTTTGTCAAGCTAGGCCTTTGGTAATTATGCATTATTGGCCGATCACCTCACTATCCTATAGGGGCGGGATCGGGTCGTGACAAGAATAGTCCAAGTGTAGAGAATATGTGTAAATCTCAATGTCCAAGTCTCAACAACTCTCACTCAAATTGGTTAACTAGCTTGATTGAATTTTATCGATTGATTAAATTGCCTAATTAACCAATCAACTCAGAGAACAGAATTGAGAATTAGAATTCTAGGAAATGGGAATCAGGAATTTCGAACCCAAGAACCCTTATTTCTCCAAAGAGGGGGGTTTAAATAGGTTTGAGGGGCCTAGAATATGCCCTTTGATCCCCTAGGATCCGGATGACATATTCCAAGATACTAAGAGACAACTCGTGAGAAACCAGTTTGGCTAACATCAAAAGGTTTTCGTCGAATAACACTTGTTCACCCGCCCGAAAGTTGTTCGTCGTCTTTCCTCCAAAAGCTATTTGGCTGGAGAAAAACGATCCGGGCATGCTTACCTGGATTGAACTTTTTCGGATGTGCTCTCCCTGATCAAAGTTTTCCGTCTCTTTTCGTAAAAGTTGTCCGGCCGATCAAGTGTTGTTTAACAAATATACCTAGAAGGTTTCCCCTATATTCTCATTCATTTTGGCTTTTGAAGCTCTCTTTTTTCACAAACAAATCAATTATTTTGGAAAATGTAATGCCAATAATGGCCAAAATGATCGAGAAGGTACCACTCACCTTTAAAAACATTTTTGAAAATAGGTTTTGAAGGTCCATAAAATTGTTTGACCAAAATGGGTATAGGAATGTTTGCTCTCCCTTCATCCTTGACTTGTTGCTTCAAATGATCTCTGCTTTCATCATTAGGAACTCTTTATGAAGCGCCCAAATCTTAAGGCCGGTCAAAAATGGGGTGTCTACAACCTTGGGCTATAAAACCCCATTAAGATCATTAAATTGAGGACCCTTGATCTTTGGAGACTCTTGAACACTCTTCAAATACTCTCTCTATACATACACCTATAGATACACCTTTAAACTTTCACCAATGAGGGCTTTTGTTGGAGAATTGGAAGCAACTTCAGAGACTTGAAAGAGATTAGAAGAGGAAGATTGAAAGCAATAGAGCCCTATCTCATTTATTTAAGTAATCTCTAGACTTTTCTCTCATTTTCTCTCCCATTTTCTTTTCTTTCTTTCCTTTCTTTTCTCTCTAGCCAAACATCATATATGGATTTATATTCATTGATTATAATTTGATTTAGGCCTGGTGATAGAAGAGGGGATTTGCCCCCTCGATATGATTGAATTGTGATGTGAATTCTCATTTTCTTAGTATTTTTTCTGTTATTTTCTCACCTTCCAAACTCTATATTTGCTATAGTTTTAATTGGTTTCTTTGATTATTAGATGGCTTATATAACCCTTCTATTTTTTGTAGTAGTTACTTTATTTTCTTCCATTTTCTTGTACTTGCTCGCACTCCAAATATCACTTGATTGTTGTAATTTAATGCTTTCTAATGGACTAGTCGACTTGTTTAATTGATTAGTTGGCTAGTTAGTTGTTTAATATAGTATTTGTTGCATTTTCTTCCATTTTCTCTCACTTTCTCTTCTATTTTTCTAGAAGCCAAACAAGTGCTTCTGTAATAACCTGACCCTCTCATATGCTTTAATTCCCTCGTTATATGTGTGATTATATGTGTGCTTATGTGTTTGATGTGAAATTCCATGTTTTAATGTGTGAATTACATGTTTATTGATTTGTATTTGTCCGTTAGGAGAAAATCTGTTGAAATTACAACATTTGGACTGAAAATTGAAAGTCTTAGAGGCACAATAAACTAGAATTGACTTTACAATTATGATTAGCATGATTTTTAGAACATAGTATGAAGTTTTGTAACAATTTTATTTGTAATGAAATAATTAGATTTATTTACGCTAAACTCTTAATTAAGCCTTAAACTTAGACTTAGTAGGTGAAGTCTTGTTAGACATACAATAGATACATAAGCCTTAAGCCTTAGGAGACTTAGACTCAACCAAACATAAAAATATCTCCAAGGAAGAGTTCTAGAGAAAGAAAGAAGAGAAAAGAGAGAAGAAGAAAAGAGTTCAACATAAGAGCTTGGAATTTGGGGATTCAAGGGGGAAATCAAGACAATAGCTCAAGGTAGGTCTAAATCACTTAGACTACTCTAATCCTTTTTCAAATGGTTAAAATCAAACCTTAAGATGAAGTTTCTTACATGTATATAATCAAGCCTTAAGATGAAGTTTCTTACATGTATATAAGTTAGGGTTTGTGGATTATGATTTTGATTGAATACTTCTCATGAAATTAATATGGATTTCTTACATGTGTTTGATTTAAGAGTTGATTTCCTCATTTTTAGTTTGATTTGAGGTTGACTGTGAGAACTTGACTTGTAATCTTGAGCCTTGAACTCATGTAAGTATATATAACTATATATATATATATATATATATCATGAAAACATGGAAGGAATGAAGGAATTATGAAAGTTAGGAAATTATATGTCAAATTAAAAGAAGTTTGATTTCATTGAGCTTGAGTTTCATGTTTATTATAATCACATGTCATGTTTTTGCCGTGAAATTGCTTGAATTAAACCTTAGAAATGAGTTTGGAAAGCTTGAATTTGTTGAATTTCCAGACTGCACAAACAGAGCCCAAAACCGCACGTGTGGGGCTTACGGCCGCACGTGCGGGATGCACAGCCACACGTGCGGGGCTCATAGCCGCACATGCGGAAAATAGGGGAGGCAAGTTGGGCATCCTGAAATAAAAGCACGTGCGGGGTCGCAGGTGCGGCACACCTCTTCACACGTACGGTGAGGAACTTCCGCACGTGCGGGAATTGGGAAAAAATTCTTTCAATTTATGTTACCCTTTTCAACTCTCTAAATCTGTTAATGATTATATATAATCACTCTGAAATGCTTAAAAATGAATAGAAAATGAACAAAATGGAAGAATGATTAAAGTCAAGAAGCTAATAAAAGAATGCATTGCTTATCAATTTGTGTGTGTGATGTGTAGGTCACTTGCGGAAGGGACCATTGCTTGACCAAATCACTGTGAGTAATAGTAGTTTAACGATATGTCGCATTTATGTATTTTTTATTACGATTTACATATTTTTGATCGTGAATGGCATTCATTATAGAAATTGTGCTTTGATTGGAATGATTGAGCAATGGCATATGAAATGGACCCGAGGTCATTCTGTTTCTGTCATGTATAATGGGTCTGAGGCCGTTATGTCTGATATGAATTGTTTATGACTAATGGCCCTAAGGCCGAGGGAGATAGAGACATGCCGATGTTCCATCTACCCTATAATGTTCAGAATTGCTGTTGATATATTGGGCCTAAGGTTGTTCAGTATTATGTTAGGCCTAAGGTCGTTCCGTATGATGTTGGGCCTAAGGCCGTTCCTTTTTTTGGTGGGCCTGAGGCCATTCCAGAATGTGATTATGAATAAGACATGCATATAGTTTATATATATATATATATATTCTCCAAGACATATGCTCATTCACATGAACCTCCTTACATTATTATTACTCACTGAGCCTTACTCACTTTGTATTTATATATATATATATATATTTATGTAGGAGATCAGCTCGAAGGCCAGCCCTAGGTCAGCTCCAGGAGCCTTTTGTTGGACCTATTTTGTTAAGCCTCCAAAGTTGGAGCCTTTTTGCCTTTTTGAGGAGTCCCGATGCTACATTTTTGTTAAGTCCTTGGCAATGGTTATTGAACACTTTGTTAATATGTGAATTTGCGTTGTTAACTCTTTGTATATACACCTACATGACTTGGACTTGTATACAAAAGAACTGTGAATGTGAACTCTTTATATGACATGATTAATTCTAGCATATAAGCATTGCTCAATGGACGTTCTGTTATTTATTTGCTTCCGCTTTAGGCCCTGTTATTGAATTTTTGAAATAATTGTTTTGAGGCCTAAATACAGGCCGGTCATGGCCTAAACTTTTAGGGGCAAGTTTGGGTCGTGACAGTTGGTATCAGAGCACGAGTTACTCCCTCACACACGGGTTCATTTAAGCTTTAAGGAGTCTAGAAAAGTCTTAGGTTACATTCATGTTGTTTCCTTCTGATATGCATACAATATGAAATATGGTGACATGATCTATATATGCTATAAGTAATGCTATGGAATATGAAAGAAATGACTATTGTCAATGTGTACTTGTGTATCTTTTCTGTGTATATTATAATCCATTGATATGTAGATCATGGTGAGGACAAGGATGGATGATTCGGAGGATTCTACCTCGCGCGGCTTGATAGGTTAGAAAAGATGATAATGGATATGGCAGAAACTATGAGACACCACCAACAACAACAACAAAAAAATACACATTGTTTAATTTCCAATCTCACAAGAAAAAACTTTCAACAAATTCACTTTTTCATTCGAAGAAACAAACAAAATACACATTTCTTATATGGCTCAATTGCAAGTTTTGATCCAACAATTATCAAAATACAACAAAAATGTTTGATTTAAAGTTTGAAATTCAAATAGCCAACACAACTCAATACTCCAAAAAATAGAGCAAGTTACAAAAACAACAATTTAATATTCCAAACTTGTAGAAAAACACCATAACACAACACCAAAGATGAAGAATAGTGTATGGCCTCCACCATGGCAACAATCTCTACGACGGTGGTGGAGGTCAATACCTCTAAAAGATTTAATGTTAATCTACAAGATATATGTCAAAGGGTAGGACCATCCATGAAAAATTGAAAATAACATTTTTATCCTTCATGAAAGAAATGAATGTTGTAATGCTCTGAAATGATTACAATATACCCATCTCATAACAACTTATAAATAGTAAAACAATTGAATTGATAAGCTTTCATTAATCAGAGTTTGATATACAAAAGGTGACACATGCAATATGCATTCATAAACAATACATCTTGAATCTACAACATGTGTTAGATAGTGACAAGAAATAAAAGCTAAACAGATAATCATATGCCTTAAAGGCTTACATCTTTCCAAGTCAATGCTTGGGTACATCAAAAGTGAGTCTTAAGCTCAATATAGATAAAGCCCTAGGCTTGTATAAAATTAACTACAAAAATACAACACTGAGCCTTTAGCTCCACAGTCCTCCTAAGCTAAGTCCTTGGTTGAGGCATATCACTAGCACCTGAAAATGTTTTTCCCACATAGGGTGAGCCAAAGCCCAGTAGAAATGCTACAATACAATGTATAAATCTTAACAAAGCCATAAGGTTTTATGCATATGCAATACCCATGTCAAAATGTTTTACATTTCTTTCAAAAAATCATGTCATGCCAAGTTTATATCACAATTCTCAAAATCATGCCCATTACAATCGAAAACAAGAGGAAATCTCAAACCAGTACAACCTTTCACAGATATTTCGTCTGCGGGAAACCGTCAAACGGCACCCATGTAAACGAAGGCTATACAAGCGCTATTATTTCCATTTTACGGATATTTCGTCCACGGGAATCGACATCCATGTATACGCGTGTTTTTCGGGACTTTCACTCTAGACACACAGGCCAACTTGATTTGGTAATGCACACCTCTTTCCAACATTTACCCATTTTCTCAATATCATATATATTTTCAATGTAGTAAATAAGCAACAATGTCCAATGCACATAGATGAGTGTAGACACCCCATTTTTGACCGACCTTAAGACTCAGACGTCATCGATTGAGCGCTCGGTGATAGTGCTTGTTTGTGCTCGTTTCGAGTTTCTGGAGTTTTCGGCTGAGTGCTTTGCCTCCGGGCCTCTGAACTCTTTGTGTTTTGGCTTGGTTTGTGGACCAGGCCTTGTTGACCTTGCCTGGAGGGAGAGAGAGGTCCGTAGACCACCTTTTGTGGTCGTAGACCACTTTTTCCTCTGGTAGGCTAGTTTCCGGTTTCCGGAGCCTTTGGCCGAACGCCTTGTCTTGTTTCCCTTTTGGTTTGGTTTTGAACCAAACCTTGTTTTCCCTTCCCTAGAGGGAGAGAGAAGTCTGTAGACCACTTTTTTGTGGTCGTAGACCACTTTTCCCTCATCGACCACTTTTGGTGCCCGTAGACTAGTTTTCGAGGCTTCTGGCTGCGCGCCTCGACCCCCGGACTCTTGTCTTGCATCCTTTTTGGTTTGTTTTTGGCACAAACCTTGTTTTCCTTGCTTGGAGGGTGGAATGAGGGTTGGAGACCAGTTTCTCTCCCTGAAAACCACTTTTCTTCCCCGCCAGCCAGTTTTCTTCCCTATAGACCACTTTTGGTGGTCTACAAGTGGTTTGCAGCTGGAAAAAGTGGTCTCCCACCATGCCACCACCTTGCTTTCCTTGTGCAAACCACTCCTTCCCTTAGCCGACCACTTTTCTTTCTGGGAGACCACTTTAAGTGGCTAGCCGACCAGTATAAGTAGCTGGCCGACCACTTCAAGTGGTCGGCAACTTTCCTTTACTTTCTGCAGGTGTTGTGGATGCCGGTTGTGCCAGCTGGAGTGCACAAATTGCATCCTCCATACACGTGTATGAATGGATTGGTTTAAGCTCTTAGCTTGTTCAAGAAGCTTGATTCTTGTTTTTCTATAAGAGGGAACCTCCTCCCTCTTGTCTCAGGTTGAGAAATTTGGCTGAGGGCTATACATATCATCTATATCTATACTTCTTCCTTTCCTTCTATATTTGTGCTTGAAAGTGTAACTTTTTTACACTTTTGCACACAAACACATAGTGAAACACCATACTCTTGGAGCTGAGGCACCTAGAAGCTGGTTTTGGTGTTTTTGGATTGGTTTGAGCTCAGAAAAGCTGCTGGAGTTGCAGCTTTGAAGTTGTTTTTCAAGGGTGAGTCACTAGCCCTCTTTTAAGCTTTGTGTTCATTGCTTACTTAGCCTTATTTGCATGCTTATTTTGGCTTAACTTCCTATTGCAAAAAGTTCTGTTTTTTAATGCTTAACATATTTGTTTAAGGCTCCTTGGGTGTTGGGGGTGTTCTACCCCCTTTTGTGCCTTGTTTGGCCTTGTTTTAAGCCATCACTTTAGGCCTTTGTAATCACCTTTGCATGACCTTTCTACCATTGAATTCCAGAGGAATTTTAGTGGTGGAAAGTGTATTTTGAGGTCTTAAATAGGAGGGGGTTGTCCCCCCCTCATCTTCTCTTGTTTGTTTGTGTTGATGGCCCTCCAAAGGAGCATGTATTTCTATCCTCTTGAGGCTTAGTTTGAGCATGTTTTTGTGAGTTTTTGGGCCTGATATAACTCTGTCCATGGCTGGTTTGGTCACCTCTTGCATGCTTTATACACTTGTAGTGTAAACCTACTTGTAGCCTTGCAAAGTAGCATGTCTTTCTCGCATGTATTGGCTCCATTTTAGTAGGTTTTTGGCCATTATTTGACATGTCATAACTCTATTTTGGGTTGGTTTGATAGCCTCTTGCATGCTGCTTGCACTTGTAGTGCAATTCCACTAAACTAGCCTAACATGCATCAAGCTTTTGGACCATCATTCTAGCATGTTTTGGCTCAACTCCAAGAAGCTTTTGTTCACGTTTTACCATGCTTAAGCTCTGATTTTTGTTATTTTGGTCATGCATGCCATGCTTTGTATAGCCATAGTGCATTCTAGCTTACTAGCTTTGAGTTTCCAAGCCACTAGCATGCATTGCTTGGGCTATTTGCATGATTTGGCATCATTTTTTATGTGATTTCAGAGCATGTTTCATTTCCATGCGCCCTCACATCTTTCACTTATTCAATGCTTTGGAGGGTTGGTGTTTTATGCCTTAAGTATGAGCCATTGTGTATGCCATCTTGCCTAGACTTTTGGGCCACAATTTCAGTATGTTTTGGGTGTTGTTTTGCCATGATACAACTCTGTTTTGGTTGTTTAGGGCATCCCTCGTTTGCTTCTTACACTTGTAGTGTAAGTCCTCTTTACTAGTTTTGCATGCCTAGCCCATTTTTGGTGTTAATTTGATATGCCATAACTCTGATTTTTATTGGTAAAGTCATCTCATGCTTGGTTTTGGTATGTGTAGTATAACCTTCCTTATTGGCCTTGCATACTCCATGCTTCATGTCCTTTATGCTATCTTGTTTTAGCTCTAGTCCATGTATGTTTTGTCATTGTTTTGGTATGCTCTAGAACTATTTTTAGTTGTATTGGCCATATGTTTCATGTATTGCATAGCTATAGTGCAAGTGCCTATGCTAGTTTCAAGCTTTGAGTCTCCTAGCATGCTTCATTTGTAACATGTGCATGATTTGGCATCATTTTACATGTTATTTCAGAGCATATAGCATTGCCATGTTCCCATTTCTTTCACCCTTTGAGTGCCTGTAAGGTCATGCCATTGTTGCCTTGTTTGTGGCCTAGCTTGTATGCATGCATGCCTAGACCTTTGAGCTCCCCTCTTAGCATGTTTTGGTCTTTGTTTTGACCTAATTGAGCTCTGTTTGTGGCTGGTTCATCCATTTGTGCCATGCATTGCATGCCTCTTGTCTAGTCTCATTCACTAGCTTTCATATTTAAGGGCTCTTACATGCCATACTTGTGTTGTTTGAGTGGTTTGGCACCATTTCATACATGTTTCAGTGCATTTAGTGTTTTCACACTTCCATATTTGTCACTCTTGATCATGTTTGAGAGTTGTGTTGTTATGCTTAGTTGATGGCCCTCACATGAGCATTGTAGCCCTTTTGTGCCTTAGTTTTGATGCATTTTGGCCACTGTTTTGGGCATGACTGAGGTCTGTCCATATTTGGTTTAAGTCCATATAGCATGTTGTTTGCCTGTTGTTGCATTGCGTTGTGTTCGCATGTTGTTTGCATGTTGTTACATTGCATTGTTGTTTGCATGCTTATGTTGCATTGCATTGTGTTTGCATGCCATTAGCATTGCTAGGTTGATTATGTTGCATTAGCATTATTCGCATGCCATTAACATAGATAAGTTGATCATGTTGCATTGCATTGTGTTTGTATGCTCATGTTGCATTAGCATTGTTTGCATGCCATTAGCATTGATAGGTTGAGCATATTGCATGCATTGCATTGTGTTTGGATCGGGCGTTGATCCAAGCACGAGAAACGAGGGACGTTCCATACTTGAAGTGATGAAACATGCCTCAATTCTCTGTCGCCGACCCTCTTGATCATGCATGATAGAGGTTAAGGCTCTTATGTGTTATTTGTGCATTCATTTACATTGAAATGTGCAATCTTGGCTTCTCGGCCATCGTGCATTGCGATGCTTGGTTGGTGGCTCGAGAGTCAAGAACCTCACTCCCTTGAGCTTAAGAAACGATAGGGAGGGTGGTTGTGCACACATACCTTGCAAACACACTGCCGTGCCCCTTCTTGTTCTCTGTTGCAGCAAAAATGGAGTTGGGCAGAATTTCTGCTCGGCCGACCAGTAAAAGTGGCTGGCCGACCATTTTTTCTGGTCTGCAACAAATGTAAGTGGTCGGCAGGTGGTCTACAGCACCATTAACTGGTCGACAGCCCTCCTGGAGGTTCCCATGATGGAGTAGAAGCATTTTGGAGGTATGTGCAGTGATCTGAAATCAAATGCAAACAGAGGCAAGTTAGGGCATCGCAATGGATTTCCGAACGAGGCGACTGAGCATGCATGCACTTCTCGCCCTGAGGACATCTCTTTACTGCTTTACTTAGCTTCTTTGCTTAGTTAGCTATTTGGTTCTGTACTTAAGTAATTAATGCGCTTAACTATTCATTTGTATTTGTGTAACTAGTTAGTTAACTTGTTAGTTAATTAGCTTCGTTTTGTAATAATTAGTTAACTAGGATTAGTTAATTAGTTTTGTTTGTAATAATTTAGTTAATTAGCTTAGATTAGCTAGTTAGCTTATTATTCGGACCCTTCGTCAAGAGGGCACAACTGTTGTAATAAGCGTGCTTGTGTGTGATGCATGTCTTCCAACCCTCATTTCTTTCTCTCTTTTACTTACCTACTTTCGATGGTTAGTTTTAGGGCATATTTCAATTAGCATCCTTATGCTTTGCATGTTTGCATCCATTCATCTATTTTGCATGCACCGAGCTCGGCACATCATACAAACTGCATTGTATTTCAATTCCAATTTGAATACATGTTATCAAGTTGCATATCACATGACATCTTAGAATAGTCGAGCCTATCTTAGTTACATTTTGCATGTGTTGCATTAGGCATTCTTGACATGGCTAGGATCACGCATGATTACTAACTAGCTTCTGTTTTGGCTCGGAGTACTAGGTAAGCTTTTACACTTTAGCATGCTACATGAGATGTGTATGTTTCCATGTTAGCATGCTTGCCATGAGGCTATCTGCTTAGTTGATAAACTGCATGAATGTCTGTGGGTGAAGGTTTTATTGCTTGAATTGGAACAATTCATTGAAATGCGAGTTTTAAGCCCACTTTGCGTAGTGGCAAAATCATGTTTTCTAAACCCACTTGAGGGTGGAAAATCTACGTCTTAGCCTACTTACGAGTAGCAACTTTTAAACTATTTTCAAACAAACAAACATGAGATGTTTTGTTCCAACTTGAGCGATTTAGTCTATACTTGTATGCTGTGCGCATCACATAGTAATTCTAGATTAATAACCGGAATAAGAACACATGTGTTTTCAAAAACAACATATCATGTTAGTAATGGCCAATCTTTGATCGGGCGAGCGGGGGTGCTCATTTCAGGACCTTCCCCTCTCGTACCCAAGTTCCCGAGCCGAGGCAACTTTGGTAATGATGGACACGTGGCCTTAGGCATGAGTCAGGGTTTCCTAAATTTCCCAAAAACAAAACATTTAGGTGGCGACTCTGAAATCTGGCAAAGCAGTCCATGTTTGGCGCTTTTTGATTAAAATCGATTTTCCAAAACGATTTGCTGGATTTTGACTCTTTGGTGATTTATCAGTTTTACATTGCACTTTGTGAGATTAGATTCAGAACCGTGACATGAGTTTGAACTGTAGTAGCTAAGAACTATAATTCGCACCCTCGTGCGCGGAGCGGAGTTCCGGGCGGTCTACAATGAGAAATTAGTTTTAGTTCACCTAATTCTCATACAAATTCTACAACACTCTAGCTATCCTCTATCGATAGCCTAAAACATATATCTCTAAACAGATGAATAAATGTCATTAAAGATACACTTTTCCACAATCTCAAAATGGGAGTGATAATACATATCCAACTCCACCCTCATCATTATCATTATTTCAATTTCACAATTTCCATATCAATTCCATTTTCTCTTTGCAATCTCAAACTTTCACATTTTTGGGCAAAAACCCTTTCTCTTTGAAAGCAAATTTCAATGTAGGAATTACCTCATTTTAACATATATCAATCCCAATTTCATACCCACAAGCTTTTCTAAGAGACCATTTGAAAACCCCTCTTTATCATTTTGATTTTCAAACCCTAGGTTTTCCTAAAACAACCCAAAATCTTATAATCCTTTGAAATAGAAAATACCTAAGGTAAAACTTATACAAGAGTGTGGAGAATCCCTACCTCAAGCTTATAAGATCAGAGAGAGAGAGAGAGTGAAGAGACTTCAACAACGCAGAAACCCAACTTTGTTCGGATGAAAATAAAGCTCTAAGTGAGCGCTACCTTCTTCTCAAAGGGAATAGGGTAGAGAAATCAATGGATCTAGATGTTTTAGAAGAGAGAATGTGAGTTTTAGAGAGAGAGTGTGTGTTGATCTAGGGTTTTTAGAAAGTTTAGAGAGAGTGAAATGAAAAAGTGATGTAAAAAGTATTTTTGCGGATTGATATACGCGTAGTCCGCTTGAGCGCAAGAAGTGATGCTCGAGTGTAAGACACAAAAGATGTGATGGCTCGAGCGCAAGAAGTTATCGCTCGAGCATGAAATATAAACTCCCAATAGTTTTATAGACAAAAGACCAACGCTCGAGTGCAATAAGGGTCGCTCGAGCCAAGACCGCTCGAGTGCAAGAAGCTTCGCTCGAGCAAAAAATACCAACTCCCAGTAGTTTTGCAGACCTACAAAAGTACTGAGAGATCACAAAGACTGCTCGAGCCCAAGAAGTAACGCTCGAGCATAGAAGCAAAATTCTGGGCAACAAGGTTTTTGAAAAACAAGGTACCAACCTGTTCCAAACGCAACCAACACAATCCAAAAGCCAAACTCAAATAGGTATGAGGGAAATAAGACATAAATGACTATACAAGGCAATAAAACCCAGATCCAAAATATCAAATAGTTCAGGTCCAAACCAGAATCACTATATATGTGTTCTTGAAGAGGTCTAAAAAAAAACATAAAAAAAAAAATAATAAATAAATTGAGGCTACCCTTTTCACTAAAAAAAGGTCCAATGACAAGGTTTTGGCTAAAAAATCAAAAATTATTTCAACATTACAATTCAATGGAAATTTAGAAAGAAAATTACACGTTAGTGGTAAATTTTATAAACATTAACAATTAAAATCTTAAACCTTTCAAAAAAATTAGAGAGAGGTCCTATATATATGTTTGTATAAAAGTGTAAGAACAACAAAATTTTGAGCATACAGCCCCCATAATGTGATGCCCCAAATTTTGGGAACATCAAGGTAATATAATATAACAATACACCAGGGTTTAACTAGCAGATACACAACATTATACAAATAATTAAGCACAAAATATAAGTAATTACACTAAAAGAAAATATTAATAATAGCTACAGATAAAATTGTTCAAGTCATTAAATACAGATCAGTTTCTTGATACAAAAATATTATGCAAAATACAGGAGGTATAAAATCCAATCTATAGGGCAGTTGTGGTTTCTCAAGGCTTTCAGGGATTACGTCCTCAGCGTAAAACTCGCCTTCACTAGCATAAAACACCATGTGCTTGGAATGCCCAGTAAACACATGCACATCGCGTCCATTTTCCTATTCCAAATACACAAGTAAAATAACGGCATGATCATAACATATAGCAAAAACAATAATTAAGTAAACTTATAATAAATTTCAGTTCTTATGAATAACAGTCAATTAAGTTAGTTCTAGGCAACTCCCCACAGAATGCCCCAACCACTAACACTGGCCACGGGCAATTTTGACTCCCCATTGGTTAATACAATATGAATGCGTCGCTTACCGCATAACCACCAGTGCATCACTTACCGCGCAATTACCAATGATGTCCACGCACCTAGGTCACATACCCGAGTGTTGACATCACGGTCTGCCCCAAGGGAATGGGCTTCCAGGATACTCTCCCTATGTGAGACCTTCACTGCCACCCTTATGCCTCCCAATTCCGTTAAGCAACCAGATGTCCTCCCGTGCTATGTTAGGGTTCGAGAACACACCTGCTCAAGACTTCACAAAAATGGAACACATTCCACTATATTATACTCTTGAATCCATCATTCATTATCTCATAAAATTTACTACAATAAGCGTAACCCTTTACCATCCCATTTGATTTCCCTTTATTAAGTGCATTATGTTCTCGGTTATAGCAAAGCATGGTGAAGATAATTACGAATCCAAACTAAACATAAAGTAATTTATGCATGGAAAAACAAATTCATAATTTATTTTAGTTTAGATATCAGGACTTAAACATTCAAGAAACATAGCACATAAGAGTTGTAAACCAATTAAGAGCACATTAACACAAATTTCCAGAATTTCAGATTTGAACCAGTTGGAAAATAATTATGGAAAAAATACTTTTATCGGCCCTAAGTATTTGGCCTCATGTGAGTTTGTAGATAAATGACTCTAGTTTCAAACTCAATTTACAAAAGTAGGATAGGTATTTTAGATTTTAAGATAATTTATAATTATCAAGATTTATCCAGATTCGTTGATTGTTACACAAATCAATTTTTCTCTCAAATCTCTCACTCTCTTGAGTTCAAACAAATTTTAGTCGGAATATAACACCAAGATTAAGATTTTGACATAAAAGTGGACTCAAGATTATTTTTTTGGAATTTTCTAAAAATAGAGAAAGTTGACTGTTTTTTTAATTTTGTGAGTAACAAACTTAGAAAAATTATTTAGGTTATAAAAATACATCCTTAGGTTCTACCAAAATTATCACATACTCTAGATATACCAAATATTACCCCATAAAAACAGATTTTGAGTTTATGGAGTTTTGATAGGAAAAAAATTCAAGAGAGGGAAAAGAATTGCCGCTAGAAATTTAAGAAAGAAAGACAAACACATCATTTCTTGATTAATACACATTCATACAAGAGTGTAGGCCTAGACTACAACATATATATATAGATAACATGTATTAGGAGGGGAAAAATAGGTGGTAAAAGAACTTGAGAGAAGAGGTGATGTAGGTTTGCCTTTGTTGTACAAGACTCAACACAATTCTTCTTTTTCTTCTTCTCTTCTCTCCCTCTTTTTTTTTTCTTTCCAATATCTCTCTCTCTCTCTCTCCTCTAGTTCATGGCTAAAAATGTGCAAAATGAGGGGGAGAAGTATGCATATATATAGAGAAAGGATTGGGAGGTTTCTTAGGGACTAAGTTCCATAAGTACAATTTGTCAAAGTTGTCCATCAAAGCCATCAAGGCCCTTTCATCGATCACATGGCCAACTACTTGGGCCCCAAGATAATATATATATAGGAGATATTTGTATTTATAAACATAAAATAATAGGCACAAGTGCATTAATTAATAAAACATTACAATTAAAGTTTGGAATGAAATAAAATAGAAGTATATATGGACCAAGTCTAAATTTATGAAACCTTGATATTTATTATTAATATACTAATATTAGCAAAGTTAAAATAAAAAAATTCAGGTCCCTTTAAATTAAAGCACAAAGAAAGGTAAGAAACCGAGTGAAAACGGCGTTATCGGGAATTAAGATTTTAAAGTAATTAATCTATAATTACAGAGTCTAATAATTAATACTAGGGTTTTAAAGGTGATTATTAATCTATCGGGATCGATTAGGGTTTACTCAGATTAATCCGCGATGCTTCCGGATTCTAGGGCTTAAAACGCAATTAAGCAAAAATTCAAGGGCTTTATTGAAATAAACTCAAGGTTAGGGATTTAATGGCAATTACAAAAATTAGGGTCTCTACACATAATGGGGCAAAAATAAACCATCACAAAGGGTATCAAACTCTTACCCATAGTAGTTTAACCCGAGAACTCACACCACAAAAAGTATTACACAACTATTAGGCCAAATGTGTGACGACCCAACCCCCGGATGCTTAGGGTTGGAATCGCAACTTATTAATTCTAATTGAACAAATTAAGTGGCGCAAGCAGAAGCGAAATAAAAGTAAGAAAATAATTAAATAGATAATTAACTTCATTAACTACCCTACTATTTAAATAAAAAGGAAATTCATCCATCGGCTTTTATTATTTTATTATTCGGTGACAGACAATAAAACGAAAAAAAAAAAGTAAAAGGAGAAAAAAAAAATGTCAGCAACAAGTTCTGTGCTGGTCCACTACACGAGGTCATAATCCTTCCTTATATTTCATCACTTGAAAGGGGTAACATCTATAAACGCATAGCAGAGTGAGAGATATTACGCCAAGAGCATAGGGGCACAAAATAATCAATGATAGTTATTTAAACTAAAACATTAAACATAAATTTATTTGAATAAAAAAATTATTTACGTGACAGAAATTGAAATCCAGAAATTATGTAGGTAACCATAACCACGATACATAACAGAACAGAGGTCACTGGAGTGACAATCAAAACAGAGGTCAATGGATCTATGACAAATAAAAGGTCGCAAAGTGACCAATTAGAAGCCAATAGTTTATTTAAGTCCCAAGCTCGTGGTGGTACTTATAAAAATAATAATTTATAGAACCATTGTCAAATCATATCCATGAGTTTTAATTTAAGCAAAAGGGGTTCATAAAATAATTAACGTAATTGAAACATTAGCATAATTTATAAACATAAGTTGCATAAAATAAACTATGATAACTCAAGATATACGTAAAACATTTTATGGTGACCTAAGGTATAATATAACTCACTTTAATATTAATTTTTTACGTTTACTTCTCCGTTTACTGAAATTCCACCTTTTTACTGACTGACCACACCTCCCTTGCTCCTCTCTTCTTACTTGAAACACCCCTTTTATAGGTGCTTTCCAGCCTCTTTGCTCCAATCCCTTTACCCCCCAAGGAACCACATGGCCCTTACTTTGATGGCATGCTTATCCATATGGATAAGCATCTTGATCCGATTTTATTTATTTATTTATTTATTTTTGAGCTTATCTACAAGTAACTATTTGCTTAATTCTACATTGACCCTAGTTAATAGAATAATTGCACAATAACTCCTAATTTTAAATTAAAATGCATTTATCATACACCTCTATAATATTAAATATTTTTGTTTACTTATCATTATATTAATTCAACAGTTGAGGTGTCACAAAATGCTCTAGTTGTTAAGATGCATTAGTTAAAAAGTCATGAAAAGAACTATTATTTTTTGTATAACATTTTAACTTAATAAGTAATTTAGTTAAAGGCATGTATATGAATTGTGACGTATAAAATGGTAACAAATCCAAATAGGAAACACATCCAAATACTTTATCTACTCTTCCATTTTGCGCTTTCTTGGTTGTTCTATCTAATCTTCTTTGCGCTCCTCCATCGCCAACTGGTATAACAAACGATATGAGGTAATTAATGAGATTAACTAAATGTACAACAAACTGAGATTAACAAACGATAGTCATTAGACAACATTTTGTTAAATGGTGGGATACATTTAAAGCCCATCGCATTATTGATCAAGTCCAAAAAGAATTTCTGGTCAATATTTATGCTCCTACTCCAGCAATGGTCAAGTTTCTCAGCAAAACCCAACTGCTTCAGTCACTCAAAGAAGCCCACTTCCTCTCACAACAATCAAATTTGGAAGCCCAACAACTAGCTCTGGGCCTTCCAAATCCAAGTCATCCAAGTCAAAGCCCAAAACAAAGCCCATGTCAAAAACAAGCAATGAAGAACTCATCTAGATTGGAAAATTACTATTGGCCCAAGCCAAGTCACAAGATGAAGACAATACTTCAGATGGATCAGCCTCTTCTAAAGCCTCTACTAGTCGTGATCCATATGGCTTCCAATACCAAGATGCTTAGGACCCATATGCTTAACACAGTCATCAACATTGGATACCAAATATATTCAAAAGCTTCAATCAATACTCTCCTTTTGAGAAAAGCTACTTCTGAATATATTCGGATTCCCAATCAGTCACTATGAAAGTATTGATAGGAAAATGTGTATTGATATGAAATTTAGTCAAAAAGCTGCTAAAGATAAATACAAAGCTAAATATGAATTAGGTAATTTCTGCAAACAATATGGTCTACCTCCGATAGCACCATCGCGTTGAAAAAATAATAAACATAGTAAAACTAAAACTTCAAAAAAACCATATAGTAAATATCACAAAAAATATTCATTTAATAAATCACCTAATAAATATTACAATAATCCCAAAAAGAAATATCATAAGAAATCCAAAAATAAGAACTTTAAAAAATCAACATCTACTCAAAATATCACTTGTTATAATTGTGGTAAAAAAAAAAAGGTCATTATTCTAATAAATGTAAAGTAAACGAAAAACTTAATCAATTACAAACCTCGGCAGAAAATCAAAGTAAAATATTTGAAATCTTTAAATTAGCAAATATTCAGGATCAACCCCATCAATCTAATAGCTCTTCTAGTAACCCTTATAATAATTACCATAGTGATACTTCTGATTACCCTTCTCTTAGTAATGATACTGAGGATGATCAAATAGAAAGACCAATTAGAAATTGAAAAATTGGATTATGAAATTGCGAAACATAATTTTTGAATTGGATTAATACTTCCAATTGAATAAGTATGGATAAAGGATCCATGGATGAAGATAGAAAAGTAGATTTCTAATCGTAACTAAATATTCAATTTTAAATTTCTAGAGAATTAGGTTGCAATGATACCTGCTGTAAACAAGTTAATGTCCTTAGTAAATTACAACAAGAAGAAGATTCATTAATTGAATTAATTAGTAGATTAGAAAATCCAGAATTAAAAAGAAAATGCACTAACAAATTAAAATCTTTATTAATCAACAAAGATAATAAACCTCATCAAGATAAACCAATTATTAGTTTAACTACTACTTTAGAAAGATTTAGAAAAGATAAACATAAAGAAGTAACTTTACAAGATTTACAAAAAAAAATTAACCAAATCAAACTAACTATTAAAGAATTAAAAAAAAAAAAACAAAGATAATCCTTAGAAGAAGAAATTGCAATATTAAAAATTACTAGGAATCTTAATGATTTTCAAAATATTAATGGCATGTCCTTTGATGAATCTAGTAATAGTCATAATCCAAACCATGTCATCTTTGATAATAGATCTAATAAATCTAATAGTGAAGATGATAAGAAAGAAAGTAACCGATTAAATATCATTAACAAAATTAATATCTAAAAATGGCATTCAAAAGTCAAACTAATTGTTAATGATTATGAAATAGAAGTCATTGCCTTAATTGATATGGGCGCAGACCGGATAAGGGGTCACTGCTGTGCGTGAAGCACAGCAGTGACTGTGGTGCCTCCATTTGAGGTGTATTGTGGCCTTATTTTTATGATCCAAACCGTCCATTTTGTAGAGTTTGTTGAATACTTCATGCCTACCAAAAATCATGTTAATCGGATATCAACAACTATATGATCGATAACCAAAAAAATAAATAATAAGTTTTATTTTGAGAAATAACATAAATAATATGCAATTTGATCATGTAGTTGTTGATATCCGATTAACATGATTTTTGGTAGGCATGAAGTATTCAACAAACCCTACAAAATGGACTGTTTGAATCATAAAAATAAGGCCATAATACACCTCAAATGGAGGCACCACAGTCACTGCTGTGCTTCACACACAGCAGTGACCCCTTATTCGCGCAGACCTTAATTGTATTCAAGAAAGTTTAATCCCAACTAAATATTATCATAAAACTAAGGAACAACTAAGTTCTGCTAACGGAAGTCAAATGCATATTAAATACAAATTACCTAAAGTTAATATTTGTCAAAACAATGTTTGTTTTAAAACATCATGGCCTTGTTTGGTTTGGCTTTGGGAAAAAGATTTTGGAGAAAATTTTTAGAAATTTTGTTTGGTTTGTAATTTTTCTCAAAAAATTTTAAAAATCACTTTTTCTCTCTCCTCTCTCCTTTTCAATCACTTTTTCTCTTACATACATCTACTCAATTACAACAAAATATCAAATCATCCTAAACTGCCAAACTCCCAAACTATTTTCAAAATATACAACCAAACAAACTACAAAAATTTATAAACTCTCTTCCCAAAATATTTTTTGAAAACTTATCTCTCAAAGTCAAACCAAACAAGGCCCATTTGTTCTAGTTAGAAACATGACAGATAAAGTCATTTTAGGAACTCTATTTATCTTTTTACTATACCCATTCACCACTAATAATCATGGCATAACAACTCAAGCTTTTGGTCAAATAGTAACTTTCCAGTTCCCAACTCTTCCTGAAATTAAAGAATTAAATCAGTTAAAAGACTATTCCATATCTCAACCAATTAATAGATTAACTAAACAATTAAAATTCCTCACAGAAGAAGTAAAATATAAAAGAATTGAATCTCAATTAATTAACCTAATTCTTATTTCAAAAATTAAAAAATTTGAAAGTTATTTAGAACAAACAGTATATTCTACTCTTCCTAGTGCTTTCTGGTATAGGAAAAAACATGTAGTCACACTCCCTTATATTAAAATTTTTAATGAACGACGAATCCCTACTAAATCCAGACCGATTCAAATGAATACTGAATTAATGGAACTGTGTAAAAAAGAAATCAATGATTTGCTTAAAAATAAAATCATTAGTAAAAGTAAATCACCATGGTCATATTCAGCTTTTTATGTTAACAAAAATGTTGAACTTGAACGTGGTGTTCCATGTTTAGTCATAAATTATAAACCACTAAATAAAGTTTTAGAATGGATAACATATCCAACTCTTAATAAGAAATATTTAATTAAAAGATTTAGTCAAGCAGTCATCTTTAATAAATTCGATCTTAAAAGTAGATTTTGGCAAATCCAAATTCATCCTAATGATTGCTACAAAACTGCTTTCACTACACCTTTTGGTCATTACGAATGGAATGTAATGCCCTTTGGTTTAAAAAATGCACCTAGTGAATTCCAAAATATAATGAATGAAATATTCAATCCCCTTAGTCATTTTTCTATAGTCTACATAGATGATATTCTCATTTTTTCCGAATCAATTGAAGAACAATGGAAACATCTCCAATCATTCATCCAAACCATCAAATATAATGGCCTAGTTATCTCTGCCCCCAAAATTAAATTGTTCCAAACTAAAGTCAGATTTTTAAGTTATGAAGTTTATCAAAGTACTATTCTTCGATCTATTGAGTTTGCTTCTAAGTTTCCTGATGAAATCTTAGACAAAACCCAGTTACAAAGATTTTTAGGATCCCTTAATTACATTGTTGAATTCTATAAAGATCTTAGAAAAACTTGTCAACCTCTTTTTCATCGTTTGAAGATGATCCTCCTACTTGGTCTCCTAATCATACTACTATTGTTCAACAAGTCAAAAAATATGTCAAGACTTTACCTTGTCTTCTTACTGAAGATTCATTCAAAATTATTCAAACTGATGCCTTTGACATTGGTTATGGTGGCATTCTCCTTCAGCAAGTCTATCTCAAGTCATCTGAATAAATTGTTCATTTTCACTCTGGTATCTGGAACAAAGCATAGAAAAATTATACTACTATTAAAAAAGAAATTTTATCGATTGTATTATATATTAGTGGATTTCAACATGATATTTTAAATCAAAGATTTCTAGTACGCGTTGATTGTAAAAGTGAAAAATATGTTTTGAAAAAAGATGTTCAAAACATTGCTAGTAAGCACATTTTCGCCCGTTGGCAATCTATTTTAAGTATATTTGATTTTGATATTAAATATATTTTTGGTAGTCAAAACTCAATTCCTGATTTTCTTACCCGTGAATTTTTACAGGGTGGATAGAGAAAGTCATACATATATTTATATTACGAATTTCATAGTAAAAATGTCCACTCCATATTGTTCTACTCACGGACTACATATCACCCGCTATCACAAAATTATTTACCATTATGCCTTTGAAATAACCTACTTAAAGTCAATTGACCAAGATCCCTACCTCCAATTTCACCAACGCAATTTAATTGCTCGCCGACGCAATTTAATTGCTCATTACACAAATCTTCTCAATTTCCATACAGATAGGCTAGATGTCCTTAGTGGATGCTAACCTATTTTATTTTACTTAATTACAAATGTCAAGTCAGAAGCCTTCCTCTAAACCACTTGTTATTATTCCAACCAGTCAACCCATAGTTGTACCCCCAATTAATCTAGTCAACAGATACCAAATTCTTGGTATTATTCCCAAACCTAGTTACACCTCTGCTCTTACCACTAACCCTTTCGCTTTCCAGTCAATTACGCCCATGCCTCCTAATTATCCATATCAGTTAACATCAAGAACATATTATGTTCTTAAACCTCAATCACCCAAACTTTTTTTTACAAAGAACCAGTCCACAAAAACAGTTATAATGTCATTGACTTAATCAAAACCTATTTCCCTTCTAATTGGCATTTCATTCCATCTCATCCAGACAAGTCAATTACCTTCTACAAAGAAATCTTCTCACATGACAGAGTCAATACCAGTAAAATCATTTACCATTCTTTGTATATACATAACATTGTATCCCTTGATGAATGGGGTCTCCCTTTCTTGTTACGAGATCTTCCTAATCATACGATACAATATAGTTATTTTGATTATATTGATGCATGGTTCAAAGTCCTCTTGCATCAAAATGAAACATACAGTCACTCTTGGTTTTTCTCATTTGATCATCAATTCAAGTCAGAATTTCCTTTTTGGTTTCTGAGATGGTGGTCTCAACATGGTGCAATCCCAAAGATGATCCCTTTAAACCTCATGGATCAAGTCACTCATTTCTCCACAGTCTACAAATTGAGTCAACACAAGAGTCAGTTTCCAATATTGCTCCATTTCATGTCCAAATATAAAGTTCCTTGGATATTCAAATGGCAATATCATATTGAAGATAACGTAGTCATTAGACAACATTTTGTCAAATGGTGGGATGCATTTAAAGCCCATCGCATTATTGATCAAGTCTAAAAAGAATTTCCGGCCAATATTTATGCTCATACTCCAGCAATGGTCAAGTCTTCTCAGTAGAACCCAACTGCTTCAGTCACTCAAGGAAGCCCCTTCCTCTCACAACAGTCAGACTTAGAAGCCCAACAACCAGCTCTGGGCCTCCCAAATCCAAGTCATCCAAGTCAAAGCCCAAAACAAAGCCCAAGTCAAAAACAAGCAACGAAGAACTTATCCAGATTGCGAAATTACTATTGGCCCAAGTCAAGTCACAAGATGAAGACAATACTTCAGATGGATTAGCCTCTTCTGAAGCCTCTACTAGTTATGATCCATATGGCTCCCAATACCAAGATGCTCAAGACCCATATGCTTAACACAATCATCAACATTGGATACCAAATATATTCAAAAGCTTTAATCAATACTCTCCTTTTGAGAAAAGCTGCTTCTGAATATATTTGGATTCCCAATCAGTCACTATGAAAGTCATGCCTCTCCATTTTTTTATTTTTTTTAAAAAAAAAGAGTAAAAAATGGTCTTTTCAGTCACTCACCACCAAAAGTAAAAAACAGAACCCGTGAACCTTCACAACAGCAAACAAAGCCCATGTGACTTCACAGGTTACATTTGGCTTTTCTGGACTGTGAATTTTTTCTAGGGTGACTAGAGAGGACTCTAAGCCACCTGCTTCTCTATAAAAAGAGACCCCCTCAATCATAAGAAGGCATTCGAAATCTGAGAGATTTCAAAAACTCTCTCAAACTCTCTTCTTGTAATTTTCTATTTTGTAATCTATATTTTGAAGAACATGTATTTTGAAGTAATGATTTCCAGTTTCTAGTAAACAATAAACAATTTTAAGTGACTCTCATTTCAGTCTATTTTAAATGTATTTTTTTGTTTTGATTAAAAAATTTATTTAGTCTTCTTGCTTAATTAAAATATTATTTAATTTTTCTATTTAAATAAAATATTTGCTAGTTCTGCTCTCCAATTTTATGGGCAAAAAGATTAGGTAGGCCATTAATAAATTTTTCTTTCTAAAATGATTTGGTACAATCATCTCAAAGCATGACTCTAGATGTAGAGACATCTTTGTACCATCTAAAATCACTTAGTGTTGGGCATGTTAGATTACTAAGTTGATCATGAATTCGTGAATGAACATTAGTAGGTGTTCCTATGAAATGTTTAATTACTGTAAATATTAAAGTGTTAATTCCATCAAGTTTACTCATGCCTATTTCTTCATCAAAGATAGGAAATTCATTTTCATCAACTTGTACTGCATGTTGAATGGTTTCGCGCATATCATTAGTGAGATATTTGTCCCATCATGACTTAAGCATGCCAGTAAAACCAGAGGTAATAAGAGAGACTATCTCAGGCTGAGTATAGTTAGGATAATTACTGAGATAGCTATTAGTTACCATAGACATGTGATTTAACTTTTGGAGGATTTGATTTTCACTATGACCATCAATATTCCATTCATATATTTTTTTCGCAGAAACAAAAAACTGGTTATTAATATTGGTTTCTTCAAATTGAAGATCAGGTGATGTAGGTTTAGTGTACCAATTTTTGGTAAGAGTAGTAGGATTAATTTTGGGATGTACTATTCTATTAAGATTATTTGATTAGAATTGTTGTTCTAGGTGACTAATTTCATTATCAGTGGAAGTATCTGATTCGTAATTAGTAATTAAAAGGGGTTCTTGAGTTATGACTGCTATACCTTTTTCTTTGGAAGGTTTAGTAATTAATTTATTAAATATTTGTTCAATTGCATCAACTGCATGGGTATCTTGGGTGACTAAACTCAATTTATTCCTATCACTTGGGAGGTTAATAAGTGGTTTTTCAAGAGTCTTACTAGTTGATGTATGGTTATTTGAGTAATCATCAAAGGTAGTTTCAATTATATCTAACTGTTTACCTATAGTTTTTAAACATTGATTAGTATAATTACTTTGTTCAATAACTTTTTTAATTTCAGATTCATCACCAGGTATTTTAAAAGAAGAAGCATTAATTAGGGCTGAGCAAGGAATCCGTGAAATCCGTAATCCGATCCAGTCCAGTCTAATCCGATAGGTTTGGATTGGTTTTTTGAATCCGCGGTTCGGTTCCGGATTGAAGAATTAAAAATCCGTAGTCTACGGATTGGTTCCGGATTGAACTCCACAGTTTCGGATTGGAACCAATCCGAACCGTATATAAATAGTTTATATTTTTATTATACATCCTCCCCCATAGTATCTTCTCTTATTCTATATGAAATCTAAACACAAACCTAAAACCATATAATATCTTCTTTTATTACTTTTGTTTGTTAATTTTTAGTTTTAATTTGTAATGGTCTAAATACTTATGGTGAAACCAATTTTCTTATGGTTGTTTAAATTCTAGAACAGTATGTCGCTATTATAGAAAAACATGTTGCTATTGTGGAACTAATATAGCACTATGTTTATATTTTTATAAAATTAAAGTGTTATATATATATATTTTTGTTATTTAATTATGTGAATCCATGGTCCTAAACCGATCCAATCCGTATTTAAATGGATTGGTTCGGATTGGTTCCATGATTTAAACGGATTGGATTGGTTCCAATTTTTCAGGAACCGTAGATAACGGATTGGTCCTGGTTTTACCTCAATCCAGTCCAATCCGAACCATGCTCACCCCTAGCATTAATTGTTGATCCTTTATGCTCAATCAAGATTGTTTCTAGAGGAGGATGACTTGAAGAAATTGTAATATTAGAGGATATTTTCCATTTAGTTTTTGTAATAGTATTTACTTTTTGGTCATAATTTTCAAGATAATCAAAGAATTTAACTTCAATGCAGATTTTGTTCATAAAGTTATGCCATTTTCTAAGTATTGTTGATTGTTGTTTTTCAGTATAATTATTCCTATATTCATGTCTTTTTGACTTATTTAGCAGCTTGTTGTACACTTAGCTTTGTGTATTTAAGTAGTACTACCTTGAATAAGCAATGTTTTATCCTTTGGGCTTTTGACTAAAGCATGTACATTTAGATTGGTTTTTATGCATTTATAATAGATACGATATATTAAAGCAATAGATTGGGCACCATATAACATATCAGTAAATTCACCAAAAGTTTGAATATTTAAAGTTAGAGCTTTTAAAATGTGTGGATCACTATGACTCAAAGTGAAATCAGGAAAGCAATTAAAATTAATTGGACCTTGATGAAGACCAGATTCCATCATACCTAGCATACTGGTGTGGTATTTTCTGAATCTAGCATCCCTAAGACATAATAATATTGATGAATTTATTCCTTTAATAGATAATGGTTTGACTACAACTTGTACTAATCCTATATGAATTAAATTGTGACCGGATGATCTATGTTTTTTAATAGATTCTTTGGTAAATATTTGACATGTTTCATGTACTTTTGTTAAGGCATAGTCAGTCTCATTAATTACCTCATATTGTTTGTTATACCAGCTGACGATAAAAGAGCGCAAAGAAGGTAGAATAGAACAACCAAGAAAGTGTGAAAATGGAAGAGTAGATAAAGTAGTTGGATGTGTTTTCCTATTTAGATTTGTTGCCATTTATACATCATAGAACTATATACATTCCTTTTACTAAATTACTTATTAAGTTAAAATGTTATACAAAAATTAGTTGTTCTTTTAATAACTTTTTAGCTCATACAACGTAACAACCAAGGCATTTGGCCTAATGGTTGTATAACACATTTTGTGGTGTGAAGTCTCGGGTTCAACTACTATAGATAGGAGTTTGATACCGTTTGTGATGGTTTATTTCTCCCCAGTATGGAGGTTATGAGCATGCAATGCAAGTGACTGTGATAGCATTTTCATTAATTTATGAACTGGCTATATCCAGAAGGTACTTGCTATGATGATAAATCAATAGTAAACCCCCCCCCAACTAACCTGTGGCAGCACCAAATCAAGCTTGGCATTAATCTCTATGATGTTAGAATCCAAGTTTTGCAATCTTGCATTCTGTTTCTCATTGATTCTTTATTACTCTTCAATCTCCTTTTTAGTTTCTTCATTTTCTATCTCAACAGCAGCACGAGTACGTCTACTAGAAATGTTGTACCAGGCTTTGCACCACGTCCTATACCACTTATGTAGCCATACTTATGCCCAATCACCTTAATGGAAAGCTGCTCATCAAATAGTGGTCCAAATCTGGCTTCTATAGCTTTATTCTCCCACTCTTTATGTTTTTTCTACAGTTGTTTCATGAGATGAAATAAAGCTAATTGTCCATCTTATATATAGCATTTGTTTTCTTTATATGCACTTATAGTGCCTTAGGCAAGTAATCATGAATTGGAAAATACTTAAATAACATTAGAAAAATCTTACATGTCTAATGTCAGCCTCATTATGGACCCATGCTTGCGTTTTACTGACAAAAGTGTGTCTTGTGATATAAATTAACAAGTCCAGGCTCCTTTCCATTCTTGTCTCTATCAAAACCATTATAGTTAGTATCCTATGGAGTACATATATCACCAAATAAAAAAAATGAATAAAATAAAATAAAATAATGATAACATGTTCTAGAATCATAATCAATTTTTATGTATGACAAAAATAATATTCCTAACAAGAACCCTTAACATTTATTAATCTTAAGAAGCAAAAGTCACTTGAGGGTAAATAAATAACCGCAAACAGAAATGGAGGTTTTCAATTTATACCTCATCGTATTGCACCTTTCTAAATGTCTTTGAGCTAGCAGTGTAGAGCACTTTCGGTTCTAATGATTTTTCTTGTTTCTCTCAAATTTCTTCTGCATGAAGTGTAAAAATGTATTCAAACATAGGATCAACAACCTAAACCAAAAAACATAAAATAAGACAAAAAAAGAAGAAGAAAGAATAGACCCTATAACAAGAAGTGGCTGGAAGAAGTTGTTAATAATTGTTGTTAAATCATAAAATCTCTCTCCTTTTCTTTTCAACAACTAGAATCATAGTACTTTAAATTATAGTTCCGAATAAAGAGTTTGAGCCTCTAAGCACAAAATTCAGCTCCTAAATATGTTAATTTAACAATTAAATCCAAGTACTAGCAAATGCAAACATGGTATTAACTTGTAAACATCAATTTTAGCATCTAACTTCTAAAGAATAATTTCAATATTTAAACTTTAAAACATTACTTGGTGTAGACACCCCATTTTTGACCGTCCTCAAGACTTGGACGTCATCGTTTGAACACTCGGTAATCATCCATGTTTGTGTTCGTCTTGAGTTCCCGGAGGTCTCGGCTATGCGCCTTGCCTCAGGATCCCTCGACTCGACTGTTTCGTGTCTGGTTTTGCACCAAACACTTGTGTTTTGCCTTGGAGGGGCAGGGAATGGCTTGTGGGCCATCCCCACACTCCACCGGCCATGGCTTGAGGCCACCGGCTGTGTTTTGTTGCCACCGGCCAAATGTTTGGCCGGTCGGCACTATAGATGGCCGGCCGGCTATTTTTTTGGTCAATTGCATGTTTGGCGCCCGACTACTGTGCATCTGCTTTTGCAGATATTTCATGCAGCTGGCATGCACTTTCACCCCCTCCATACACGTGTATGGAGGGATTTCCCTCTTGTTAGCTTCCTTTGGAAGCTTTACAAGACAAAATTGTCTATAAGAGGAGCTCTCTCTCTTGTTGAAGGTTAGACAAGTTGGACAGCATTTTCAGAGGGTTTTGAGTTTTAGGGTTAGGGCTTATATATCCTTCATCTCTATATCTCTCTCTCTCTCTTGTGTTTAGTGAGTGTTTTGCCTTAGTTATGCACACAAACACCCACCATCACACCTTTTCTTGGAGCTGAGGCCTTTGGAGGTTGTTTTTGAAGTTTTGGAGCTAGTTTGAGCCAAAGAAGCAGCTGGTCTTCCATTCTTGAAGAGGGTCTACAAGGGTAAGACTTTTGTCCCTTTTTACCCCATTTTTGCATTGTATTTTTGCATACCTTACAACTATTTTTGAGTTTTGTGTATAACATAGAAAAGTTCTGTTTTTTAGTGCTCTAAATAGTTGGTTAAGGTTGTTTTAAGCTTTGGGTTGTTTGACCCCTCTTAAGCTTTGTTAGGCTCCATTTTGTGCCATTTTTGGTTGAGCTCCGGGACCATTGTGTTTGGGCCTCCTCACCACTGAAATCTTGAGGGATTTCAGAGGTGAGGACGGTGCTTGAGGTCCTAAGAAGGAGAGGGCCACCCCCTCTCCTTGTTGTCCTTGAAAAGGGCTATTTTTGCCTCTTGAGGGAGCATCTAGTTTAAGTGTGTGTTGACCATGCCTTGACTGATATTTATGCTTATTTTGCCATGAAATAGCATTGTGTTGAGTTGGTTTTGGTACACCATGCTTGCTTAGCATACATGCCTTGTAATGCCATGATTTGCCTCAATACATGCATAGCATTTAGACTACCATGCTCATGTGTTTTGGCCAAGCTTTGTGAAGCTTATATGCTTATTTTAATGTGTCCAAGGTCTGTTTTTGGTCATTCGGGTCATTCATGTTTGCTTTGCATAGCTACCATGTAATCCCCCCTTGCATGCCTTGATGCATTGACCATGAGCATGCCATCCTTGCATCATTTCAGTGGTTTGGAACCACTTACCATGTTATTTCAGTCCTTATAACATGCTTGCATACTTGCATTTGATACTCCTTTGTTGCTTTAAAAGGTTGTTGTCTTATGCCCCTTGTTTAGGCCTTTGAGTATACTTGCATGTTTAAACCACTTAGATGCCATCTTGGTGTTCCCTTAGCATTGTCTAGGTTTGCCTTGAACCTGTTTTAAGTCCTCTTGGCCTTGTGAGGCTTGGTTGACTTAGTCATGGTTTAAGTCTCCTTGGCTTGCCTCAAGTATTTGGACCAATTACATGCCATGCTTGTCTCGTTTGCTTGGTTTGGCACCATTTTGACATGATTTCAGAGCTTAATGTGCATGCTAATTGTCCATGTTTAATCTCTTTCAAGTGTGCTTGGAAGTTGCCTTTATGTGCTAGGTGTTGGACCTTATTTGCATGCATGCTTATATGTGCATTTGGCCTCATTTCCTTAGTTGTTGGCCACTATTTTAGGCTTGTTTGAGGGCTGCCTAATTTAGTTTAAGTCCATCCCTTTGCTTGTTTGCATGCTCACCCTGTATGCTTCTTTGCATTTCCATGGTTGCATGCTAGCTCACATGCTTAGGATTGCATTGCATGAGCATGCATGCCTGACCTCTTGAAGTGAGTAGGATAGAGGTTGGGCCTTCTTGTGTGTTTATGTGCATTGCATTCCATATCAAAATGCGCACTTGATCCTTTGGGCCATCATGCATGGAAATGCGTGATTGGTGGTCCGAGAATCGAGACCCATCCTCCTTTGAGTCATACACATGATAAGGAGTGTGGTTGGTGCATACATTGCTTGAAATGCATTGCCATGCCAAGTATTGTCCTCTGCTGCTGTCAAATCAGTTTCTGCAGGGAGATTTGGCCGGCGGCCATCTTCAGTGCCGACCGGCCATCCATTGTTGGCCGATGGAGTATTTTGTGGCCGGTGACCATTATACATGGCCGGTGACCAATCCCTTTAGCCGGTGGTGTTCTACAGCACTCAGAGAAGCAATCCTAGGACTTGTGTAGTCTTCAGAAGAGCAGAACAGCCAAAGCAGAGGCATCTTGTGCATGGCAGTGGCCTTCCGAGTGGAATCGAGCGGGAATGCATTAGACCCTCTTCCCGAGGCTGCTGTTTACTGCTTAATTATATTCAATTGATTTGTCAATTAATTAGGTGGTCTGTAATAATTAATTAGCTTGTAGGTTAATTAAATTGTATTATTCTTTCGGTCCCTCCGAGTGAGGGCAAATTTGTAATAAGTGTGGGTGCGTGTGTGCACGTCTTCCAACCCCTACTTCTTTCTCCCTTTTACTTACCTGCTTTGATGGTTAGTACTAGGACATGTTTACTTTAGCATACCTTATGCTATGCATGCGTGCATCTATACATTTGTCTTGCATGCACCGGGCTCGGCGCATCATGCTAACTGCATAAGTATTTCAAATCTAACTTGAATACATGCTATCTGTGCATTTTCGCATGTCATTTTTAGATTAGCCGAGCCTATTCTAGCAACATTTTGTATGCGTTGCATTAGCCATTTTAACATGAACTAGGGTCACGCATGTTTGCTAACTAGTTTACTGTTTTGGCACGGAGTACACTGTAAGTATTTTATGCTTTAGCATCTCGCATGAGTGTGAATGTTAACATGACAGCATGCTTACCATGTGGCTAGATGCTTATGTGATATAAACTGCCTGAATGCCTGTGGGTGAAGGTTGGATTGTTTGAGTTGGAACAACTCACTGAAATCCGTGTTTTAGCCTACTTGCGAGTAGCAAATTCCAAAACGTTTTCCAAACAAACGGATATGCAATGTTTTGTTCCAAATTAGGCGATCTAGTCTATACTTATTTGCTGTGCGCACAACATAGTAATTCTAGGCTAATAACCAGAACAGAAACACATAATGTTTTCAAAATTGGATATCATGGTTAGTAGAGGCCGATCTTCGGATCGGGCGGGAGGGGGTGCTCATAGCTGACCTTCCCCAATCGTACCCAAGTTCCCGAGCCGAGGCAACTTTGGTGATGACGGACACGTGGCCTTTGGCACCGAGTCAGGGTTTCCTAAATTCCCTCATAAAAAATATTTAGGTGGCGACTCTGTATCTGGCGAAGCAGTCCATGTTTGGCACTTCTTTCAAAATCTGTTTTCTCAAAACGATTTGCCGGATTTGGACTCTTCGGTTCAAGATTAAGAACCGTGACAAGACGAGTCCGAACTGTAGCATTGAGGTCCCTCGCGGACTTGTTACACTTGGTATGTCTCATCAGACCATAATTCACGCGAGTACTAATAGGGTTGCTCACGGGCCAATTCTGTGTGGTTGTGTTCTCCTTCGACTCGCAATTGTGCGGGTTTTGAAAATTAGATCCACAGTTGCCCTAGGTGCGAGTGTGATTTGTGCGGGTGGGTTGTGCAAGTTGGGCTTCTTTGTTAGGTTTCTCGTCTATTTTCAACTTCTTTTTTTTTTTTTTGGTTGCAATTTGTATGTTATATCTATATATATCAAAAAAGAAAATCTCCAGATTTGGTCAAAGTGAAAGGATACGGAAATCTCTAGATCTAGTTCAAAATATAGAAAATTTCTAGAATAAAACACTATTTTTTTTTGAAATGGAAACCTCGAGGTCTAGATCTGGTTCAAAATATGGAAAATCTCCATATCTAGAAATGTCGAGATCTTTCGCGATTGGGTGATGACAGTTGGAGCAGGGAGCAATTACGATAGGGAATGAGAGGAGGGGCCGACGGCGAGCAAAGTATGACTAATGACATGGCTGGGTTTATACATAAGAGGTGATGGAATAGTGACGGAGGTGTAGGAAGTGATGGTGACAAGAGAGCCAGATAGAGAGATAGTGACAGCGACGAGGAGGAGAGGGGAAAGACAGAGAGTAAAGGCAGCGATGGGGACGAGAATAAGAGAAGAGAGAGAGAGAGAGAGAGAGATTATATATATAAGGCCGAGATAAGACAGTAAGAGAAGAAAAAGCAACCCTAGTAGAGAGAGTATGAAAAAAAATATATTTTTTTTATATTTTAAAGTTAATTTGCGGGTGGGTCTATTTTGTGTGGTTAGGGTCGAATCAGGCCTGAACTCAAATTCATTACCAAAAATAGACCCTTATCTGACCCTACCTATCACTCAGAACTACCAAAATCACTGCAGTAGGGTCGGATTGGGCGGGTTTTGCAGGCTGGGCAACCCACTACCCACCCCTAAGTACCACCACACTTCTTTTTCAATATATTCATGTGCGTTTGCAAGGGTGTGGGTGTCGTGCCTTTTTCGAGCCTAAGGCATGCATCCCACACCGACTTACTTTGTTGACATAAAGTCGCCACTTTATTTTTAAAGGGGAATTAAGAAACTTTTAACGATGAAACTATGTTAAGGCCTAGTCCGTCATAACTAAGAATATTCTGGGTTCGAGAGCTTAGATACAAAAGGGGAAAGCTATTTACATGGAATCACCCCTTTTTGCCCATTCCGAAGATTAGCCTCTAGTCACTCTCTATTTTATGATTTTAGTGGTTAATCATTTATACAATTCATTTTAGACCTAAAACCTTTAACTAACCTAAAGCTAAATGATCTGAATAAAAATAAGCATCATTTATTTTAGATTGAATGAATAAAGTCATATATTTCATAAAACTAATTTTTCATTAAAAATGAATTTTTAACAACCCACGGCCTTAAACATAAACTATAGTGGCCCGAGTTGAGACCCAACCCGCTTATACTCTTTAATTTGGAGTTTGGTATCTATTATTGTTGTTTATACTCCTTTTAGTCTTTTTGTTGATTGGGAGGCGTTGTTTGACAACCTAAACCGGCCCCTAGAGGTTTAGATTGTGACTGGCCAATAATCCCAGATTACTCGGCCTCAAAGACAAAATCAAATCATCAATAATTAATAACGGGGCTTACTGGAAGTAATATTAAAATAAAAATAAGTCCATTAAGCGGTGCATACATGGCAAATTTCATAAATATTTAAAACTTCACTCTTTATACATAGATACACATCAAACAAACTTAAACATTGTACACCCTCCACAACTTAAACAAAGTCTTCAAATAACAAAACTAAACTAAACAAAACAAAAGAAAAAGGGTTGACTAAACTTGGCTCCACTTGAGCTCAAGTACACCCCATCACGGAGGCACTCCAGAAACGGCTTCACAAGAGGGTGGACTCTCAAGCATCTGTAGACTTGGCATTCCACTTGCTCGCCTACATATATATAAGGGAGATGGGTGTGCTAACGCCTAGTGAGTAATATCAGAATAAAGGGGTTAAATGAATGAAGTCCCAAACATTACAAATCATGCTTGCATTTTTAAATAATTCAAATCAAACATGTATCGTATCAAATATAGTAAGCAAATGTCATACGTGATACATCCATTAGTGTAACAAATGGGCCCAAAGGCATACTCAAGGGGACTTATAAGGTCAAGCAAAGGGACCACAAGGGTCTATACAAAGGGACCATAAAGGTCTAGAAAAGGGACCATGAGGGTCATCTATCAGAGATCTCTATAATTCGAATAACAAAAGGCCATGGTATTGTTTCCCTCAAGCGAGGGCCTCACTAAGGATGTCACGAATACTTTTACAAAAATGGACATTCATTCATTCATATAAAATAGCATTTCGAAATAACATTTAAGTAATGAATTAAAATACTTTCAAATATATCTTTATAAAGATACTACTCACAGCGGCCTGGTACAGGTATTATGCTTCGAGTGACAACCTACACAGAACACATAGCAAAACACATTGAAATATATGTACCAAACAAGTATTGTATCTTAATTCGATTCTTTTACGTGTGTTTCTAGCTTATTCCATCATTAAGGATGCCTAAACAATGTCCACAGTTGCCTAAAAGAACATGAGGATGTATATATGCACATGAGAGTGTATTTCAAAAGTGGCTGAAAACAGAGTGTTCGCTTGAGCGCACCTTTGGTCGCTCGAGCGGTGTGGTTTGACTGCAAAAGTGCTGGATGGTGATAAAATGGGCTTGAGCCATAACTTGGTCTCTTGAGCCAAGCGTAGTGCAAAGTTGGGTTTGCTCGAGCGCACACTTGGTCACTCGAGCCAACTACAAAGTTCTACAAAAATACTAGAAGCATGCAGGTGCGCTTAAGAGACGAATTCATCACCTGAGCGAAGTAGTCGAATTCTAGGTTTTCTAGAATTGAATTTTGAGTTTCAACGCATAAATTTCATACCCAAAAGCTTGCATGGTTCGTAGAAACATGATGAAACACTCTATAACTCTTAGATACATGATTATTTTCAAACCATAGCTTCAAAAATCTCTTTCAGTTTTCAAAACGACCCTTAAAAACTCCATAATTTTACCTTGCATGTATGAATTTAATTCTTTTCCTTTCAAAACATGAATATATGAGATGGTGAGTGTGAAATTATGAAGACTCTTCAAAATAAAAAATATAACTTCGTGCTATTAATCCTATATACATGATGAATTCAACATCTACATAAATTATCTACAAGAATTATGGTTGTAATTCATACCTAAAGCTTGAATTTGAGAGTTAGCTTGCTTAATTCCTTCAATTCACTTTCAATTCTTTACAATTCAACTCTCTCTCTCTCTCTCTCTCCCCCTCCTCTCCCTCTTCTCCCTCTCTACAAATCTTAGCCAAATGTTGAATTGAGCTCATAACTAAACTTATATCACATATATATATGGTGGATTAAGTTAGATTAATTAATCTAGCTTAGTTCTAATTAATTTATTCTAATTATTTCAAACTGAATCAAATTTTAATCAAACTTGCCATATGATTCTAAATATTTTAATTAACCTACTGAACTAGTCAATTTCGGTTTCTAAATCCGCTTGGGCTTTCAATTTCTGATTCGAAGTTGGTATTCTAACTGATTTTCCATGAACAAATAGATAAGCACAAAATAAATACATAATCATGCAATTCTCTTAATAAAATAATATGCAAAAATGATATGCACAAGTGTTACTCTAAGCCTAGTGATTAAGAAAACTCCAAGTATGCATGAGGAGAATTGAGAGAGTGTATCCACCCAAAAAAAAGAATTTAGAGATTGAATTGCTTTTTTAGTTCAAAATTGGAAAATGTGCCAGCCTTTAGAGTTCTAAAAATCACCAACCAACAAAGTTCAAAACAATGTCCAACCTTCAACCTCTCTACGAGGGAGTGTTTTTATAGGCTAAAGATGTTGAGGGGACCACCTTCTAGAAGTTGTCTGCCAGTCGCCAGAAGTGCTCGGCTGGACACAATTTTGTTCGATCAGATTGTATAAGGTTTGTCAGTTTTCTTTTTGAAACAATCCGACCAAGCATTTTTCAAAAATTGTTCTGCCGGTCACTATAGTGTCCGGCCGTACCCACTTCTAGAAGGTTTTCTCATTTTCTCACCCATTCTAGCTTTCTATACTTGTTTCTTTCAAAATAAATCAATGTTTTGGAAAGCACAAAGCCAAAAATCGATGGAATGTTTGATATATAAGGTTTCTCTAACCTTTAGAAAATTATTTTGAAAACGATTTTGAAGGTTTGGAAAACACTTTCGCTAAAAACGGGTATAGGAATGGTCAGTCTTCTTCATCCGAGACTTATACATGAGCTGAGGTAGTGCGATCTTGCTTTTATCAGCAGGAGCAATTTGAAGAGAGCCCAATTCTTAAGGTTAATCAAAAATGGGATGTCTACAATATGACACATTTTATTAAATTTTTAGGACAATAATACCCATTATTGATTGTTTTAGGATAATAATACTCTTATCTGGTAATTTCATTTGTACTTTGTCTTTCTTATTTTAGTGGCAAAGTGCAAATAGAATCATCAGATAAGGACATTATTATCCTAAAAAATTAATAAATGTGTCATGTGCTTTACACATGATCTGATTTTCTATAAATTCCTAATAGAATACTACAAAAAAGGGTTAACTATAATAAGATAATACTTTGAGAAGATTAACCGTTAAGTTTTGAAATTCAAGAGGGCAAAATGTGAATAAGTCATACCTTAAGGGGATTTTTTTACTATAATTTTCCCTAAAATTTAATATATATATATATAAATTAAATGAGTCCATCTAGCAATCATAATTATTATTATTTAAAAATTTAAGTGATTCTTAAAATAAAATTAAAAAAAAAATAGTTAAAAACTTACTTAATGTCAAAATTTATAATTATTTATATATAAGTATCGACATGTACTATTACAACCTTGTCACCTCTCCCACCGCTATCACTGTCACCACCCATCCCTAGCCACTATAGTTGTCACTATCACCACCACCGTTATTATCACAACTCTCCACCTCTACCACCATTATCACTATTGTTATAGTCACCACCATTATTCCAACACTACAACATCAACCACCATCACTACACTACCACTGTTACCATTACACGACTACCCCTCCACCATCATTACAACCATTTTCCTTTTACCTCCACCACTATCGCCATTAACATTGTAATCACAATTACCGCTACCTCCACCATTATAATATAAAAATTCAAGAAATTTTGAAAATAATTAATTTTAAATTTCGTTATATACAAATCGAACAATCTGTTTTAATTATGGGCACTTGGTCCATAAATCTAATTTTGAATTTTCTTTGTCCAAAGGTCCACATACTAAAATACTTTGTCCATAAGGACAAGTTCTTGCAAAATGGTCAAACTACCTATGCATATATATATATATATACTAGAGATTGCCCGTGCCTGAAGGCACTATCTAATAAAATTCTTATATTACAATCTATGTGTTACAAAAATGTTAACGACCATAAAAATATTTTATGAAAAGTGTCTCAAAGTTGTGATCAAACAACCAAAAATGTTTAGGATCAATCAATTGACTTACAAAGGCTAGATGATTTTTCATAAAAATACTTAAGAGAAATTATGTAGTATACCCAAACAAATATAGCCCTAAATAGTATATCAAAAAAAAAAAAAAAACAAAAACCAAAATCAAGTAATGTGTGGTTTAACTCTGTTACAGTCGAATTCACTTGTAAAGTGAATTTAAAACATACATTACTTTTATTAACATTTGTTTTGTGTTTGAATTCTTTATCTATATATTATTTTTCTTAGTATTTTTTTATGTATGAAGTAGCTGACATTATTTGATAAGCCACTTTTTAGGTGAATCACCTCAATTTCGTAATTATTGTTCTTAAAAAGCAACTAATATGCTATTTCCAATATTTTTTATTTATCCATTAAATTAGAGCTACCCTTAATAAAATAAGGGGAGAAATGATGGGGAGTGGTCAATCGTATACGTCCCAAAAAAAAAAAAAATAATAATAATAATAATAATTGGAAAAAGAATTCACACCAATAAAAAAAATTTCTTCTAATTTTATATGTAATGATATGGCAAATTACATATTAACTTTTGATTTATTACAAACTCAATCATGTAACTCAACTCTATTGCGATGTCATTGCAAATGAATTGTAAATTCCAAAGTGCAAGTCTTTAACATTAATCTGGAAGAGTTACCCTCTATCTTTTGTAAACAAAATTCTTGTTCTTACAATTAAAATTCGCCAATCCGTTCAAAATAAAAATAAAATTCGCCTAGAAATAGATAATTAAATGTGTTGCTAATAATAAATTTAAATATATAAAATAAAACATCATTTTCTTATGGAGAGTTATATAATTGGGAAGATCCCAAAACTAAATTAAATACGACAATAATTCCATGTACGCATAAAAATCACAAAAACATGCATACAAAATCAATATGCAAATTGATTCTAGGTAATGTGAAGACTACAACCATAATGAATTTAAACCACATTAATTTTTCTATATATAAATTACGAAATGTATTGTAGTGCCCTTAATGGTTCCATTCAGCAGAGCACCATTTGGGTCTAACCCCAATAAGACTTCAGCTACATATTTAGCAGTCCTTGCCGGTTCCTTGATGTTGTATTGAGATATTAAATTTGTGGAAAAATAAAAATAAAAAGAAAGAATAAGTGAACAAAGTAAAAACTCATTGCCAATCTAAGATATCACTGGATCCATGACTTGAACGTGACATGAGTTGATCTCATAATGATCAATGCAAATGTCTCAAATATGCATATCAAATTTTCAACAGACTATTACATCTGGAACCTAATGATTTTTACCATTTCAAACTCAAGAATGTGTAGCCTCATTTTTCCATATCATGTAAAAAGGTGCTTTAAATTTTAGTTACATCCACTAATGCAAGTTCTCCTTGACCTGCATATGTGACATTCTCCATTTCTATCTGTACATCAAAATATACCTAAATTCCAAGGAACTGACAAAAAGATATATAATCAATTACAAAAATTGGAAATAATGGCCAAGATATCTTGCATGATGAATAAATTACCGTTAACCAAATGAACACAACAATCAAATTCAAAATCCAGAATAAATAACCCAATTGAACCAATTAAAAAAGATGAATCTTCACCATTAATTAATAAAATGTATGATGAATCTGCAACAAAATTCAGTGAAACAAAAAAACCCAGAACTTACAGGACATGAGATAAGACAACCCAACCACTCATATGATCAGATAAACAATCCACTTCTTGGCTTCCTCAGCCAGGTCCCGAACCATCATAGCCGGCTTTTGGGTGCTCATTTCGGACCCCAAGATTCAATCTTTCACACCACAAAACTCATCAAACATACATAATAATCAATGTTCCTCCCTATAACCCTCAATTCTCTTCCAATCAATGTTCCTCCCTATAACCCTCAATTCTATAACCCATATGAAAAATAATTCAAAAAGAAGCACTAAAATTCTGAAACCCATTTCCCAAAAAGAACATATTAAACCCATCACCAAACTCAAGCAAGAACCAAAAATACTGTAACCCAAATCCAAGAGGAGAGAAACCCACAAAAATATCATGGATTGCAAATTTGTAAGTTATAGTTTACCTCTAACTGGTTGCGATGTCGTCGCAAGAGGAGAGAGGCGAAACAAAAGGGCGAGAGAAGAGAGTCGGTGGTCGGTGGTCGAGAAGAGCGATGACAGCAAGAGGCAAGGAGAGGTGCTCGGTAGTCGGTGAGTGGCGATGTCGTCGTGAGAGAAGAAGGAGAGAGAGAAGAGCGTATGAAAGATGGAGGATTTCTCTGAAATGCAAAAGAGAAGGATTTGGGCAAAGATGAAAGATGAGAGAGTTTGATGAGCGTGGGTCTCTCTTCTGTAGGGAGTGAATGGGTGTGTTTTAAAATTTGAAATTTGGAAAAGTGAGGTGTAACAGATAAGGATGGGTGGTTGCAAAGTTTGTGGCTTTTTTGCGGGAAGTTCTAGAGTGAATGATAAGGTTTTCATCTCTACCGTTCATCTTCAAGCATAAATGAATCATGACCGTTAAAATGTCCTAGTAGAACAATTGTCTCTAGGATAAATTCAAAAATTCTCTTCCCTTATTATATAGATATATTGTTTCCAGATCAAACCCTAGTCAAACAGACGTCTCTCTCTCTATCTCTCTCTCTCTCTCTCTCCCTCCCTCACTCATAACCGCTCCACCACAACCTCTGTCACTATTTCTGACCTCTGATTTGAGTTCAGCCATCATAAGTCCACCACCGCCGCTCTCTCATCTGCACCTCTCTTCTGCCGCCCTTCATCAAGTCTACAGCTCCTTCGTGAGGTAGATCTAGATCCCATCGCCGGCCGCTGCATCTACTTCACGATTGATGAGAAAATGAGATCCAGACGTCAATGGTGCACTGCAAGATCCATCGGCCTCTTCTACCACCCTCTGCCGTGTCTGCCTCACATTTGCCTTACGATCGAGATCTAAGAGGCTTGTCGAAAATCCACAGGAAAAACCCTATCTCCATTGATCGCCATCAAGAGATCGGTCACGGCTCAAATCTTAAATCAAACGCAAGATCTACATATCTACAGATCTAGTAGTCCAATCATTGTCAAGACTGTCGTTGGGACGGTGTTCGTAGTGATGATGTTGTATGTGTACAATATGATGAAGATCCAGAACATTCGATTGTGAGAATAACAAGATAATGATTCTTTGTTCGTGAATAGGAGATCTGAGATCTCTAATGGATATCAACTCTTTTTTTTATTAGTGTTTTTTTTTTTTTTTTTTTTGTGATATGTTTTTCATTAGCTTTGTTGTTGTTGTTGATGATGATGATGATGATGATGGTGATGATGATGATACAAATTATAACAAATTAAAAACACAAAATTTGATAGATAAGACATATCTAATCTATTCAAAATTTGAACAGATAAAATATTTGAACAAATTGATTTAGACAAATAAGTGAAAAAATTGGACAGATAATAAAATTTGGACAGAAATTTGAACAGATAAGGAATTTCAGCAGATAGATATTTCAATAGATAGATAAGTTAAAATGAGAATCTTCACATACACACACACACACACACACAGAAGATGTGTAAAAATTTAACATATCAGGTGGTAAAATTCAACAGATAGCAAATATTTAAACAAATAAGGGAAAATTTTGAACAGATAGAAAAAGAATTGAACAGATAGAAAAAAAAATTGAACAGATAGTCAAAAAGTCAACAGATAAAAAAAAGTCAACATATAAATTAAAGGGTAAAATTGAAACAAAATATCTTCCAAAACCAACAAAAGCACTTCTTACCAAACTATTTCACAAAGAATAAATCTCTCATCAACAAAAAAAAATATCCCTTGAACCTAATACTTTAAACAAATATTAGATTGGATTTTTTTAATAATTTTCTCTTTAATTAAAGACTCAAGTTTTTATCAAATAATTTTTTAATTAAAAAAGGGATTTTTGGTGAAACCCCCTTTTTGGGGCTTTTTTTTTAAGATAAAGGACAACTCAATTAATTTTCCTCCAAAAAGTCCCTGAGTAAGAGAGGCCAAGCTCAATAAGGACATTTTATAATTTATATATATATTTTTGACCATATATCATATATTTGAACAATCTCAGCTCAAGATGATCTACGAAATCAATAAAGATGAAGACGATCTCAAAATATTAAGATCTCACCGCCGACGATCTCGCCCTTAGTCAACAATACACGATCGAGATTTGTGAGTGTTGATGGAGTTTTAGAGGTTTTGCTTCAATCACGTGTTTGATTATTGTTCGAGTTCAATCAGGTATGTTGATTAGTTTTGTTGTTTTTGTTTTTGTTTTTGATTTATTTTTGTTGATTTGTCGAGTTCAATCAAGTGTGTGCTCTAGTTTTTGTTTGACAGAATGAGAGTAAAATTTTACTCTGGTTTGTGTTTTGTTTTTGTTTGAGAGAATGAGAGTAAAATTTTACTCTGGTTTGTGCTTTGTTTTTGCTTGACAGAATGAAAGTAAAATTTTACTCTGGTTTGTGCTCTATTTTTGTTTGATAAAATGAGAGTAAAATTTTACTCTGATATGTATTCTATTTTTGTTGATAAAATGAGAGTAAAATTTTACTCTGGTATGTGCTATGTTTTTGTTTGATAAAATGAGAGTAAGCTTTTACTTTGGTGTTATTTGTTCTTTTTTTAATTATTTTTTTATACAATGACAGTAAAATTTTACTCTGTTATTGTGTACTTCCGTTATTTGTTTTTGGACTCCTAGTGACAATAAAATTTTACTTTGATTGACAATAAAATTTTACTGTCAATTCATTGCAGGTTTGAATAGGTTGTTATGCAAGTATAGTGATCGTACCATTGTGTTCAAGGTTATGTCAAACTGCACGTTAAGGACTAAATTGATTTCTTAAGTTGTATATTGAAAAAGTTTGACAGTAGTGGTTGCATACTGTTATTGTACTATTTACCTGGACATTTGCAATGCATGATTGATGATGATTCTGATTTTCAAAACATATTGTCGCTTGTTTATCCCCTTGGTGTTGACCGGGTTGATGTGATTATTATTGAAATAGGCATTTCAAATGAAAAACATGGAGTTAGAGAATTGGGTGAGGCGAATGGATCCAACATTATTGATGATGAAATGGATTTACTTCCTATGTTTTGTCGCAATGAAGAAAGGACTTTTGTTGTCTTCTGGATGGGTGAATGAAATTACTCATGTAGGTCAAAGATTTGTTAGAGGTGCAAAGGATTTCAGGACTACGTTATGTAAATATGCCATTGAGATAAGATTTGAGTTTGTGTATGTAAAGAATGACAAGTGTGGGGTCGCTACTGTGTGTTCAATAAAAGACATTTTTACTATATTGATGAATGGTTGTCTATCCAAATTTATGATTTGCTTTATGGTTGAATTTGACATTTTAATATTTTTTTTTTCATGTGGTTGGACTAGTTTCATGTAAAAGAACTTATAATGGAGTCTATTAACATGAAGATTTTGAGTAAAATTCTAGTCTTAAAAATAGTAAACATTACTTTTCTTAACATGAAAGTAAAATTTTACTCCCATTCAGAGTAAAATGTTACTGTATTTCAGAGTAAAATTTACTTTGAATTGAAAGTAAAATTTTACTATGTTGGAGTTTGTTTAATAGAAGTGAAATTCTAGTCTAAAAGATAGTAAAACATTAGTTTTCTTAACATGAAAGTAAAATTTTACTGTATTTCAGAGTAAAATTTACTCTGAATTGAAAGTAAAATTTTACTGTGTTGTTGAATGTTTGTCTATAAAGTTTCTGATTTATTTTCTGAATTGAAAGTAAAATTTTATTCTATTGCAAAGTAAAATTTTACTTTAAAGTATGTGAGTTCTATAGGAAAACATTTTCAACCTGCACCAAAATTTACAACAATACACAAAGTCCCTGCTGCTCATAACGCAATCTTTGTGCACAAATAATATAACACCACAAATACATATATTATCAAGAGACACAAATATGAATTGTATCATTGTATTTTATCCATAACAATGTTCTACAACAATTGTAACAACCCTCGTACTGATTACCGTTAAACCACTGAATTATGTACTGATCATTGCTAAACTGAACTGATAACGACTAGTAATTGAATTAACTGAGTTACTGAATAAACCGATTGAAATCGAAACTGAAATTGAATAAGTTTGTCTATTGAATTGCATATTGCATCTGTTCGATTGATTGATTATCTGTTTGAATTCGTGTGTTTAACTGCTAATTGAAGGCCTTATCGGCGGCCGATTTAGAAACCGTTTGATGTTTTAGAATCAGTAGAATATTTCTGAATTTATGGTATATTTATCTGAAAATTGATTAGGAATGATTAAAGTAGATTAAATATTGATTTAATGCCAAGATTGACTTAATTACACTTAAGCCACCTAGTGGACCTTTAATTATTATTATTATTAGAGCCTTTGTATGGTTAATTCAACACTCCATCAGCCATTTCTCATGGTTTTGCCGACCAAGAAGAGGGTTAGAGAGAGAGAGACTTGTTCTTGTAGAAATTGCTAGAGAATTGGCATAATTGGACTCTTGAACCTTGAAATTGAGACTTAGGTAAGGAATTCATTGTCTTCTTGTTATCTTTAAGCTCCATCTTGCATGTATCATGGCTATAGAGAAGTTGAGTCTTGATTTTGGTCATAATTGTTGAATTGGAGCTCCATTGTTACATGCATGCTTGAATTGATGCATTTTGAAGTTAAATTCTTGGAGAATCATACATGCATGTCCATGTTTTGATCATAGTCCATGTTCCCATATTGTTTTCAAAGATTTGAGCTCATTAGAGCAAGATTTGAAGATTGAATTTGGTTTAAAACTCATGCATTGCATGTTTTAAATTGTTCTTGAAATGAGTTTGAAAAATGGCTTGAATTGACTCACCTTTGGCCCTTGCATGTGTAAATTGGTTTTTGAAACTTGTTGTATATTGAATGTGGATGTATTTTCCAGAATTTGGGGCCAAGAGGTTGAGTTTTGGATGATTGAATGCTTGGTTCGAACTTGGAAGGCAAATCTGGAAATTTCCAGATTTGGCTTCTTCGCTCGAGCGAAGGATTCCTCGCTCGAGCGAGCACCTTTATTCAGGGCTCCGCTCGAGCGAGCATCGAGCGTGGTATCGCGCGTAAAATTCGAGCATCCAGTACTTTTACTGTTCATCAGATCGCTCGAGCGAAGGATTGTTCGCTCGAGCGAAGCCTTTGATTTTTGAAGCTCGCTCGAGCGAAGGAAGGCTCGCTCGAGCGAAGAGCCTATTTTCAGCAACTTTTGAAAAATGCCTTCTAACTGTATTTTTGCATCCTCATCCCATCCTAGGCATTCTTAGGCCTAGTTTAAGACATCTTAATGAGGATTTAGACATAGAACCACACCGAGGAAATTTAGGGATTTAATTATCACCCTTTCCGACTGTGAAACTTAGTGTGGGTTCTTTGTTAACTGTTTAGGGTTGGCTCTCGGGGGACGCGCTCTAGCTGCTACTAGCCCAATCTCTGTGAGTAACAATTGTGTAAAGATATGTTCAAAATGACTATCTTTTGAATACTGAACTGAACTGTTTACTGAACTGGAATTATTTACTGAATGAATGTATGTCCTTATTTCTGAACTGTATTGTGGCATCCTTAGCACTACTGTTACTGACTGTTACTGTTACAGAGATCTCTGTCGGTTTCCTTGTGGAACCATACTGTTTACTGAATGACTGGTCATCATTACTGTTCGGTCTTTTTGACCTACTGTTACTGTTATGCTAACGGATGTACCACATATGACTGTTTATCGCACTGAACAACTGTAATATTGATTGAAATGAACTGATTTCTTTACTGTAAGGACATTACATTCTTAACCTCTTTATACTTTATGTTATTCACTGGGCTTTAGCTCACTGTTTATATATATATGTAGGTTCTCAGCAGCCAGACCAGAGCTAGGAGCGTGGGTTGGTCCCCAGTTGTGTCAAGCCAGCCTATGTGCCTCACCGTGAGGTTCCGTGTTGCCGTGTGATGGCCTTGGATTTTGTTTTAAGTTTTTCCCATCGGTCTCCTCACTGTTTTGTATTGACCTAACGGATTGTATAGACTGTTTACTGTTTACTGTACTGTTATCGAGGGGTTAAGTCCCCGTACTGAATGTTGTATCTGACTGTATATAGACTGTACTGTTTGAACTGTATGAATGCATGAAAATGTTTTTGGCATACAGATTTTCACAGCTCAATGGACACTAGTTATTTACTGTATTGGCTTCCGCCAGGCCCTGAACTCTGTTATACTGTGTTATTGTTAAGCAGGCCTTCGGTAATCATGGATTACTGGCCGGTTACGGGGCTAAACCCATAGGGCCGAGTTTGGGTCGTGACAACAATGTTCCATCTTAATCCATAACAAGTATGACATGTATCATTGTTACTCTTTTAGCACTCTTTCACCTACAATTACTCCTTCAACATTCTTTCATTTACAAAAAAGCAAAATTACATTCAACATTCACATCAGATACAAAAAAGTAGTTCTCAAAAGTCGTCCACATCGCCGTCCATGAGGTCTTATTACTTGGCTATTTTTCTTTTGAGGTTGAATTGTTCCTCACTCCATGCCTTTGAAGAATTATTCAAAAATTAATACACTATTGATGCTTGAAAATTGTTAATTTCATCTTGTTCCATAGACTTCGCAATAGGCTCATCTATCATGATTTGATGCATGATATAACATACAATAATTCCATAATCAATACTGTTAATAGAAATCAAAATCTTGTTAGATTTACTCAAATTTGAAAATCATAAGCTTATCATTTCTAACATATAAACAAAGAATATTCATGAGGCCAAAGAAAAAAAAGAGTAGGGAAAAATGCACAAACATTGTAATGAAACAGTAAATTTTACTGTGAAAGTAAAATTTTACTCTGTTTAGAAGTAAAATATTACTCTCACTGAAAGTAAAATTTTATCCTGATTGATTAGCAATTTTGTTTGTAACATAAGTCAATAAAGCAGCAAACAAGCAGGCAAGCATCTACACTATCACTTACTTTCGAAATTAATGCAATTAAATCACATAAAAGCAACAAGAGAACAACAAAAAAAGTAAAATCGAAATCAACCAAACACACCAAATTGCATCAAAATCGACCTTTTATAGGGCTTCAATTCAGGTCAAAAGCAACAAGAGAGGAAATGAATATCGAACAAACTCGCATTATAATCCATACATTGTAATAAAAAAAAATTATCCATTATTACCAACACAAAACATAAATAAAATCCATTTATCTGACATTTAAGCAAATTAAAACATCACAATGCCAAAAAAAAAAGCATACAAAGAGCATAAGAGAGCAAACTTTATATTTCATTAACCAGAGTAAAATTTTACTGTTACGAAAACAAAGTACATACTAGATAAAGAAATTATAGTCGAATTTTACTTTAGATCTATGAACAAACAAACAAAAAACTCTCGATTTTTCATTGTAATATATCAATTTATCATTTTTTTGACATATATGAGGTCATTTTATCTCAAATATAAAGTTATTGATCTCAAACATGAGTTCATAAGCAACAAATCTGAGATGGTGATGGATTTCAATGGACGATTTCAAGATTTCAATTTTGTGAGATGGAGATCAAAAGGGTTTAGAGTTTAGAAAGAGAGAAAATAAATGAAAGAGATATAGGATACTAGTAATGTGGAGATAGAAAAGAAGAGAAATAGTTCAACGAAAGTTTCAAATTATATGGAAGGGTATTTCAGCCTTTTCACCATATTTTTTCATTTGAGGGACTTTTGAAACCATTATTTTATTTGATGGATTTCACACAAAAAAGGCCTCATAAAAGGGACTTTTCACCAAAAATTTCATTAAAAAAATCAATATTAATTTTTAATCTTATCAAATAGCTCCCGAGTCGAGAGATTTATTTATTTGTTTTTTAAAATTTGATAATTAATTAAAAACCATAGCTCTAGTAGTCACAGTCACCTTTTGTTTGGAAGATACCATACGTTACGACTCACATTCAACTTTGCTGGAAAAAAAAAAAAAAAAATCAATTTGAAAAACACTTTTTCATTGAATTTTTTATTTTTTTAACTTTTTCACAACTTTCAAATTATTTTTTACATAAATTTTTATACTAGACAATTGCCTTTTTGGAAATATAATGCCACCACTTTCATTTTTTATGTTTTGTAGAGAAAGAAAAACAAGAAACATATTCATTCCTAAAAAAATCTCCCACAAAAATATTTTGTAGAGTATTTTTATAGAAAAAATTTGTAAGATGTAGCTCTGCTACAAAAACAATAACCATCGTGCACGCATTAATGGTTAGCTTTGATCAACTCCAATGATTATTTAAATTTATCATTAAATTTAAATTTGGTAAAAAATCACTTATTTTCTGCTTCCAACGATTTCATCAAATAATTATAAAATTCAGAATTTCACTTTTCTTTCATCAAATTGAGAATCAATGTGTCTTTTATTAAATTATTATTCATAACTGTTTGATTTTTACCACCGGATATATCTCCGGATGTCCCCAGCTGACCACCTCAAGGCAAAAATTTATAAAAAAATTATACTGACCGGTCAACCTCTCGGTTGACCCCGGATGACCACCTTAAGGTAAAAATTTGTGAAAAATTTATACTGGCCAATTGACCGACTGAACATCTGCCTGGTCATCTGCCCGGTCGACTCATGTTCTGATGAAGTTTCAAAAAAATTCATTGAAACACTTAATATCAAATGAAATTTTTATTTAAATTTTTACTCAAATTATAATGCACCGTTAGATTATCTTATTGATTAGTATGCAATCAAGCTTAATGAATTATTTACTCTAAAAATACAATAAAATCATGGAACAAACCACCAACCAATGGAAGGTTGGATTCACTGGAAAAAATATATATATAAAAAATAAAAAATAAACAAACAAACAACAGAGAGATAAATGCTAGATTGAGAGGGACAGAGACAGACAGGAGAGAGAAAGAGAGAGATAAGGACACGAGTCCAGTCTTTATCTTGCAAAATGGGGTGTCTGTTCTTTCCCTTTTATCATCCTTATTATTTGTTGGGGCTCAAAGCTAGGTAGAATGTATGTGTGGCTTCAAAATTAGCAGTGTGTGTTTGTGTTACCGGGGTTTTGTCAGATTTTTAGTGTCTGTGACTCTGTTTTGCCTTCTGCTTATTAGAACATAACAGTGTGGTTTTACTCTGGCCTCCTTTCCAATGGCAATTCTCTCCAAATCTGTGAGTCTCTCTCTCTCTCTCTCTCTCTCTCTCTCTCTCTCACCACACACACACACACACGCACACGCACAGAACACAAACAACACATGACTTTTCTTCTTCTTCTCAAGTTTCTGTGATGTGGGTCTCTATCATTTTCTTGGGTAGGGTCGACTTTAAAGAATCTCTCCATTTTATAGCCGTTTTTGCTTCCATCATCTGTCTGATCTGTGAGTTTAAGCATAATTGGGTGTTTTTCCCTGTTGTTTTCATTTTATTGTTTTCTTCTTCTTCTTACCCTTTTCCCTTGGTCACTCATGTGGTTGTTTACTTGCAAAAATGGTGAAAATCATAGTTTTGTTCATGAATTAGCTAATTCATGTTGTTCTTTGCGGGAAATGCAGCTTTTGAAGTTAGGGTTTTCTTGGGTTTAATCAATCTTGAACAATGTTGGTAGTGGAGCTATTTTGCTCAAATTATATTATGTTTTGACCATGGCGACTATTGTTCTCTGACTCAAAACAGGCAAAATAGAGGGAATTGTGGTGTGTATGCTTGGTGTGCCATGCATGTAGGGGCCAACTGAACTAGTAGTTTCTTGATGGGTTTTCTCTTTTTGCAATTTGGTTTGAAAAACTATTCTAAATGTCTTTGTTTGCCAACTACAATTAGTTGGAATACAGACCTGTTTTGATGTTTTGACTTTAATTTCAGATCTGTGTGTGTGTGTGTGTGTGTGTGTGTGTGTGTGTGTGTGAGAGAGAGAGAGAGAGAGAGAGACAACTCCAGAAGTCAGTTGACGTCCCCAGTAGTTCTATGACCAGGTCCTCCCATTAGGCTAGTAAACAAATTGCAGATAAAAACATATGGATTCTCATATCTTCTAAAATGGGATAAGGCTGCGTACATCTTGCCCTTTCTAGACGGCACTTCAACAGAAGTCTCATGCACTCTCTTTGCTTTTTATTTTCATATCTTCTAAAGAGATGACAGGCACGAACACTTACATTTTTTAAAAAAAAAATTCTTGTCTTTCACCATGAATGGAAGAAGGATAACATATAAAGTCAAGTCTTCAAGGTAACATAGATATAGACTGAGATTATAAGAAATCGCTGAACTACTTAAAGAATGTTCTTTAACAGCTATTTTCATGAGTTGCTACATTTAGAGTTGTAATATCACAAAACAAACTTTTGGTCTCTCTCTCTCTCTTCTTTTTTTTTTTTTTTTTTGGTCATTTGAAAATGAACTACTTGTTAAAAAAAAAATTTTTAAAAATTAAAAAATTCATGTTTTCTCTAAAGATCCCAAACTTTCCAAGATTTGTTTATAATATTTTCCACTTGAGAATCTTTAGGAACTTTCCTTCATTTTTATTTTTTATTTTTTATTTTTAAATCTTTCCTAAATTTGGAAATGGCATCTATGTTGATTTGGTGAATCATTTACCGAAAATGACGGAAGCAAATGATCCCATGTGGTATGTTTTACGGATTATGACAACAAAACAACTTTTTTCATAGAGTTTGGACTTATTGAAGTCCTTGTTGGTCACTTGGTTTTACACAGTAATTTGAAACTTAAACTTGTAATAAACATATTGAAATCAGGTTTTCCATCTTTAGAAGTATCACTACAAGATTTCAATCATGTTTCTACCAGCAAATCCTCTGAAAATTCATGTTGCTAAGAGAATCTAATTAATACATTAGCCAATTTGAAATGCTTGCTATATATATTTAAATCTAAATTGAGGGGCTATAGTAGTGGCCTCCCACTTTTCAATTAGATTCTCTCTGGAATTTGGTGTCTCCAATATTTTATTTCCTTTGATTCTGTGCTGACAACTCTTGGAAGGTGAAAGTTCCTTGTGTTTATCCAATATTTTAAAAATATGTTAAAGTCAACTTACTCGATTAACTTTGGTATATAAAGTAATTGAAGGTGACTAAAATGTGGTTGGAGAATGGGAATGTTTGACGCTGTTAATCTCTAGATGTATTATGATCAATTGGTTTAGTGGAGGCAAACCAGAATCAGGAAAGTAAATGGTAAAAATCCTTTGTAAGATTGGTTGTTGTTCAATGGAAGAGTCAGTTTTCATAGTCAGCCTATGTTTGAAAACATTTGATTGACCTAGTTACGTTGTCTCGTTTGAGATCAACTTCATTGAAAATCAGTTCTCGAGTATGAAAAGGAGAGCATGTCTGTGTTATTTTGTCATTTGAATTCCTTTTGGAAAATCTCTATAGCAACATATTATGCCAGAAGAAAAGGTTACTGTTGCTCAGGACATGATAGTGAGATTTCAATTTAGAAGATGCTCTGTAATCTCATGAGGCATCTTATTTTTCATTTAATCACAGAAGTCTGTTTTCATGAATTTTGTTTATTGATGGTGATTCCTGTTCACTGGTGTAGATTCTGATACTTCATTAACCTTTCACCTTTATTTAATTATTTTGTTTCGACATATATGAATTTTGGTTTCACCAATTACTTCTACCTTTCTCAGTTGAGAACTTTCTCGTTAAGATATTTGTGAGCATTTAACACCTTCTCTTTGTGCATTGATGCAGTTGAAAAGCTTCCTGTTTTGTGATGACATTGAATGTTAGGCTTGGCTGATGTTCTGGGTAACATTTTAAGCTATGTACACCTGAACAAACCAATAAAGTAGGAAGGAGATGGATTAGGACATAACCCAAGTGCTGGCTCCCAATAATTTGGAGTGTTCGGACAGATGGTAGACTGGAAATAGTCCTAAACTTGGGCATAATATGGACAAAGTGGCTGCTCTTAAAACTCAACCCTTAAATAATATTATGTCATCTTTCTGACAGAATAACCCAAGTAAGTCTTATAGACTTCCTATAAAACCACGCTTAGTATAGTCAGGAACTAACCAGCGAACCAAAGCCTTAAATTTGAGATTTCTCAACAAAAATCGCCTTTTGAAAGAAGCAATATAAACTAACCATCAAAATACTTAAGAAATCCTGACAAAGTGTGAGCTTGGTTTAATCTCCAACATTTCTCCATCTCCGTCTATGTCAAGATTTTGGATTATGTTTCCTACATTCTGAAGTACTAAAGTAAACTGGTTCATTGTCAATCATTAACTCATTGATACCATTTAGGATTAACAACAATTTATAAATAAAATCATTTTCCCTGCTCAAATTTATTAGAGTTACTTGCAAATGATATTTATTGTTTTTCTTTTCCCTATATTGGGGGGATCTTGCATCTACTAATTTCTCTGGATCACTGGATGAAGGATGTAGCTTGCACACTCCATGTGGTAGGGGCTAAAGCGACATATATTGCATCTACTCACTTCAAAAGCACTGGAGAAAGCTTGTATATGCTCCTTGTGATTCAAACATACGGAATGAAAACTATAACCATTGAGTTGTATAGGGTAGATTTGTCAGCCAGTTAATTTTTTTTTGGTAATGTATTAAGTATATAAACTACGAAAATGACCTAATGTCATTGACTATTATGTATGAAGAGAACTAGTTGACTTGTACGTGGTGAAGAAAATATAAAATGGAGCTTAGAAATGTCAAATAGAAAATTGAAATATCTGTAGCCTCCAATTTAATTCTTTTGAGAATAGAATTAAGTTCTCTCTCTCTCTCAAAAATGCTTTTATTCTTCATTCTTCTATGGCGGTTTCTTTTCATTATAGGTCTTATGTTTCTAAATTTGTCCATATGTACAGATTACTACTGGCCTTGAGTGACTCCTGGTCTCACTTTAGAAGCAACATGAAATTTGGATCAAAGAAATTATGGAAACTGAAAGTGCCATTCCGTTTGAAAGGAAAATCAGCCACCCGTTTTTGCATATTTCCGAAAGTCAAAAAAGCTAGTTATGGTCCAGGCAACACACCAGTTTATCTCAACGTGTATGATTTGACACCCATGAATGGCTATGTCTATTGGGCTGGTTTTGGCATCTTTCACTCTGGTGTGGAAGGTAAAATCTCGCACTTTATTTTTATCCATTTTTATAAGTACTTCATTTTCATCCTATGTTTGTTTTTTCAATTTTCATTTTTCTCTTTTTTCATATATATATATACATATATTTTAAATTTCTATCTATAATTATGAACCTAGTTTTGTTGTGTTTAGTACTAAAATGAGCATAAGTTGTATCTATCTTGGACAATCTGTCCATATGATTTGTGTTTATTGTCTATTGACAATGCTGTCCATGCACAACATTTAATCAGAACTATGATTCAAGGAGATATGGTTTCTTTCCATATGTGTGTGGAGCCCACACACCCATTCTATCTATAGTGGTGTGTTTTAGGTGTAAAGATAGGTGCATTTGTAGCATTGTTGTTTCTTTTCAGTTCTTAATGTTGATTTTGATTCACAATTTCATAGCAGAGCAACTGGCTTGTCATTCTTCTTACATGTGTGGAATGATAGATGACAGAAATAGAAAACTCCAGCTGATCTTAGGAGTCTAGGATAATTGAAATGATCAACTCTTCATTGCGAAGTCTTCAAACTGAGATTTTGTCATATTGGGTCTTATTGAATGGTTGTGGTATGAGACCTACAGAAAGTGAAGAGAAGGTCTATTGTACCTAGTAATGGCCTTCTGGCTTTCACAATTCAAGTAAATGGTCTGGTAAAGGCAAAATTTCTAGGTAACATGTAACAACTAATTTTGGTTTCAAGGGCAAAACCCCAAATTTTGTTGTGGTGTTGATTGTGGATGTTTAAGCCCCTTTTTAATTGATGTCATGCTATTGGCCCTGTTTGGTAGAGCTGTGGGAAAGTGCTTATAGCTTATGCCTAAACAGCTTATAGCTTATAACTATGAACATAAGCTGATTTCTGACTTATAAATTAAGCATCTCCTGCCCCACTTAAAGAATAAGCTGATTTCTGACTTCCAAAAAGTTATAAGCTATAAGCTAAACCAAACACATCAAAATAGCTTAAATTAAGCTGAAAGCTGAAATAAGCAGCTTTTAAGCTGCACCAAACAGGCACATTGTTGAGTAACCTATTGGCTTGACAATTACCTCTCTAATTTCACATTCAATGGGGAAAAGATGAAAAGAAAGAAAGGGGGACGGAGGGAACGAGACACTATCCTTTGTTTGGTAAGAGGGATGAGGGAATGGAAGAGAAAAGAGGAGGAAAGAGCAATCTGGCCCCAAAAAGTTTGGACGGATGAGTTGAAGGAATAACTCTTCCTCTTTAAAAAATGTGAAATGACTAATTTGTCCTTAAATCTCTCCTTAGTTTGAATGAAATAAGGTATAATTGTAAAAGCACCAAAAACTTATTCTTTTCCTTCCTCCTTCCCTTTTCTTCACTCAACTAAACAATTAGGAGGCATGAATCAATGTATTTCCTAGGTTAGGTTTTCCATCCCTCTTAATTTCCCTTCCTCCTAGTTTCCATACCTTTTACCAAATATAGCACGGAAGTGTGGCAGAACCTAATATGCCTTTTTAGTGTGGATGCTAATCAAGTTAACTAGATTGGTCTCCCAACCCAAGTGCCTATCTTGGTGTCTAATTCAAGACTCCACTTATATTCAATTTTGTCATATAATAAAGTAAATAGTCTAAACAAAGTTTTTGTTTTTATGGAGAAGTTTTGAATGGGCTTGTTGTACACCTTAAGCGGATATGCACATCATCTTTAATGGCATAAGTTTGGGTCCATTGTCCTTCGAAGGAATGTTCTACAACCACGCTTGGATCCATGAGTTGGGGTAGCTTCTATTTCCATACACTGATTCCCCGTATTGCACACACTTATGGATTTGGATAGGGATTTAGAAAGAGAAAGAGAGAATGTAGGTGAACCATGGTTGTTAAGATCGCGATCCGGATCATAGGATTACGATCCAATATATATAAATCAATCTGAATCACACTTTGGATTGGGTGCATGTTAGGATCGGTGAAGGTTTGGTCAGGATTGTGGGATCAGTTCGGGATTGCGATTATGTGCGATTCTGTGTAAGAGACATTTTTTGGCATATTTTACCATTTGTTTGACAACTGTAAGTCAAAATACACGTTATTTGAAGAGAATAAAAAATAAATGAATAATTGATAAATCACCCAAGTTAGATTAGCGTATATATATATATTTTTGAAGAGAATAAAAATATTACTATCTCAAGTCTGAAGAGCACATCAATTAGGGCAAGAAAAATTGGGGAAAGAGATTGGACCTCAATTGAGCTTCAGAAAAATATTACTCTTTTGCACGATCCATTGTGTCATAAATGAATCCTATCACCAGATGCTCATACAAATCCACCAAAATAAGTACCTTAATGAGAGGTACTACAACCTTCAAGCACATAGAAATGCCCTACCAAAAATTACGATTATCTAAAATAATATCTTTAATCTTTTCTCCTTTTCAAACCTTGCAAATGGACTGTTCCTCCACTTGTTTGATGTAAACAAAGAGAACAATGCACCTTTCTACTCGTGAAGGCGTCTCAATGTCAGTAAGAGGTGGCAAACTGAGTTACTGTGGGCCTAATAAGTTCAATGCCTTTGGTAAACTCCTTCATCCAATGAATAAGATTAGTTCTTGAATAAATGTATGCCACAGTTCTTTTCCCTTTTCCCTTTTCCAATTGTAACACGATGAAGTTGAATTTGCTTATCAAAATCCTCTAACATCAAATCTATACAATGGGTGGCACAAGGCGTCCAAAACAAGCTCGTCTTCTTCTCAATTAACATTTCTTCCGTCAACTTATAATTAGAAGCATTGTCTGTCACCAGTTGCACAACATGTTGCACTCCAACCTTCTTAACAACTCCTCTAACATCTCAAAAACATTTTCACCAGTTTTTGAAATGTCAAATGTGTCCAATGATGACAGAAACATAGTTCCATTAGGGCTATTCACAAGAAAATTGCAAATGGACCTTCTCTCTCTATCTGACCATCCATCCAACATAATTGTACACCTGGTTCATTGTTCCTTGTAACTCATCAAGTACTTGCAATGTCTCACACATTTCTTTTCTTTTCTTTTTTCTTTTTCTTTTTTTTTTTTTAAATGTCACCCGGACTTCATGGTAAGTTGGTGACACAAGGACTTTTCCATAATCTCCAATCTTCTTAACCATAAGTGAAAATATAGTATCGTTGACACAATTAAAAGGAATTACACAAGTGTAAAAAACCCAGGCTTGACAAACATCATCTCTCACTTCTTTCTTAAACATTTGATTGAGGCTTTTTTTATTTTGGTGTCTAGACTTCTGCAGCACAAATTTATCCATGCCCTCATAATGTTTTTGTATGTTTTGATGGCCTAATAATAGTTCCACTTCTTTTAGAATCATCACCGATATCAAGTATCCTCCTCTTGTTTAGAGACTCCAATGTTTGAGTTCTTAAAAGACTCATAAACTTCTCTCTAACGTCTTCCGGGACTTGGGGATATGGTTCAATATTTTGATGAGTGCGATGAGTGCATGCCAAATGTTGTTTTAAAGTATTCCTCCAGAACAAGTAACATTACAATACTTGCATTTTATCTTTCTGGCCGCGACATCTATTTCAATGCCATGTTCCCAACCGAGATCAGATCTGTGACTAGCAGCATTTTTCCTCTTCCTCCCTCTTCCAGAACCAGAACCAGATGCTTGACATTGTGTTTGTGATGCTACTGTGAGAATATGTGTTCTCCTAGGATTAGGAATAAGTGTCCTATATCTATTAGACTTCTATATATCTCAGTAATGTATTCATGTAAGATTCGGAATTAGTGGTACTCTATATAAATGATGTATGTATTCTTTGTTCAATCAATTCAAGACTAATATACAGTTTTATTCAGAAAACTTACATGGTATCAGAGCCATCACCATTACTCTATGATTCAAAACCCTAGCACTATCACCATTGCTCTTTGATTCGTGCTCTCTCAGATTCACTGGTTGTCTTCAACTTGGGTGGGTGACCCATCTGTTCCTAATTCGGAGTTGCGATTGCTAGTCGAAGCCGTGTTTGATAGTCGTCGCAGTACTCTCAGTGCGTCGACTTGGTGCTTCGAGTCATCTTCTCTTGTTTGGGTCTGCGTGTTTTGTCCTTTTACCCCGTAAAGATAGGACTAAACTTAGTGCCCGGTCTGTCCTATGTGTTTTTTTGGGATATAGTCTCACTCAGAAAGGTTATCGTTGTTATGACCCTGTTTCTTGTCGCCTTTATGTCTCCCGTCATGTTGCCTTTCTCGAACGTCTATCTTACTTTCAGCTTCCTCCTCTCACCGCCCCAGTTTCCAAAGAGGATTTGGTTCATATTGATCCATTTCTTTCTGAGGTCCCATCTGATGAGTACATCTCCACAGTTTCTCATGAGCTTATTCCATCTTCTCCTCCTGCTTCACCTCCTTCGCCTTCTCCGCCTTCTTCTCCTCCGTTGTTAGTTTATTCTCGTCGCAAGGCTCCTCCTCTACTAGTTGTCTCTACCCCTGCTGCTGATCCTCCTGCTTCTGACGACTCTGATCCTGCTGCACACCGATATCCTCCTCGAGCGTGTCATCCTCCAGTCTTACAAGGAGGCCTGTCAGGATCCTCATTGGGTTCAAGCTATGGAGGATGAGTTATTTGCTCTACAGAAAACTAGTACTTGGGAGTTGGTTCCTTTACCTGCTGGTAAGAATCTGGTTGGTTGCAAATGCGTCTACAAAGTGAAGACTCATTCTGATGGTTCTCTTGAGCGTTACAAAACTCGTCTGGTGGCCAAAGGTTTCTCCCAGGAGTATGGTATTGATTATGAGGAGACATTTGCTCCTGTTGCTAAGATGACTACTGTCCGTACTTTGATTTCTATCGCTGCTGTTCGTTCTTGGCCTCTTTATCAGATGAATGTTAAGAATGCTTTTCTTAATGGTCATCTCACTGAGGAGGTTTTCATGCGTCCTCCCCCTAGTCTTCACCATTCCTCTGGCCAAGTCTGTCGTCTTCGGCGTGCTCTATATGGTCTGAAGCAGTCTCCTCGTGCTTGGTATGATCGCTTTCAGACTGCTGTTACCGAGCTTGGGTTTTATCCTTCTGCTTCCAACTCTGCTTTATTTCTAAGACATACCTCGGCTGGTTTTGTTGCTCTCTTACTATATGTAGATGATATGATCATCACTGGCTCTGACTCTTCTGCTATCTCTGAGGTCAAGCAGCATCTCTTCCGTACCTTCGAAATGAAGGATCTGGGACCACTGCGGTATTTTCTTGGCATTGAGGTGGCTTCTTCTCCCAAGGGTTACTTTCTGTCCCAGGCTAAGTATGCTAACGAGATTATCCATCGTGGCAGACTTACTGACACTAAGCTGTCTGATACCCCCATTGAGCTTAATGTAAAGCTCAACACTACTGATGGGGTTCCTCTAGATGATCCTACGTTATATCGCGAGCTTGTGGGTTGCTTAGTCTATCTGACAGTTACTCGCCCTGATCTTGCCTATGCTATCCATGTGATTAGTCAGTTTGTTTCTGCCCCTCGCTCTACACATTGGGCTGCTTTGCTTCGGATTCTTCGCTATCTTCGCAGTACTATCTTTCAGGGCTTGCTGTTCTCTTCTACTTCTTCCTTAGACTTGGTGGCTTATGTTGATGCTGATTGAGCTGGTGATGTTAATGATCGTAAAGCTACTTCTGGTTTCTGTATGTTTCTTGGCAATTCCCTAATTTCTTGGAAAAGCAAGAAACAGACTGTTGTTGCCCGTTCTACTGCCGAAGCTGAGTATCGTGCTATGGCTCATGCTACTGCTGAATTGTCTGGCTTCGTAATCTCTTATCTGAGTTGGGCGTCCCTCAATCTTCCCCGACCTCTCTCTATTGTGACAATTGAAGTGCTATTCAAATTGCTCATAACACTGTCTTCCATGAACGGACAAAGCATATTGAGATTGATTGTCACTTCGTCCGTCAGCATCTACAGTCTGGCTTTATCTCGCTTCCTTTTGTCTCTTCGGCTCTGCAACTTGCTGACTTCTTCACTAAGACTCACACCACTGCTCGGTTTCGATTTTTTCTTGACAAACTCTCTGTGTTTTCTGGTAAAACACCTTGAGTTTGAGCGGGGGTGTGAGAATATGTGTTCTCCTAGGATTAGGAATAAGTGTCCTATATCTATTAGACTTCTATATATCTCAGTAATGTATTCATGTAGGATTAGGAATTAGTGGTACTCTATATAAATGATGTATGTATTCTTTATTCAATCAATTCAAGACTAATATACAGTTTTATTTAGAAAACTGCGAAGATAGCGAAGAATCCGAAGCAAAGCAGCCCAATGTGTAGAGCAAGGAGCCTTGCGACGAGAATAAACTAACAACGGAGGAGAAGGAGGAGAAGGCAAAGGAGAAGAAGTAGTCAGAGGTGAAGCAGGAGGAGAAGATGGAATAAGCTCATGAGGAACTGTGGAGATGTACTCATCAGATGGGACCTCAGAAGGAAATGGATCAATATGAACCAAATCCTCTTTGGAAACTGGGGCGGTGAGAGGAGGAAGCTGAAAGTAAGATAGACGTTCGAGAAAGGCAACATGGCGGGAGACATAAAGGCGACAAGAAACAGGGTCATAACAACGATAACCTTTCTGAGTGAGACTATATCCCAAAAAAACACATAGGACAGACCGGGCACTAAGTTTAGTCTTATCTTTACGGGGTAAAAGGACAAAACACGCAGACCCAAACACACGAAGGAGGGAGTAATTAGGAAGTTGAGAAAATAGAGCCTCATAAGGAGACCGACCAGAAAGAAGGGGGGTAGGCATACGGTTGAGAAGAAAAGCAGTAGTAAGAACTGCCTCACCCCAAAATAGAGCTGGAACGGAGGCAGAGAGAAGAAGAGACCTAACTGTCTCAAGTAGATGACGGTGTTTACGCTCAGCTCGGCCATTTTGGGCAGGTGTATCAGTACAAAAAGTTTGGTGAATGGTACCCAAGTTGGCCAAATATTCACAGAATTCAGTTTTAAAGTATTCCCCACCCAAGTCAGACCGCAACAATTTAATAGTAGATCCAAACTGTGTAGTGACCATAGACTGGAAAGTACGATATATCTAGTAGAAGTCAGACTTATGAGTCATAAGATAAACCCACGTGTAACGGGTGCAATCATCAACAAAAGACATATAGTATATTGAACCCCCTTTAGTAAGAACAGGAGAGGGTCCCCAGACATCAGTATGCACAAGAGAAAAAGGAGAAACAGAAATAGATGTACTTTTATTAAAAAGTAAAGCTGACATTTTGGCAAGTTTACACCCCCGACATTCATCAATTTGATTAGGAGAAACTTTACCCAACAATCCTGACTGAATTAAAGATCGTAAGCGGTCAACAGACAAATGACCGAGACGAGAATGCCATAAGTAAAACTGACTCGACTGATAATCTAATTGAAACGAGGAAAGTGCAGCTGGAGAGGTGGATAAGGGGAGATGCAAGCTTTCAACCACATAGAGATCTCCAATTCTACGGCCGGTCCCAATCTGTTTCTTGGACACTCGATCCTGCACGCAACAGACAGAAGAGGAAAAGATAACATCAAAACCAGACGCATCAAGTTGACTGATAGATAACAAACTGACAGATAACTGAGGAACATAAAAAATAGAAGAAATAGTAACAGCAGACATGGCAGAGGGTAAGACAGACCCAACAGATAGAACAGACATACCAGATCCATTAGCAGTATTAATAGTAATAGGAACGGGTGAGGGAATACAATTTTGAAGTAAGGAAAGGTGAGGAGTCATATGATGAGAGGCACCAGAATCAAAAATCCAGACAGAAGAAGGGATACCTGAAGAGGACCCAAGCAAACCTGAATGAAGAGAGGTAAGAGCGGAGGCAGATAGGGATGACTGAGAGGTGGACAAGATATGCTGAAGTTGTGCAACCTGAGCACTCAGGGAAGCCAAGTCAGGATCGGGAGCCGGAGTAGATGCAGTGTAAGCAGCAGGTGGTCAGAAAGTACTCGAAGTACTGCGGAGCTGTGTCTGAGGAGACGGAGCAGGCTGACGTCCCTTTTTGGGACAATTGTTCTTCCAATGACCCCTCTGATGGCAGAAAGCACACTCATCTGGCCCTAATGGTCCTCTCTTGGGTTTTGCAGTGGCTTGAAGCTGATGAGGAGGAGGGGTCGATAACAAGGGCGGCTTGGCAGAAGCCAAGAACACAGAAGGAGGCAAAGTCTGACTGGCCGTCTTAAGACGGGTTTCCTCGGAGAGGAGTTCACGAACAATAGCATCCACAGAGGGAAGAGGAGATCAGTGAAGGATGCCACCTCGAATAGCCTCATACTGAAGGGAGAGAGCTGTTAAGAACTGGACTAAACGACCATGTTCCCGAAACTCAATATAAGCGTCTAGTATCTTGAGACTAGGTGGTTCCATAAGAGCCAACTGATCCCAGAGACCTGTCATCTCAATATAAAAGTCCTGAATAGTTTGATCCCGCTGACGAGCACTCTGAATAGTTGTTTCCAACTCATACCGCTTGGCAAAGTTGGACTGCTGATAAATACCGAGTAAATAATCGCACACTTCCTTGGCAGTACTGTACTTGGAAAACATCATTCCAATACGGTCATCCACAGAGTTATGAAACCAAGTTAGAACTTGGGCATTATCACAATCCCAAGTGTCACAGAAAGACAGATACCCTTCTACCTTCGGGTCCGATGGACGAGGAGTAGAACCAGAAACATAGCCCCATTTTTTTTGACCAAGAAGAAAATTCTTCATAACACTGGCCCAATAGGCATAATTGTCACCAATGAGTTTACATTTAATGGCTTGAATTTTAGTGTCTGACATTGTAATAAAACACAGGTATGGGTCGAAGTATAAAAAACAAATTAGGGCTTCAAGTGTAAATACCCAGAACCAATAGAATAGAAGAGTAAATCAAGCCAAGCTGAGCTAGAGAGAGGCTTTGCCGAAACGACACCACCGAGAGAGAAAGAGAGCAAACCTTCGTGAGAGAGACAGAGAACGAAGTTGAAGAACAAAAGATGACTCGAAGGCGATCAGACTCAAAGGCGATCAGGCCAAGACAAGAGTGAGCGAAGCAGAGCGAAAGTGAGCCCTTGCTGCCTCGCGAGCACGATCAGACCCAAACGAGAGAAGATGACTCGAAGCACCAAGTCGACGCACTGAGAGTACTGCGACGACTAGCAAACACGGCTTCGACTAGCAATCGCAACTCCGAATTAGGAACAGATGGGTCACCCACCCAAGTTGAAGACAACCAGTGAATCTGAGAGAGCACGAATCAAAGAGCAATGGTGATAGTGCTAGGGTTTTGAATCATAGAGTAATGGTGATGAATAAGTTATGGTGATTGAACAAAGAATACATACATCATTTATATAGAGTACCACTAATTCCTAATCCTACATGAATACATTACTGAGATATATAGAAGTCTAATAGATATAGGACACTTATTCCTAATCCTAGGAGAACACATATTCTCACAGCTACTTGTGCTGCAAATTGTGACAGATAAGTTTTAATAATTAAGCTACAAACACAGTGCCTACAATGCCTAATTCCACTAAAATCCATTGCCAATTAATAGTAACAGAGATAACCCAAAAAAAAAAAAAGCAGAGCACGGTAACGAAGTGTAAAATTGGAAAGGAGAGAAAAATAACACAGCAAAGTGAACCGACAGAAAAATAGAATAACAGTAATAGAGTGGGGAATTGGGAAGAGAAAATAAAATAGAGAGAAGCATAAACAAACGTAAGAAGAAGATAGAAAATCAAAATAGGAAGGGGGAAAAAAAAGAGAAGAGAATGTGAATTTAAAACAAAGTAGAAGAGGAAAAGAAAGAAAGAAAAAAGAACGCAGTCATTGAGGAGAAGAAAGAAACACGCAAGAGGGGAAAAAAACAAGGAAGAAGAAGCAGTAAAAATGAACACACACACACACAAAAAAAAAAGGCATATTTGATTTCGAATAGAGATAAGAGGAGGAAAAAAGAAGACGAACACAGGAAGGAAAAAAAAAGGCAGAGATCCGATTCAAATTTGAATTCGAACAGAGAGAAGTAGAAGCAGAAGCAGAATAGCTGCAGCAAAAGGAAAAAAGAATAAGATAGAGGGGGGAGGGGGGGGGGGGGAAGAGAAGGAAGATTTGAATTCGAATGCGGACAAAAAGAAGAGGTGAAGAAGAAGAAGAATAGTATCTGGGTTTTGATTGTGAAGTTTCCAAGTTCTAGCAAATTTGAAGCTCAATTGAGGTCCAATCTCTCTTTCCCCCAATTTTTCTTGCCCTAATCAATGTCCTCTTCAGACTTGAGAGAGTAATATTTTTTCTTCTCTTCAGATAATGTGTATTTTGACTTACAGTTGTCAAACAAATGGTAAAATATGCCAAAAAATTGTCTCTTAAATAGACCCTATCCAAAGTGCGATTCAGATTGATTTATATATATTGGATAGTGCGATCCTACAATTTGAATTGCGATCTTAACAAACCACACATGCCATCACCATGAACCCAACTTCTGCAAACCCCAAAATTGGTTGGATGGTTGATATTTAAGCAAACCGTATAGGTTCGATAGTTGATACCCAAACAAAATTTGTTGGTTCAATGATTGATATCCGAATGACAACGATTTATCTGGTTGTTCGAACAGTTTGAGAGAGAGGATAGAGTTTGGGGGTGGCAATGTGCATCATCGATTGGGAGAAAGAGAGGATAGGGTGGAGAGGTTGGAGACTCAGAGGAGGTGCGGGAGTGATGGAAGAGGATGGGTGTGGTGGAGGTTGGACTTCGAAGGTGGCAGTCGGCAATGGAGTGGCTGGTGAGATGGTGGTGGGTGTCTGGTGAGATGTGTATTGAGAAATTAGAGAAAGATAAAAGTTGTTCTTAATGGAAATTAGAAAAATTCATTAAGTGCGTGCACTGAGGGGAATTGGTGTGTGCAAATGGAAGCTCTCATGAGTTGGTGTTAGTGAGCAACCCCTGTGAATAAGCTTTTTTACTCGAGCATGAATATGGACATGTTACTGAAAAGACTGTTACACTTGCATTATATATCTAATTTATAGCAAGTTACTATCTCTTAATAGCTTGAGAGGCTAGCTCATTTCTTTTGGAGTGAGGAGCATATCTTAGGTGAAAAGAAATTTGTAATAGAAGTAGTTTCTTTTGTCATCAAGTGGTTGAGCAATTATGCCTCGAAGATTAGGGTCTAAAATGAAATTGTTGGTATACTTTAGGGATCATTTGTGTTATTTACCCAAATTATAATTCATCCAGAAATCTTGAGAGATATATGAAATCTTGTCCTATTGCTAAAAATAGATACGAAGTCCCCTTACTGTGGGCACTTCATTGGCAAAGTGTTGCTGATCAGTAGAATTGATTAATTGTGTTGCAAACAGCAAATTTTCATTGTTATTCGATTACTCTTTGTATATTGCTCCTGAATCTTTAAATGAGGTAGATAATATCGATTATCCTGCTGGCACTTTTCAGTTCATGGAGTAGAATATGCCTTTGGAGCTCATGACTATCCATCTAGTGGCGTGTTTGAGGTTGAACCTCGGCAATGCCCAGGCTTCAAGTTTAGGAAGTCGATACTCATTGGAACTACATCCTTGGACACAGTCCAGGTAAGGGAGTTCATGGAGCGCCACTCTACAAACTACAATGGCGATACATATCACTTGATCGTGAAGAACTGCAACCATTTTTGCAAGGACATTTGCTACAAGCTGACCGGGAAAACAATTCCAAAATGGGTAAATCGCCTGGCAAAATTAGGTAATCTTTACTCATCAAACCTAAATAGATTGGATTACACTTTAGAGTGGAGTACTTTCTTACAAATGTCAAAAAACAGAAGGGAAAAAAAATGGTACTTCGTTACTTCATGGAATTCCATCTCAACTTTTTATTCCCTTTGTCATTTTGCAATTATCAGAAAGAAGTGAAAGTAAATACAAAAGCATAGAGGCACAAGCAGAGCCTTTACTCTGGTGCAAGTAGGCCACAATTTTCACTTACACCAGAGCACAGGACCACTTGCTCCTCCATGATTCTGCAATTATCCACGGACTTGACAATTTTGCCAAATTGAGTCCTTTCTCGAAACGAAACATATGAACTCGTGAAAAATTCCATACAATTCAGGGGACAAGTGGAGAACAGAATTGGTGTTAAATCACGTAGGCTTGTGGTGAAAGATGATCTCTTAGGTGGGAGGACCTATCAAAAGCATAGTTTACCAATGAAGTTAGTAACCCATTAGGTCATGTATTTTATGTAACTTTGTTCATTCTTGTTCATTTATCCTGCCAGGTTCGATCTTCAATTGTGTACTACCCAAAGCACTTAAAATATCTGCAGTGGAACATGATCCAAGTTACGAAGCATGCGATAGTGAGAAAAGAAGGCTAACAACTGCGTTCAGTTGTCTATCGTCTATCTCAACTAGGCAAAGGCAGTTATCAACATCGTCGTTGTTTCTACAGTCTCCCTTAAAAGGCTGCTTACCTCCATGGGAATTGAGAAAGTCTAACAATGCCTCACTGAAGGAAAGGTAAGTGACCATGATGACCTTTTCAAATCCTTTTCTTGGAAATCTCTCCTCATCAAGAATTGGTTGGAAAGGGCAGGGAGTGTGTAAAACATGGTGTTGTTTAGCTGTGAGGAGAAAGCAGGTAGCTTGCCATCATGTTGTATTTTCTTTTTATTTGTAGAGTAATTTATGCCTTTGATCCTTGTAGCATTATGTTCTGCTGTCAAAATTCGCTTATGCTAATTATTAGTTTTTTAAAAGAGCAGAACCTAAAAGCAGTTTAGGTCACCAAATGTTGCCCGTGATGATTTTTCCTAGAGTGATCTTTTGTATGGCTGTGGTACTGTCAACTTTTGAATATTGTACCTTCAAACTTTTGTAGAATTTAATCCCAGCCATCTAAAAAATGACTTTTAAGATCACTATAGGAAAAATCACTCTTTACAAGTGAGTAACTTGTTACGTAACTGAGTTCCAAGCAGGGATGCCTCTCAGAACTGCCTTCCCGTAACTTTCTCAAATCAGCAAGTTCAGGAAGACCTGCTTCGGGAGAAGTCAAAGCGACTTGAAAAGATTCCTTCCATAACAGAAATTTTTTTCGCGAAACCAACTGATAACAGATACCTGGTCATTGATACCATTAGGGCAGGGAACCTTATTTGGGTAGAGCTGTTCTCTGTCTGATCAGATAGTAGTTAAAGTCCGACAAAAGAAAGGAGCAGGGAACAAGAAATTATTTGTAGCGGTCAGCACAAAAACTCTCCCCTTTTGTGTGGTCTACTCTGATCCAAATATTTGCAGATTTCAAGAGTGAATAGGATTCAGTTTGTGTGACAGAAGTTTTCTGCTAAAGCCAAAAAACAAAAACAGAAACTGCTTGTGTAAATGTGTTTCTAGCCTGAATGTTGCAGGTGATTAGCTTTTTAATAAGCCAAGGCTTCTAAGTGGATTCAACCCAAGTAACCGAAAAATAAAATAAAATATTGGTGGAGCATTGTGGTAAACAAAAAAAATGGAAGGCCTCTGTTGATTATAGATGAATAGAGAGAACAAGTGGTACTGACTACATTTTTGTAGGTTTGGTTGGTTTGTTTTCTATCATTTGCCTGAGTTGGATTTTAGCCGTCGATCTCATTGCAAACTTGAGTTTGTTGAGCACACTGCCTGTGCCTGTGATTGATCACCTTAAAGAGAAATTTCTTCAAACATGATATTCATGCAACGCAAACCATTGTTTTTTCTCATAAATTTCTTCGGATCTCTCCATGATTAATAATTTCCTGAGATCTAACAATATAATATCAATAATGTGAGGACCATCAACACGCAAACTCAAATTGGCATCTTTCTGCGTCATTTAAGGTTGTGTTTGTTTCATAAATTTGAAGAGAAATTTAAAAAACGAGAAAATGTGTAAAATATAATTATATTTTACTTGCATTTCACATATATTTTTTCTTTCTATTTTTAAATTCATTCTCAAATTCATAAACTAAACAGCTTAAAAATATTATAAAAGATGATCAAGATGATCAGTAGTCGAAAAGACACAAATACAGACAACAAATGAAACTGTAGGAAAATTATTCAATGCCTTTTGGAGCACCAAGTGACACATGCCACACACCAATCATCATTCATTTAGCTCCCTTTGTCTCCCCCATCCCTAACAACAAATCATTGAATTTCACATCTCTATCAATCACAAATTGAACAAAGGGATATGAAATAACTTCTCGAAACCATGAACTTGGCTCCATTCTTAGGAAAATGACATTGATATGATTGATAAATCTCCATAACTACATCCACCATAAGAATCTTGACTTGGAAAAAGCACCAACACCCAAACACATCCTCCATTAACCCATACCATCTCGAGTAATTATCATGTTGGAAAATTATGTTGGTTGTCCGTTCAATAACATGAGCTATATGCTTACGAAATCTGAAAAATAAATAATAGTGAACAAATCACAAAAACACCACTGGTCGGACAGCCAAATGGTGTTCCGAATACATGTGATAATTTCTGCATTTAAAGACCATTTGTAAGCAAAATTGCAGCTTCTTGAGGAGGAAGTGAAACCATGAGATACAATACATCAATGGTCAAAATGCTGGAAACAGCTATTGAAGACATACATACCTAAGCCACTTAAACCAAAATAACCCCGCTTCCCTATTAACAAAAAAAGCAAATGCAGAAACATCAGAAAGTCCATCTTGGGGAATGCCAAGCAATCCCAAGTCCAAACAGATACATTTTTCATCTGTTATGCTTGTATGAGCATAATTTTCTATATTTAAAATTAGCTATTCCTCTTTGTAAATAATACTCATACAATGATTATACAGATGACGAATCCGAATTACTGTTGGCAAAACAAACCTGCAGGAACACAAACTTCAGATTAACAACAGATGCATATTTCTTCTAGATGGGTTCTACAGCATTAAAAAGTCCATCGAGCATGAATAAAACATTATAACCAACGAAACTCATAAACTAGATGCTTATTTGACAAAAAGCATAGAAATCTATTTTTATGGCCATGTTACTGTGGATTAGAACATTACAAGAGTCTAATAGCATACCAATTTTTTTATTTTTTTTTATTTTGTTTCAGTCCATATTCAAAAGCAAAGGGGCTAAGAAGCCCAACTGGGACTATATATCTTTTGAGGGCATGAAATTAGCAGTCATGCAAAACACCAGGCAGGCTACTGTTACTGTCGAAAGCAGCATGATATATTTGTGTAATCAAAAGTAAAATACCAAGGGGACTAAGAAACCCAACTGGGGCTAGATATCTTTTGAGGACAAGGCCATGATGTTATCAATCGTCTTTCCGATGCAAAACACTAGGCAGTCTATTATTACTGCCGTTGAGAGCAGCATGATATATTCGTTTCTCTGCCAAACCAATATCTGACATTGTCAGATTACCCTGCAAGCAAAACAGAACAGCAAATGAAACCCAATTGGCAAGTTATATAATTGAATAAAACAGCACTTTTGAAAGTATAGAGCTCAACACTCCAACAGTAGTTTAAAATTTCTGCATCCATTAAATTGACATGATATGGGGGCAAAATCTTCTTGCAATCGGCTAGACAATTTGCTTTTGGGACAAGTGCATCTCTGACAATTTGAAGAGCCGTGTGGTGGACAAGCACTCCATCTTAAGAAAAATAATCGGTCCAGAAAAGCAACAGGGCCTATTTCCAGATGTTACAAGCCAAAATTAAGAATCCTACTCTGCTGTTTTAGCCCATTACAGTAAGCTTAATGTTCAAGTAACTGTTACAATCCCATAAATGTCTTGTAAAAGGCCCATTCAACTAAGAAGCAAAGCAAGCATCTCAAAACCAATCTAACCACAAAAATAAAAACCCATCTAACCAAGCTCTCAAACTTAAAGAAAATTCAGAATAATACATGCCTTTGTCATGACACCCAATTCACAACCATTAGAACTATAAAATCAACTTATTTCTTTGGACAGAAACCAGAACAATAATAAATCCCACCACAATTAGGCCATCCCTTATGAACCCAAACATTTGTTGTGTTGTAAATATGCCTCAGATCATTCTGTGACACTCTGAAATGACTGGGAAGATAAATATGGCCCACCTTGACATGTTATTCTACAAAGGTTTCCATGAAATTTTGAAGTGTGCATTATAATGGTGTAGAACATGGCTCAGATTATATTGGTGAAAAATTATAAGGATGTCCTAATTTCTCGGTGGAAAAGCTTTAGCAATCCCCTCATTTCAATCATTCACATTGGTTATTCAGTAAAATTGCCTACTGTACAATTTTTTTTGTTGTTGACTAGTGTGATGCAGACAACAATTCTTTATTTTAAAGTTCAAAGTATATGTGAACTGCCAGCCTTTCTATGCTCAAAAAAAAAAAAAAAAAAAAAAACATTGATTTTCCATAAAAATTAAAAACGCCGCCTTTAGCAAGTAGTTTGAACTACACATATACCATTTTCTCATGGTCCAACAGTCTTTCAAAAAGAGTCCAGGTTAACCCAAAGCCATATTAAGGAATTCAGTGCCACATCTCACTTCCATTGCCTGATCTAGGGGCTACCACCCATTTCGTATGTGTGATTATAGGCTTATGGTTCTTTTATAAAATGCCTTATTTACAAAAATAAATAAATAATTTGTAGGTTTATGGTTTTGTAGAACATGGGGCCAGTGGTACGATGGTAAAAACTCAGGTAGTTTGAGAATGAGAGTAAAGCAGCCATTTCATTTGCATAAAGCCAGAGATTACTTCACCCTCCCAGCAACCCGAACTGATGAGACCTGTACAGGCTTAGTCATTAATTGATTGGTCCCCAAGATGTAGTGAAAATTGATTGTTGAAACCATTCCCTTGTGGGGGGATTTTAATCACAATATCATCAGTATGGTATCATTTTGGAAATGGTAGTAAACTTCAAAGAGGATTCTATATAGGGCTTTCCTGGAGCCTGGCTTCCAAACATCTAGCTAAAGTTACACCTACGTTTCAGGGTTTTGATGCCATAACACAGACACTCTATGAACATCCCTTCAACTAGACCTACAACTCTCGATTTCCATGCCATAACTCAGTCTCAGACATTCTGTAAAAATAACTTCAGTGCCTTCTGTGCAAAGCTTATTTATATCTTGTAGGTCCATCCTTCTGTTTTGTTTGTGTTCGTCTTTTCTTTTGGTAGGGTCATTCATCGTATGGGGCATTTGAAATTACAGAAATAGAATACCCCTTAAAGCTGACAGTCATTTAAACGTGTTCCTGCAAGGCCTAAATTTCATGAAGAGCTCAAGAAATTGAGGTCAGAATTGGAACAATTTTTCTGGCACGTGGGGTTCAGCGTTGTTGCCACTCATCAATTGCAGCTAGGAAAACTATGAGTTGTATTTGTCGCACATAAGGAAAAATTCATGTCATAGAATTGGGATTTCTTTTCTAGCACATGGTTCGGCATTGTTGCCACTCACCACTTGCAGTTAGGTATTTGTCGCATACGAGGAAAATATAACTCAGTTCATATTTACCCCTTTTATAATCAGAACCTGAAGGGAAGTGCATACCTCACGAGCCATCAACCTTCGGACATTTTCAGCATAAAGTTTTGGATCATCCTTTTCCTGTTGTGAAGGGCTGTAGACAGGTAACCTGGTAACCTCGAGGTAATTTACAAATTGACAGAGAAGTAACATAATATGGCGCACCTGCCAATGAGAGACATTATGTCACCACAGTAGAAAATCACTGACTAAATGACAATGTCCGCAAGTTAATATTTTTCCTTTTATTTTATTGCACCATCATTTCCTTAAATTAAGTAGTGTGTAGTATCTCATGTTTCCACATTAGAAAGTCACTGACTAAATGACAATGTCCGCAAGTTTATGGTTGCGTTTCGTAGAGTTTTGTAAATATGATTTGAGAGTATGAGTTGTATTTTGAGTTTGTGAGTTGTGGAATTATGATTTGAGTATAAAAAAATTGTTTGGTTATGGTTGTTGAATAGAGTGTTGAATTGAGTGTGGAATTGAGTTTTGAAAGTTTGATTTGACATGTGAAGTAAGAAAATTTGTTTGGTTATGAGTTTTGGAAAGAGTTTTCAAAACTTAATTCAAATTGCTATAACTCATAACAAAACACACTACTTTCACACTATTGAAAATTATGATCAACACTCATAACCAAACTCTTTTTAAAATTCAATTAAAAAAATTTATTATTAACAGAAAATAACATTAATCAATTTTTTAATTGAAAATACTACAAAGGAAATAATTTTTTTTCAAAATAAACATTCAAAAAATTTAAATCATAAATATTTAAATAATTTAAATAATCTAAAAAATTTAATAAGTAAAAAATTAAAATAAATATCAAAAAATTTAAATCGTAAAAATTTAAATAATTTAAATATTCAAAAAATTTAAATAATTTAAAATGTTAATATTTTAAATTTAAAAACAACTCTACACTCAAATCGTAACCAAATACATAAAACAAAACTCAATTAAAAAATTATTTTTAAAACTCATAACCAAATACATCACTCAAAACTCCATATTACTTTCACAACTCTACACTCAAATCGTAACCAAATACATAACAAAAAAATTAAAATATTTAAAAATATTTTTATAAAATAGAGTTTGAATTTATTTTTATAAAATATTTTAAATTTAAAAAATTAAAATCGTAATATTTTGAAATTAAAATATTTAAAAATATTCAAAAAATTAAAAAAATCGTAACATATTTAAATATTAAACTATTTAAAATCTTAACAAAATTAAAATATTTTAAAATATTTAAATATTTAAAAAATTAAAATATTAATTTGAATTGAGTTTTGAATTATGTGTTTAGTTATGAGTTTTGAAAAGTAATGATTATGTTTTGAATTGAGTTTTGAGAAATGGGTATAGAATTATGATTTGAAAGCTCAAAACAAACAACACACTCAAATCAATGGGTGGAACTATAATTCAAAACTCTTACCAAACGGAGCCTATATTTTTCCTTTTATTTTATTGCACAATCATTTCCTTAAATTAAGTTGTGTGTAGTATCTCATGTCACCACAGTAGAAAGTCACTGACTAAATGACAATGTCCGCAAGTTTATAATTTTTCTTTTATTTTATTGCACAATCATTTCCTCCAGTGTAATGCTTTGCATTATTAGTAGTTGAGAGCGAGTTGGAGTAATCCAGTTATTCACAAAAAAAAAAAAAAAAACCGAAAGGAAGACTATGCCCCATTTTTTACTCTTTTAGATTTTGAGGTGGTCGGTTGTGCACCTCTAGGAGGATGGTGAGCCCTTCAATGACTCAAGATCATTGCAGGTGAAGGAGGAGAAGACAAAGGCAGCCTTAGAGATAGGGATGGTGGCAATGGAAGACCTTGAACATTTGGATGGTTGTGTTGATACGATGGTAGCGTTGGAGTGGTGTTGTGTGGGTCGTTGCATTCATAACACATTATATAGGATCTCGGAGTATTGGAGCCCAAGCAACCTGTTGACAGGTGGCAGGCTCTCCTCAACTCAACAAGGAGCTGATATCAACCTAGTTGTTGTGCCTGTGATTCAGTCTGGCAGTATGATATCTCAAGTAGTATCATGAATAAAGCATGCATGACTGTAAGGTCAACGCCTGCTCTCTTTAAACCTGGTCAAAGTAGAGCTATCACTGCAGGAAGACACCAAGCAACCTTGACGAATACATATGGTCTTAGCCTCCATTCCACAATCCTCCAATGAACCCAAGTGAGGGTGCCTAGGCCCTCCTCCCAACCAAGCAACTAATTGGTTAAGTAGAATGAGTGAGCACATAGTGAACATAGGTAAGCCAAAGGCCCAGCTATGCTGCAGGAGTACAGAGTGTGTTCCCTATTGGAATGAGGTATAAAGGACCACGGCAAGTGAGGGCTCTAGGTGAACCATGGTGCTGCTGAGCAATAGAGCTTGGCTCCGTTGCACAAGTCATGTTGAGCTCTTCATACTTTGACTCATTTGCTTTGGAGCTCTTTTGTCTAGGGTGGCAACTACACACTAGTGCCTCGGAGGTCTACCACATGGAGGTGTGATGGCGATGACGTGGAGCCCGTAGGGCTCGGCACATGTTGGGCATGGTATAAGTACCCACAGGTTCTAACATCATGAATAACTTTTCACTACAGGACAAAAGTATTTGCTTGGCTTACATACAAAAACCAAAATGAAACTTTTGCAAGCCTATGCGAAATCATTGGGTGAATAAAACTGTAGGAAATTAATGTATTGATATTATTGATTGATATCAATATACATTTTTGTGTGTATTGTATGTTTACAATGGAGAGAATAATCTCTCTTTTATAGGGAGAATGAGTTACAAATGGAGGAATTAAATTAACCTAAAATGGAGCACTAAACAACTTAATGGAGCATTAGGGTAAATGGAGCACTTGCTTCTTGTGGAGCACTAATGGAGTGGAGTAGGTAGGTGGTAGTAGGTGGTAGTGGTAGGTGGAGTAAGTTATAGGTTTTTACATTCAACAGCCCCCCTCAAACTCAAGGGGGTTAGGAACTAACCAACTTGAGTTTGGAGAGAGTAACAAAACAGGAAAATAAAATGACAAATAAAATAAAAGAGGATAGGAGACACTGTAGGGTCGTGTCAGACCGTTGTAGAAGACAGTTTAGGGGGTCATGTCGGACCGTTGTAGAAAACAGTTTACTGGGTCATGTCGGACCGTTGTAGAAAACAGTTTACTGGGTCATGTCGGACCGATGTAGAAAACAGTTTATGGGTCATGTCGGACCGTTGTAGAAAACAGTTTACTGGGTCATGTCGGACCGTTGTAGAAAACAGTTTACTGGGTCATGTCGGACCGATGTAGAAAACAGTTTATGGGGTCATGTCGGACCGTTTTAGAAAACAGTTTACTGGGTCATGTCGGACCGATGTAGAAAACAGTTTATGGGTTATGTCGGACCGTTGTAGAAAACAGTTTACTGGGTCATGTCGGACCGTTGTAGAAAACAGTTTACTGGGTCATGTCGGACCGTTGTAGAAAACAGTTTACTTGGTTATGTCGGACCGTTGTAGAAAACAGTTTACTGGGTCATGTCGGACCGTTGTAACAGAGAACCGAAAGCAATGTCGGAACAGTTTACAGAGTCTTGTCGGACCCATATAGAAGCTAACCGGAATCTAAGTCGGGACAGTTTACAGAGTCTTGTCGGACCCATATAGAAGCTAACCGGAATCTAAGTCGGGACAGTTTACAGAGTCTTGTCGGACCCTTAAAAGGCGTGCCCAATCTTATCAAAAGGCGTGCCATCAAAAGGTGTGCCCGACAGCCATCAAAAGTCGAGTCATCAAAAGGCGCGCCATCAAAAGGCGTGCCATCAAAAGGTGTGCCCGACATCCATCAAAAGTCGAGCCATCAAAAGGCGCGCCGCTTTGTCGTCTTGCGCTGAGAGGCGCGTGAGGCGCGTGTCTGCCTTGCCTATTTAAACAAAGGCGAGGCTGAGGCTGAGGCTGAGACAAACCAGTTGAAACCTCTGAAAAACTCTCTGAAAAAACTCTTCGTTTTCTGAGAGTTGTATTGCTGAAACACTTTGTTGTTTTCTGAGAGTTGTATCGCTGAAACACTGTTGTTTTCTGAGAGTTGTATCGCTGAAACACTCTGTTGCCCTGAAAATGGCTTCTTCTTCCCGCCCCGTGACCCAGAACATAACCTCTTCGTCCCGTGGTCTTACTCTCTTTCCTGACCTCAACGAGGCCACAACCCAGAATATAGCCATTGAACCTCAACCAAGCCCCCCTGGTTTTGCGCCTTTGAACTTTCCAATGTTCTCAGTGGAGCAGATAATGGCTACTCAATCTGATATTGAGGCCAATCATTATACTTTGAGGTCTTGTGTTGAGACAATGACGGCGGTCAACAACCTGTCGCACCGGCTTCAAAGTAGAACAAATGAGGTGCAGCAGGTAAAAGCCCAACTGGCTCTGCTCCAGAGCATGTATACGGATGCCCGAGCAGAGATATGTGTGCTCAAGGCAGAAAACAAGGAACTGAAGCGGAAGGCCACCGTGATGCTCAGATTTGGAGGGCCGCCATATGTGACAGTTGAAGAGCAACGGGAAGTGAACGTGCTCGGCGGCGGGGGAAACACGGAGGCAGCACCGGCAAGGGACACCCAAGACAAAGGCAAGAAGAAGAGAACAGCTGAAGAGGCGAAGAAGTAAGGCTGGTTGATGTGGTGGTTGTAGGTTGTGGTTGGAGATTTTTTTATTTATTTTTTTTTTTATTTTTTTTTTTTTTTATGTAAAATGGTGATCGAGTTTGATCCCTGGCATGAATAAAATAAGGTTGGTGTGCAAATCTGAATGGTATGAATTTGATTTGAAAAACAGCTTGCTTGTTTGTGAATCATAGAATGTAATCATGAACTTGGATGAAATTGCTTATGTTTTGGTCCAAGCAATTATGAGAAGCAAATACATGCTTATGTACCTCCATGGTTGACTTGATGACTTCGGGGATTTGTCTTTTTCTTCACTACTTTGTTGAATGCTCCCATGAGGTATGACTCCAGTGGGATCTTCAAAAGCATTCCATGCTTGAGTTCTCGTTGCATTATCGGCAAATTGAACATTATCCGGGGTCTCATGCCACGGAGTAGGCATTGATGAAGGCACATGAGTATTACTATCTTCAAATGCTGGCCACTGCAGGCTTGTAAATGGCAGTAAATGTGGGTCAAACATTCCCAAAGAACCTCCATCGGTAGGAGGTACTACTGCAGTTGTAGAATTTCCAATGCCCTGAGTAGATACCATGTGTTGAGGCAAATCAAAGGTGGCCCATCCTTCATTCTTCGGGACAACCTCATCTGGTGATTTTTTATCCAAGGTTGCTGCTGGCTGCTGATGAGGCATATCAGCGAATAGATCTAAAGATGAGGGATTTGTTTGGGACGGTTGATGAGCATGCAAAGTTGGAACTGAAGCAATAGAAGATGGCTGAAACAAATCTACTGGAGGAGTTGATGGTGTCGCTGGAAACTGAAACAAATCAATGGCCGAAGCTGAAGGAACAATTTGTGGCGCAAATGGTGCATTAAACAGGTCCAAGCCACCAAAATTTCCAGACACTGATGATTGTTGTAAAGGGGGATCAGCATACTGCAGTGTATTGTAGCATAACTTGCTACCACTACTTGCAAATCAGTGGAATAGAAGCTGGGGTTGATGGAGGCTTCAATTGGCTGAGGTCCGGCGGGCGGTCAAGGCAAGGTTGCCGCCCGCCGGAAGGCGAAGATCACCAAGAGCTTAACCTATTGCTCTGATACCATGTAGGAAATTAATGTATTATTGATTGATATTTGATTGATATCAATATACATTTTTGTGTGTATTGTATCTTTACAATGGAGAGAATGATCTCTCTTTTATAGGGAGAATGAGTTACAAATGGAGGAATTAAATTAACCTAAAATGGAACACTAAACAACTTAATGGAGCATTAGGGTAAATGGAGCACTTGCTTCTTGTGGAGCACTAATGGAGTGGAGTAGGTAGGTGGTAGTAGGTGGTAGTGGTAGGTGGAGTAAGTTATAGGTTTTTACATTTTTACATTTAACAAAAACATGTAATCCTAATTCACATTAATAAGTTCGTTAAAAACAGAGAAAAAACAAATATAAGCATGGCCATGATGTGACTAATGACTTAATCTGTAAATTCAAATTAATGTCACATACGTAAACTCAGCTTTCGTTATCTGGATTTTGTAGAGATCATGGAAGTTGGAATTGTGAAAGAAATACTCACCCCAGATATGGAGTCCCAGGCAGGACTGAATCTTTGGTATGGATATCTTAAAATCACTGGAAGCACTGGAGCTTTCGAAAGAAATGCACCAGTCTTAAAAGGAAGGAGGAAGTCTCCATTTGTGGTTGTACCCTCTGCAGTAAATAGAAAAAGCAATTAACCAACTGAAAGAGCACTCTACACAATTATGTGTAGGATATGCAGACCAAATCCAGATGCTAGCAGATGAATCCCAAAGTATGCTCAAGAGAGTGATTTTTCTTGCCCATGGACACCAAAAGGTTTGATCAATAGCCACAAAGTAGTGCCACGCTGACATGAGATCTACAAAAGCTCAAGTTCTGCTGAACATGTTTATCTATTACCCTTGAGCAAAAGAAATTGAGAAAATGCATTCAACTTGAGAGAGTCAAACTCAACCATTTATGTTAGTAAACTAATGTGTTTCTCTATATTACAGGATTAATGCTCACAAAGATTTCACTAATTATAAGAAAGGATTTATCAAATTAGTACAATGCTCCTCATATAAAGAAATTTAAGAGATCAAAGAGCTAATATTACTTAAATAAACAAATTAAATCTTCTTATGTTACGAATGAAAACACTTGCATATGTACATTATCCAGTCTTACGAAACTTACAAATTATACTTGGACAGAATTTACCACATAAGCATGCATGCTAATGGTACAATACGAGAATAGTGATATAATCACTATATTTTACAAGGTAGTTTTAAATCCTATTCCTAATGCACATAAGAGAAACCATATGTGAATGGGAACATAAAAGAATTGGTTGAAGCATAAATTGAATATTACTATTTCTTTTAGGAATTTTAAAATATTTAGAATTCTATTTATGAAAGTTTATGTTTATTTAGGAATAGTAGTTTTGTTAGGAATTATACTTATATTAGGGCTTTCCTTGGGGATTTGTTTATAATTTTTATATTTCCTTATAGGTCATTGTGTAACTACATATCTAGACAAGTTTGTGCACTGATGACTTGTGTATGATATTGACATGATTGATTATGAAGAATCGGAATTTCTCAGTGCCCTTTCTGTCCCCAGATTTCTCTCCCTTTTATTCTTCTCCTTCTCTGTTTCTACATCAATTTTGGTATTACTACGTATTACAAATCAACGAAGGGAACTAAATCAGTATGAAATTACTAGTAGATACATAAGGAACTCCATTGGTCTGACAATTACAGTTTCTAGTATATACCACAGCAGAAGCAGATAGTAAGGCATTCAGAAGAACTAACAAATACAAGGTAACTCAGAAAATCTCTTCACTAAATTTAGATTTTACAATATATTTAATCCATTTATGTAACCATTATCTGCAAATAATTCTACATGCCCTCAAAATTAAGTAGACGGAAATAATCAGAGTACTATGAGGTTAGCAAAATGGATCACATCATTGGTGGGCAATTAGACACCACCATACTGACAGCACCAAAATAATAACCTGGGAAAAGCATCATCATTGGAGCAAACTTATTCTGATGAGCTTCTCGAACTCTTTCATTGACAACAGCTGCAAACAACAACAGGATCAATACAATTACATTCCAATCACAATAAGATAAGACCATGGAATTCTTGGCTTTATGAGCAGTAAAGACAGACACAGTATAATACTGTCAGACAAAAAGGTTTTGTCTGAATTATTTCACGACTAATAGCTCAAAATGTCTATACTACAGAGTGGAAGCATATTTTTTCCCCATATATGACGAGCGCAGCAGCCCCTTGTCTAATTTGGACATGGCCCACACCATTACAACCATGAATCTGTAAAACAAACTTATCCCATATAGTTGATAGCAGGAAAAAGGCACCCCCAATGCGTTTTGAAATGTATTAGATATATTTTAAAATTCATTAATTGTCTGTATATTCACTATGAAAACTAATTACTATCAGTTATTAAAAAGATAAGTCAACCTTCTATGGCTGTTGCATAAATTACAGTGTCATGCCTTGGCTGCATCAACTTCTCCTATCTTGAAAATCATGGCAGCATCAGTTTTAAACATCCCATAGTTATGCCCACGCACTAAAGCCAAAATTGGTCATTTACTTCCCCACACACAAAATCGATGGACAATTATTAGAATAATCCTTATTTTAGAAACCTGTAATTTTCTACATCTCAAACTGGAATAATATGCCCATTCTTTAATTACCTAAGAACTTCTCCAGCAGTGTAGTATTTAGGTGTAGCAATGCTAAAATAACACAATGCAACAAAAAACACTCACTCCATGTGTTTTGTTAAAATAGTACAGTATTATTGCTTGTGCTAAATTTAGCACAAGAAATAGCATTGTGTTGCTTTATACTAGACCTGTGAGCAGTTATTTTTTATTTATAAAATTTCATGCCATTATAATTGGAGTTTAATTTATCACTAATTACAACTATATTATGTGAAGAGAAATTGTGTGAGTGAGTTAATTTCGAACAAATAAATTAAATGAAAAGATAAAAATTTGATCTATAGAAAAACTGATTTGTTTTGTAACTTTGGCATAGATTAATGAATTGAAGTATGATTTAAGAGATTGTGCTTGAAGCAATTTTGAAAACCGACCAGACCGGCTTGTTCGACCGGTTGACCCGTCAACCAGACTAGGTTCCGGTCCGGATACACCCCTAAACCCATTTTAATTGAAAAAACGGCTTCTTTCAAGTAAACTAGTGAAACATGTGGTGAAGCCGGATAAACCAACAAACTGAAGCCAAGTTGAGAGAACTGGCCGGACTAGTTAGGCTTCAATACACCTGGTTCTAGGCATTGAAAAAATGCTGCTTGAGGAATTGAACATGACACCTCGCATGTATGAAGGCAATGCACTTCCACTGGACTAACATTCCCCATTTAGTATATAAAGTGGATGTATATTATTTATTGTATTCAATGGATTTTTTCTCAAATAGTATTATAATTAACATTTTTACAAACAATAGTAACATAAAAATATATGTATAAATATATATATTTGGTAAACATATTTATATAAATTATATATATCTTAAAGTATAAAAATTTTGAATGAATGTATCTTAATTCCTTTTTTTTTTTTTTATAAAAAATTTAAAAACAATTATTAATATATTTATTAGGTAATTATGACGTCATGGTTTGATTCAGGTTCACCCAACGGTTGAACTAGTAACCCGTGACGCAGTCACTTTTCCAATTTCACCAACCGTCCAGGTCTCAAAACGTTGGATTGAAGAATGGGGGTTGATAGGCAAATGAATAAAAAATAGCACAGAAAACAATATACTATTGGAGCACCCATGCTATTTTAGCACAGTAAATACCACACACTACTGGAACTTGTAGTAAATTTGTATAAAGTACACTTTTGTTGTGCCGAAATAGCAATGAAAATACTACACCACTAGAGATGCTCTAATATCAGTCTTGTGATATGAACATCGGCTTTAATCTAACTCTTCTCATGGAAGTATATGATATGTATATGTGATGTCTATTTGTCTTGAAACCATTCTTACAAACAACATTACAGAAAGAAATATAACAGGATATGCCAAGTAAGGTACTTATAATTATTTAATTCTTCGTCAATATTCTATATAAGTATAGATATCAAAGATTTATGTACCAGAAACACCCTTGAAGTCGGATGACTTTGACTCCCGTTGAACAAAAACACAACCGAGGCACTTGCTGCAGAAAGCAATAAATAACAATCAAAGGCTCTCTCAGAAAATTAATTGCAACATAATAAAGCAAATATATGCATAAAATTAAATAATTATTAGAAGAAAAAGATGACAGAAAAACTACCAACATAAGAATATGGCATAAAAAGTTCTATCAAGAACAAAGGAACAGACTCCCAGCACTTGGCCATATCTATTTAAACACAAAAAAATGATATCTTGAATTTAAGCTCTCAAAAACTGAATTTAACATGTCCAACAGTTAATAATAATAATTGGAATTGGACTAAGGTGCAAGACAAAACCATCTTCAACCTGAGCTATTGGACTCTTATCCAATTGTAAGAATAAACTTCTCCAAAATTACAACACAATGGACCTCTTAAAGCAATGAAATGGAAGAAGTTAACGAACCAGGATTAGAACACATTACTTTGAGGTATCATAATCTTCAAACCCCCACCCCTTTTTCTCTATGAATTGTGGCAACTTGAAGTGGATAAGATTTTTCAATAGACAACTGTTCTTTATTTTAGAGCAAGGAAACATAGATTATCACACCAAATGCTGCCTTCTACTCATTTTGAATGGCTTTCAAATAATCAATTTTGAAGTTTCAACAAGAGCTTGAACTTATGGAGTCAATAGAACATGGATGCCTAATAAGAGTTCCCCATTTTGAATAAGAAAATAACACTACCATGCCATGTTTGATTGCCAGATTATTTTTTGTGGGATTGATATGAATGGAATTATTGATACGATTGTGGTGGATAAATTATACCATAAATGGGGCGAAGGATAAACTAGATGATAGGATTATGGATAAGATTATGGGGGATAAGTTATACCATGGAATAAATAAATGGGATTAAGGATTGGATAGAGGGGGTGGGATAATATGTTTGGTTAGGATGGGATAAAAATATATAATTATTTTAACAGTTCGATGATGGAGGAAAATAATCGGAAATCCCCATCGTTTTCATTTAATCCCTTATACTAGTATTAAAATTATACAAAGTTTTTAGACTGCTAAACAATAGTAAGAATAAAAAAGCAAGTGGGGTCTAAATGTTCCCAACCTATAATCCCCCCTCCTTGTCTCGCAATCAAACATGTTATTAAAAATCAAGTGGAGCCCACATGTTCCCCCACCTCTTATCCCTCTCTATTTAATACAGCAATCAAACACCCTAGTCATATATTTATCTTGGTATAAAAAGCCAAGACAACATGATTAAATTCAAACACCCTAGTCATATATTTATCTTGGTATAAAAAGCCAAAACAACATGATTAAATAAGTAAGATGATGTGAACTAACCTTATGAGACCAACTAGAGGAAGTTTAGCCACTGATCTCTTCAGCAAAAATAAATTCCAGAATCCAGGGGTTAAGATCAACATACAGCACAGAAATGTGTCAGTTCCAATGCCAAAAGTTTGAACATAATCTCAAGCACAGCATATGCAAATCATTTGGTCACAACAAATTCCGTAATGAAACAAGTTGACGCACCTTAGCAACAAAACTTGGGAAGAAGGAAGACATGTGGTATAATATATCCAAATAAGATATATGGTTAGATATGATAGCCCCAGGTCTTTTAGCTTCTTCAGATAGATCATTGCACTCAGTCTGGCAGAAGAAAGGGCGAAAATAAACAAAAAGGAATCAAAAGATCAGCATACTGCCCTAATTAGCCTCTAAGAGAAAAAATTAAGGAAGCATTAACCAAGACAAATCATTTCCAAATGTGCTTGTCATATTAGGCTCCACAATAATTAAGCAATGCAAAAAATACAAAAATTATTAAGGGTTCGTTTGGATAATTGTGGATTTCAAATCAAGCGATTTGATCCTAAATGGATAGACAAATACCGAAAGAAGATAAGTTCAGATAGAAGACAAACACATGGATCCTTATAGTTAGAAAAAGAAACCTTAGCATGATTGAAATAACTAGTTTTATATGGTGATTTCAGATCCATCAAGATTAAGCTATTCAACTCAATCTTGAAATTCAAAAGTAAACTGTCATATTTTATATTTCAGTTATTGTCCTTGAATGATTAAGATCAAATCCCTTGCTTTGAAGTACACATCTCTCCAAATGGACCCCAAAGTGATTTCATCTTGGTAGACCATAATTCATAAACAGAGCATAGTTGTTCCACACATATATCTGAGCATAACGGTTCCACATATATCTGATTGATGACAACCATGTCATTTGCAACACAATCTACAACATCTTCAGATGCATCAGATAAGATGGGAGGAAAAATAAAAATTAATCAAATTTGGTGGTGAATCATAAGTTTTAACAATTATGAAACTGGTCTGGGACCGAATTTTCTCCCCAAAAATTTTAAGGCAACAGAGAGGTGACATTCAACATCTAGATGTGCAATACATAAATACAACTAGGAAAGGTTTAGAGGACAGATGCAGCAATGAACATGAATTGAGCATAGACTGCTTGATGGAACAATACCCATAAACCCTAAGCCTTGCTATCATATACTTCTTTCAATATACTGCATATTCTTTAATATTTCAGCTACTCTCATTATATGCCTTACAAATTAGACTTTGCCTGTTCTCAACTCTCAAGGCACCAATTCTTAAAATCAATGAATTTTATGGAAGCAATAAATGATAGCAGGGTCAAAACCTATGCATCAAATTCTATTTAATTAAGAAAGAAATTTCAAATAAAATCAACTTCTCTCTTGAAATAAGCAAATTAAGGAAATTGAACCTTCCCGCATACCTCCTAAACATATCCATACTTTCTAAAATCAATCCTAAGCATATCATATCATTTCCAAATTATAAGGGTCAATCTAATATCACAGAGATAGTAGACAACAGTGCAAATATATTAAGTTTGGGCAAATTTCATTTTACCCTATTGACATTTGAAAATAAGCACAAAACTCTCATATGATTTGTGAACTAAAGTGCACCATTTGTACCATTGAAGTGAAAAAACTAAAGTATAGGAGGGTAAAGTAAAGTATGCCAATTAAGGTTTACTTTGTTTTGATGACCGGTGTCCAGGTCAGATTACGCGTACTCGACTAATCCGAAACGCACACAAAACGTTCTCTCCACGTGAATTGGATAAATCTCGAACAAAGCCCGCGAGCATGGCCCTAAGGAGTTGACCGTGGAGGGAGCACACCCCATGCCCCAAGCTGCCCCCACCAGGCCATCCCTTTGGGTTCAATTAAGGTTTACTTAAGCAACATATTTATGATACTTGCATCGTCAAATCCGATGCAACTATTGGGAGTTATCATCGTCTATATTTTATTGTCATCAACTTAAGAGTCAAATTACACCCAAAACTCTCCCAGTAGAGATATACGCATAGGAAATAGAAAAAGTGTTTAGTGATGTTAAACAAATTCTAAGCTAGTCAATTTTCTACCTCAGAGTTAATGTCTAGATTCCGATAAGTTTCATTAATCCAATAAAACCCTAGAACGAAAAGCATGACCCTCGCAAGAAACCTCCCGGACCGAACAATCACGGCCCTCCTCCACCCTCCCATGTGAGCGTAATCCTCCTGATCCTCCTCCTCCCGATTAGGCGCCGAGAACAGAGTACAAACCCTACAAATCAAGTAGTAGACCACCAAAATCGTGAGTGAGACGACCACGCGGATGGGGACGAGCGTCAATAGGGCGATTCCGAGCAGGAACTTCTCGGCCCAGGGAAGCTCGCCGCGGCCCATCGTGCCGTAGACATCGTTGCGGACGTAGGCAGCGAATTTCTTCTCCAGCTCTTCGATGTTGACGGCGGGCTTGAGGAGGAGGGGATAGTCGTCTTTGGTGGAGCGATCGTCGATGGGTTCGGGAAGTGGTTGTTGTTGTTGTTGTTGTTGTTGGGAGATTGGTTTGGGATTGAGGTCTTTGAGTTCGGACTCCATAATTGGTGTTTGTTTGTATAGTGAATGGGACAGTAGTGTGCTTTGGTCTATTGGAGGATCGCCATAGTAAGGAAAGACGGAAAGAAAGTAACAAGTAGATTGTGGATCTGAAAAAGTGGCGTCATGGTTGCGGGTGCGTTGTTGTTGTTTAAAAAACGCCCACCATTAGCCAAGTCACTCTATCTCTATCCTAAGATTTGCAAGTTCTCCATCTCGTGTTCATGAAAATTACTCTGTGCCTCACGGGCAACGTGTGGCGTGGATATATCCTTAGAGCATCTCCAACAACAATGTATTTTTTTTTTTTTAATTAAATTTGAGTAAAAATTTTATTTGGTATTAAATGTTTTAATGGAGCATGTTAAACTTTTATGAAAACATTAGTCAATCGGTCAATATAATTTTTTCACAAATTTTTGTAAAAAAGTGGTCATCCAGGAACATTTGGTGGTAAAAATATAATAGCTATGAACAGCGCAATGATGAAAGCTCTCACACATCCTCAATTTGGTGTACTCATTTGATGAAACCATTAGAGTAGAAAAAATGATAATTTTTTATCAAATTTAAATTTGATGAAATAATTGATGAACTACTGGATATTATCTTAAATCAATTATACTCAGCTATTTAATGTAATTTAATTGAATTGTTTACAAATTTATTTTAACTAGTGAGGTGCACGTGCAACTTTTTTCATCTAATCTAATGTAATATATTTTGAACAAATTTTAAAATAAAGTGGGAGTCCCACTACAAGACTTATAATATATTTTGAACATGTTGTAGTAGATTATTTCTTGACTCTTTATATTTTGAAAATTTTCCACGAAGACTCAACTCTGAAAAATCACTCCAATGGTCAACATCAATAATTGGCGCTCCAGCAAAAGAAGACAAAATCCATAGAAGATAAGGATTCTCCGCAGATATCAGAAAAATGCACGCCAAGAAAAGACAAAAAAAGATTTTGCAAATATTTTGTCTGTAATTATTTGAGTCTGCTCGTGATAAGGATTTTCCTTCACTCACTACTTTAATAAAGTGGATATTTCTTATCCTGCTTTATTAAAGAAAAGCTGTGAAAATCTTTATACGTGTCTTGTAATAAATTATAGTGTCAAAATTTTGTCAAAAAAGGAGGATTGAATGATATGCGATGGGGCCCAACGCAGTACCCGATATCATTATCCTAATCTTTTATTGATAAGATTTTATCCATAATAGTAACTTACGTCCAAATCTATGCATTTATGGCATAGATATTATTGTATGAATCTAGGTAGTCTAGGTAGGAGTCTATAGTCTAGGTAAAATAGCCTTTTAGACTTTTTTTGTTTTCTTTGCCAAACTTTTGACGTAATGATTTTTTGGATTGTTCAGACTTTGTGTATAAATTGGCATGTTTGTCAACGGATGGAGCAGAATGAAAAATACCCCTTCACTCTGCGTTGTAAAATTCCCAAACCCTCTCAAAAAACCCTCTAAGTGTACTAAGTCTTTCAGAATTTCAGAGTCTGTAATATAATCTTTGTAAGTATATTTCTTATTAATATGAAGTGTGTAGTTTCTCTTTTTCCTTAAATATTTCAAAAGCGTAACTCTTCTATTCTAAAAATTTATTTTCTTTTTGGAAAAACTAAGTTATGGAATGCTTGTTTGCTCATTAATATTACATGCTTTGCACCTTCGTAGTATCTGCATTTTCTATTTTGTTACTGAGTGACCTTAGCTGAAGAGCCCGTGTGAGCCGTGGTTAGGCGTTGGAGGGCAAATTGTAGGCAGAAAGGGAAAGGTAAAAAATTGGAAAATAAAATATACTATGTTGAACGAGGCTTAACTTCAAGGTGAGAGTACATGTAATGAAAATAAACATTGCCTAAAAATAGTTTTTGCCAAGGAAAAAGAATTTTAGAATAAAAGAAGAGCAACCCGAGTAGAAATATTAAGGAAATATTGTCCATAAAAGAAATTTAAAAAATCAAAACTTTATGCCCTTAGAAGAAAAACTTAGGATTAAAATCAAAATTAGTACTGAACTTATACAAGAATTAGAAGATCAAATATCAAGATATCAGTTTCTTTTATCATTAGCTTATGGCAGATCTTTAGAAAATTACAGTTTAAAAATTTCTCAGATAATAAACAGCTAACTGTAAAACAAGAAGCCTTAAAACTAGTCATACAACAGCTTGAAGACCTATTAGCATAACTGTAGAATTAATTAGATAATTCTCAGCCCAATTTCAAAATAGTGGTAGACCACTAACTTATTCCCCAAAAAATTGGTATCAGAGCAGTGTTCGGTTTTAGGACATTTTTAGTTAGTTTATGCATTTTGCTTATGGTAATAGAGTAGTATTTATTTTTGGACATTTTAGTGATAAATTTCATGTTATAGTAGCTTTTAATAATTTTAAAGTATGACTTAATTTTGTGTATGAAAAAAGTAGAATATCTAGACTTAGAACTCAGCAGCCATAATCATCGTCTTAGTATAAATAAAAATAAATTTCGTTGTAATTTTGAAGATACTTTTGCACATCAGCTTCATAGTGAAAATAATCCTCAGTTAAATAGTATCATAGATTATCAGATTAATTTTGCAGAAAATATTAAAAAGGACATAGATAGAATTAGTAATCTTTTTATTTTATCTATCAGAACAGCTACACAGCTTAGAAAATCGTCTAGCGTCTTTAGAAAGAATAATACTTCAAAAAGGTAAAGGAATAGAAGGACAAACAAATAAACCTCAATCTCAGATAAACGAAGAAGACATAGCTAGATTTTTGAAAAACTTAAATTACCAAAGAAATCCGTTTGTAGAACTTACAGAAAATAAAAATGTTTAAACAGCTAATAAAAGGAAGTAGTAGCAAAAAGCGTAATGAGGATGAAGATATTAAAATGGAAGAATTTATAGATGTAGAAAACAAATAGAAAAATTCAAGAAAGAAAAACTAGAATTAATTCCAACTAAATATGTATATAGGCTAGGCAAGACTCATAAAAAACAATATCTATTTAAACACTATGGTGAACAAATGATTAGTGTAACACAAGAAGATGAAAAAATAGAGCTAAATTTAATAGATAGAGAAAGCTATAAATATGCAGTAAATGAACACCTTAAAATGACCCACTTAGGACTAGTTGTAGTAGGCGTTAAAGCCTTAACTAGAGAGAATTTAGGAACTAAAGTTTTTGTATGTCTTTATGATGATAGGTTTAATGATGTAGGACAAAGTCTTTTAGGCAGCTATGAATTAGATATGAATTCAAAAGGAGAAATAGTTTATTTTATACCAGATTTCTTACTACCCACCTCGACTTTTCATAAAAAGATAAAAATAGGAATAAAGAGTAGAGGATATAAAATGAAAAAATGAGAAAAGAATTTGTTAGTTTGCATTTGACTTTTAGGCTTAGCAGTCTCAGAAAGTAATACTCACTATAGACTCACGAATGATCAGATAGTCAAGTTATTAGGTGCAAAAGGAATAAAGGCATTACCAGCTAAAAAATTTAATTCAGAAGATAATGCAGCGTTAGATTGGAAATTAGGAGATTTTTAGGACAAAAAAGATTAGCTCCTCAAGACAATTTATTATATCAAGCAGCAGATGGAAATTATGCGGTAAGATTTACTCAATATACTTATGTAGCACCAGAAAAATCGAAAGATGACGAATTCAGTAGCATAGATAGGGAAGAAAATCAAGATAATTGTAGTGAGATAAATCAGATTTATGTAATGACAGAAGAAAAAACAATATCACAAAATAAGATATATAATATTGATGAGATAGATTTAGAAAGTTTCACCCTAGAAGACATCAACAAAATATTAGATGCCAGATATTATGAATACTTAACCAGAGGAGATACCCATGATGAAGCAGTCTCATTTTTAGACCAAGAATTTCATACTGAATATGTAGATGATATCATAGAAGATAGAATACATCCTAGCAAAATATTTAGAATACCAGAACAACCCAATTTAGAAGATACTTTTTACATGAATACAGAGAGCTCCGGAACTAGTAACCAACAGCTAGCTGTAGAAGATCCCGTAGAACCAATGCATTATGCAGTAGGAGGAAGAAGACCATTAGCCAGTTCAGACAGTAAAGCAGACCCGAAAAAAGTTATAGATTTCATGGAAAGCGTAGACAACCAGATATGAGTACAATTACAGCCAGCTAATAACCAAGGAACCCTTTTAGATTTAGCCAGATTCGACCTCAGATATGGCAGGAAGTAATAGAAAGATGGGAAAAAGATGCAGTAAAGGCATGGATGAGTAATCCCTTTGAATCAACAGATATGTGGAATATATGGAGACACTTTTAGGAGATTCGGCTTTTAATATATACTTAACATTTAAAGGAAAATATGAGGAGATAATTAGACAGCTTAAAGAACTAGGAGATAACCCATGGAATTTCACTAGTTTTATAAAAGAAATACTTATAGGATATGACCCTTCTAGACGAAATACTTACACTCAAAGCATAGCATTAACTGAATTAGATCAGATGACATTAGGAAGTTGGAAATATATTGTACCCTTTAGCAAAGAATATTTAGCCATAGCAGCCAGAACTGGAAAAAGTTTCGATGAAAAATAGGAAATAAATATTTTAGAAAATTACCCGGAGAACTAGGAAGAGAAATAGAAAATAAATGGTCAATTTATTATGCAAACTACCAGCCCAAATAGCCTCAGGAGAAGTAAAAATAAAAGGAACCTTAGGAATAGGACCTAGGATAGTTTTTACCTTCCATAGACTTAGAGAAAAATGTGTAGAAAATACAGAAAGATTTGAAAAAACAAAATTATGGTTTTTGTAGTAGCATAATATATACCCCTCAACAATATGAAAATAAATATAATAAGAAAAAATACAAAAAATATGGAAAATATAAAAAAGAAAAATATTGGAAGAAAAAATATAGAAAACCATGGAAGAAACATAAATTCATTAGAAAAAGCACAACTTTTAATAGGATAAAGTATAAGCAACTACCCAAAGAAAAAAGAGATAAAAGAAAACAGAGATATGTTAGAAAACCCAGCAGTAAAAAATGTAATTGTTTTATATGTGGAGAACCCAATCATTTTGCAAAAAATTGCCCAAAAAGACAAAGGCCTAACACTAACAAACAGATAGAAAGACTACATATTATAGAAGACTTAGAAGAAGATATCGTCAGCATAAATAGTGATGATTCAGAAGTATACAGTATAGTCAGTAATTATGAATATCAAATAGAAGCCATAAGTTCGAACAGTGATTCAGATATAGATAATCTTTTAGGACAACTCAATCAAGAAATAGGAGCAACTCGTTCTCATGATAGTTTCTTTATGATGGAATGTAATGCAAATACAGAATGTCAGCATAATTTTCAAATAGGACTAGGATTTGATACCATTAGATGTAGTTATTGTAATTGGTTTCCAGCTAAAGATAAGAGAGCTCAGTGTTTATTATGTAGTATAACCTATTGTATAGTCTGTCTTGAAAAATTAAACATGACACATAAGATAACATCAGAAAATAACAGAGAGGACCATAGTATAGAAAGTAGAGAATTACTTTTAACAATTAGAGAATTAGAAATACAAGTAAGAGAACTCAAATTACAAATACGAGAGAAACAAGACTAGTTTTGACATAGAATGTTTAGAATTAGAAAATAGACAGCTTAAACAGCAGCTAGAATAATTTCACAATAAATACCCTTTAAAAGATAAACTAATTGAAGAACATATGAATTCTTTAGAAATAGTCAACTTAGTTGATTCTCAACCTTTTAGCCAATACTCTCAAGTAAAATAAGATAATACATATTTACCATTTAATTACCCTGTTATACCCAAGTCAAATTTAGTGGAGATCCCTTGTGTAATTAAATTTGTAGAAAAAACCCTTAGTATCGATGCCATGATAGATACAGGAGCCAGTAAATCATACATTGAACAACACGTAGTTCCACCAGGATGGAGTACAACTTTAGCAAACCCAGCTTTAGTCAGCATAGCCGATGGCACTAAACAAATCTATACACATTGCATTAATGGCGCACAGATTAGCTTTCATCATCTAGGTTCTCAAGATCAACATATAGAATGGTTCCCATTACCTCAAGTTTGGATTGGAAATACCCGACAGAATCACCCTTTTATCTTAGGACTTAATTTCATACTTAGTTTACAAGGAGGCATGTTCATCAGCCAACACAACATCAGTTTCTTCAAACGAACTGTCAATACGCCCACAGCTTATGCCCTTAGCACCATAGCCCATTCATCAGAGTTGCGTGCGAAGCGTGGTGGTACCATAGGAGTAGATTCCGTTCCCGCTAGTTTTTTATTCCGTAGTAGAAATATTTTTCCCGAGCTAGCTCAAACGTACATACCTAATGAGATAGCAAATACTTCTTTAGAAAATTTAGATATAGAAAATTATGATTTAGAAGAGTTTGATTTTGAAAATAAAGGACATTATTGGAACCTAGAAGATTTTAAACAACCAGCTAACTTAGAATTAATTTTTGCAAAGATAGGAAAAATAAAGAAAAAACCAATATACAGAAGAACAGAGAATGATTTAGATGAGATAATAAGATTAACTGAAACAACAGAAATTTTAGGAGAACAACCCATGAAATATTGGGAAAGAAATAAAATTTTAGCTAGTCTAGATATAAAAAATAAAGATTATAGAATTACCTCAGCACAAATAGATCATACGCCAGCAGATATAGAAGAATTTAGAACTCAGATTAAGGAATTATTAGATTTAGGAGTAATTAGACCTAGTAATAGTCCACATAGAAGCGCAACATTCATGGTTAGAAATCATGCAGAGATAAAAAGAGGAAAAGCTAGAATGGTTATAAATTATAAAAGATTAAATGATAATACAGAAGACGATAAATATAATATACCAGATAAAGACCAACTCATAAATAGAATATAGACAGCAAAGATATTTAGCAAATTTGATTGTAAGTCAGGATTTTGGCAGATAAAAATGGAAAAGGAAAGCATACCGTGGACAGCCTTCTGTTGCCCTCAAGGACATTATGAATGGCTAGTTATGCCTTTTGGATTAAAAAATGCACCTTCCATATTTCAGCGTAAAATGGATAGTATATTTAATAAATATAGTTTTATACTGGTATATATAGATGACATATTAGTATTCAGTCCAGATAAAAATAGTCACATAGATCATTTGTATATAACATTAGAGGAATTCATAAATAATGGAATAATAATTAGCAAGAAAAAGATGGTATTAAATAAACCTTACATAGAATTCTTAGGAATGGAGCTAGGAGATGGAAAAATTAGGTTACAACCTCATATAGTCAAGAAAATTTTAGATATCCAGATAAATTAGAAGATACAAAACAATTCAATCTTTTTTAGGAATTTTAAATTATGCAGAATGTATATTCCTAACCTTAGAATAATAGGACCCCTTTACAGTAAGACCACACCCACAGGACAGAAATATTTCAATCAGCAAGATATAGCTCTAGTTAGAAAAATAAAAGACATTTGTAAAAATCTACCAGACCTACAACTTCCCTTAGAATCAGAATACATAGTCGTAGAAACAGACGCAAGTCAATTAGGATGGGGAACAATATTATTAGCTAAACCTAGTAAGTATGATAGTAAAAATAAAGAACGCATTTGTAGATACAGTTCTGGAAAATTTAAAGAAAAAGATACAACCATGACCAGCTTAGATTTTGAAATATTAGGAGTAGTATACGCAATAAATAAATTTAGATTATTTTTGCACAAACCCTTTACAATTAGGACAGATTGTGAAGCAATAGTTAGATTTCATAATAAACTTAACGAGCGTAAATTAAGTACTAGAAGATGGGCAAAATTTTTAGATTGTATAGTAGGACAAGGATATAAAGTAGAGTTTGAACATATTAAAGGAAGTGATAATAGGCTAACAGATTGGTTAAGTAGGAAAATTTATTTAGAAAAAGAAACCAGTTTAATTTTTGTGCAGATAATGGAGAACAGGCAAGACCATGAACTTTGGGGGATTTTCTCTTCCATTCATGAAGGCAGAACCAAATTCAGACCTTTAACAGGGATTGAGTTAGACCCAGTTCAACAGTGTCTTTTAGATAACCTTTGGAACAGTCAGAACCACCCAGCTAAACGCCTTTGGCCCTAAACTCTCTCAGTATATATTTTTCAAAAATCCAAAATAAACCTTTGTCAAAAAGTTTTTCTTTCTATGTAGTAGCTAAAGGACCAAGCTGGTATTTACCATGACTGGACAGAAGTAGAACCTTTAGTCAAATATTTCCTACACCCCAGTTTAAAGGATTTTATGATTTTGAGTCAGCCAGTACCTATGCCCGAAGACAAATAGGAACCAGTTACTTTATTAGTCAGATAGCTAAACACTACCTGGACACATTGAGCAGGATGCCAACCATTCTTGCTACCAGTGGAGTTCCAGCTAGCCAGATATTTGGAAGCAGTAGTACAGGCAGTAGTAGTTCTAACCCTCAGATAGATTCTCAGAATCCTCTCCAGATGTGCAGACACTGTGAAGGCCTTTCCAGAAATTTCAAGAAAATTATGGATAAAGGCAAAAAGGTCAGTGAAGAGCTAGACCAGCTCCGAGACGAAGAAAAACAATTGAGAGCAACCGTTCGAACCCTAACCAACCAGCTTAAAAAATTAGCTCCAGAAAAAACACCTACCTACTTACCAAACCCAAAAATCAAACGACTCACCAGTGAAGAATTTGACCAATTGAGTGCTAGAATGTATTTCTTCAGGCATTCTATCATTCGATCTTTTTGTGAGAAAAGCCAAGTAATAGAAGACCTAAAACCCTATATTTACACCTTAGCCGAAGATAGCAGAAATAACGAGCTAGTCATTATTCAGCAATTTCTTCAGGACCTCTCCATAGCAAGAATTGATTGCCCTGGCCTAGCTTATCAATGGACCTATACCTATGAAGATAAAGAGCAGCCCTGCTTAGAAGAAGAAAAATGCAGAAAGAGGTCCGAACATTTTGGTAGATGTCAGTGCAACCTAGACTTCAGCATTTGCCTTTGCCAGATAAATCTAGCTACATTTGAGCCATTGGAGATAGAGATTAGAGGCGAAACACGTTATCTAACAGCCCCAAAATTGTTAGATTACGGCTTTGTCTCCAGACTAATTTTCTCAGATCCAGATCAGACAGATAATTTTGGACATAAGCTTGCTCATGCAGTATTGTGCGTAATGGAAGAACATCATCCGTATGTGGAAGCTTTGATAGATTGCAAACTACCAGAGTGGAAGGGAATATGGTGCAATCCAGCTAAACACAAAATGTACCTCAGAGGAACCTCTACATTCCCAGGATATCCAGGACTTCTCAATAGGAGACCATGGTCGTGCAGAAGATTTCCACTCAAAGACCAGCTCAATAAATGGAGAAAATTTGCTAGCAACTCTCTATTAGCATATAATGGAAACTATGGATATCTAGTCTGTGAACATAGACATCAGAAGATACATTGTAATTTAGCCATCCCAGGATATCCCTTCAGCAAAGAGACATGGCGTCTCTCATGAATCACTGGTGATGGGAGAAAATGATCAAGAATGGTACGATGAACCACCCATGGGAGATGGGGATGACTTTTACGACCAACTCTCAGCAGCAGACCTGGACGACCTAGCAGACAGAATGTATGGGTAAAAAAAAAAAAAAAATTGATGATTTAGTTAAAATATATTTAAAATTTGATAATATATACATGCAATTTTTTTTTTTTTTTTTTTTACCCATACATTCTGTCTGCTACGTCGTCCAGGTCTGCTGCTGAGAGTTGGTCGTAAAAGTCTCATCTCCCATGGGTGGTTCATCGTACCATTCTTGATCATTTTCTCCCATCACCGGTGATTCATGAGAGACGCCATGCTGATAGTTAGGGTACTGACTTTCATCGACAAATGTCTCTTTGCTGAAGGGATATCCTGGGATGGCTAAATTACAATGTATCTTCTGATGTCTATGTTCACAGACTAGATGTCCATAGTTTCCATTATATGCTAATAGAGAGTTGCTAGCAAATTTTCTCCATTTATTGAGCTGGTCTTTGAGTGGAAATCTTCTGCACGGCCAGGGTCTCCTATTGAGAAGTCCTGGATATCCTGGGAATGTAGAGGTTCCTCTGAGGTACATTTTGTGTTTAGCTGGATTGCACCATATTCCCTTCCACTCTGGTAGTTTGCTATCTATCAAAGCTTCCACATACGGATGATGTTCTTCCATTACGCACAATACTGCATGAGCAAGCTTATGTCCAAAATTATCTGTCTGATCTGGATCTGAGAAAATTAGTCTGGAGACAAAGCCGTAATCTAACAATTTTGGGGCTGTTAGATAACGTGTTTCGCCTCTAATCTCTATCTCCAATGGCTCAAATGTAGCTAGATTTATCTGGCAAAGGCAAATGCTGAAGTCTAGGTTGCACTGACATCTACCAAAATGTTCGGACCTCTTTCTGCATTTTTCTTCTTCTAAGCAGGGCTGCTCTTTATCTTCATAGGTATAGGTCCATTGATAAGCTAGGCCAGGGCAATCAATTCTTGCTATGGAGAGGTCCTGAAGAAATTGCTGAATAATGACTAGCTCGCTATTTCTGCTATCTTCGGCTAAGGTGTAAATATAGGGTTTTAGGTCTTCTATTACTTGGCTTTTCTCACAAAAAGATCGAATGATAGAATGCCTGAAGAAATACATTCTAGCACTCAATTGGTCAAATTCCTCACTGGTGAGTCGTTTGATTTCTGGGTTTGGTAAGTAGGTAGGTGTTTTTCTGGAGCTAATTTTTTAAGCTGGTTGGTTAGGGTTCGAACGGTTGCTCTCAATTGTTTTTCTTCGTCTCGGAGCTGGTCTAGCTCTTCACTGACCTTTTTGCCTTTATCCATAATTTTCTTGAAATTTCTGGAAAGGCCTTCACAGTGTCTGCACATCTGGAGAGGATTCTGAGAATCTATCTGAGGGTTAGAACTACTACTGCCTGTACTACTGCTTCCAAATATCTGGCTAGCTGGAACTCCACTGGTAGTAGGAATGGTTGGCATCCTGCTCAATGTGTCCAGGTAATCTTTAGCTATCTGACTAATAAAGTAACTGGTTCCTATTTGTCTTCGGGCATAGGTACTGGCTGACTCAAAATCATAAAATCCTTTAAACTGGGTGTAGGAAAATATTTGACTAAAGGTTCTACTTCTGTCCAGTCATGGTAAATACCAAGCTTGGCTCCTTTAGCTACTACATAGAAAGAAAAACTTTTTGACAAAGGTTTATTTTGGATTTTTGAAAAATATATACTGAGAGAGTTTAGGGCCGAAAGGCGTTTAGCTGGGTGGTTCTGACTGTTCCAAAGGTTATCTAAAAGACACTGCTGAACTGGGTCTAACTCAATCCCTGTTAAAGGTCTGAATTTGGTTCTGCCTTCATGAATGGGAAGAGAAAATCCCCCAAAGTTCATGGTCTTGCTGTTCTCCATTATCTGCACAAAAATTAAACTGGTTATCTTCTTTTTCTAAATAAATTTTCCTACTTAACCAATCTGTTAGCCTATTATCACTTCCTTTAATATGTTCAAACTCTACTTTATATCCTTGTCCTACTATACAATCTAAAAATTTTGCCCATCTTCTAGTACTTAATTTACGCTCGTTAAGTTTATTATGAAATCTAACTATTGCTTCACAATCTGTCCTAATTGTAAAGGTTTGTGCAAAAATAATCTAAATTTATTTATTGCGTACACTACTCCTAATATTTCAAAATCTAGCTGGTCATGGTTGTTCTTTTTCTTTAAATTTTCCAGAACTGTATCTACAAATGCGTTCTTTATTTTTACTATCATACTTACTAGGTTTAGCTAATAATATTGTTCCCCATCCTAATTGACTTGCGTCTGTTTCTACGACTATGTATTCTGATTCTAAGGGAAGTTGTAGGTCTGGTAGATTTTTACAAATGTCTTTTATTTTTCTAACTAGAGCTATATCTTGCTGATTGAAATATTTCTGTCCTGTGGGTGTGGTCTTACTGTAAAGGGGTCCTATTATTTTGCTAAGGTTAGGAATATACATTCTTGCATAATTTAAAATTCCTAAAAAAGATTGCAATTGTTTTGTATCTTCTAATTTATCTGGATATTCTAAAATTTTCTTGACTATATGAGGTTGTAACCTAATTTTTCCATCTCCTAGCTCCATTCCTAAGAATTCTATGTAAGGTTTATTTAATACCATCTTTTTCTTGCTAATTATTATTCCATTATTTATGAATTCCTCTAATGTTATATACAAATGATCTATGTGACTATTTTTATCTGGACTGAATACTAATATGTCATCTATATATACCAGTATAAAACTATATTTATTAAATATACTATCCATTTTACGCTGAAATATGGAAGGTGCATTTTTTAATCCAAAAGGCATAACTAGCCATTCATAATGTCCTTGAGGGCAGAAGGCTGTCCACGGTATGCTTTCCTTTTCCATTTTTATCTGCCAAAATCCTGACTTACAATCAAATTTGCTAAATATCTTTGCTGTCTGTATTCTATTTATGAGTTGGTCTTTATCTGGTATATTATATTTATCGTCTTCTGTATTATCATTTAATCTTTTATAATTTATAACCATTCTAGCTTTTCCTCTTTTTATCTCTGCATGATTTTTAACCATGAATGCTGCGCTTCTATGTGGACTATTACTAGGTCTAATTACTCCTAAATCTAATAATTCCTTAATCTGAGTTCTAAATTCTTCTATATCTGCTGGCGTATGATCTATTTGTGCTGACGTAATTCTATAATCTTTATTTTTTATATCTAGACTAGCTAAAACTTTATTTCTTTCCCAATATTTCATGGGTTGTTCTCCTAAAATTTTTGTTGTTTCAGCTAATCTTATTATCTCATCTAAATCATTCTCTGTTCTTCTGTATAATGGTTTTTTCTTTATTTTTCCTATCTTTGCAAAAATTAATTCTAAGTTAGCTGATTGTTTAAAATCTTCTAGGTTCCAATAATCTCCTTTAAACTCTTCTAAATCATAATTTTCTATATCTAAATTTTCTAAAGAAGTATTTGCTATCTCATTAGGTATGTACGTTTGAGCTAGCTCGGGAAAAATATTTCTACTAGGGAATAAAAAACTAGCGGGAACGGAATCTACTCCTATGGTACCACCACGCTTCGCACGCAACTCTGATGAATGGGCTATGGTGCTAAGGGCATAAGCTGTGGGCGTATTGACAGTTCGTTTGAAGAAACTGATGTTGTGTTGGCTGATGAACATGCCTCCTTGTAAACTAAGTATGAAATTAAGTCCTAAGATAAAAGGTGATTCTGTCGGGTATTTCCAATCCAAACTTGAGGTAATGGGAACCATTCTATATGCTGATCTTGAGAACCTAGATGATGAAACTAATCTGTGCTCCATTAATGCAATGTATATAGTTGTTTAGTGCCATCGCTATGCTGACTAAAGCTGGGTTTGCTAAAGCTGTACTCCATCCTGGTGGAACTACGTGTTGTTCAATGTATGATTTACTGGCTCCTGTATCTATCATGGCATCGATACTAAGGGTTTTTTCTACAAATTTAATTACACAAGGGATCTCCACTAAATTTGACTTGGGTATAACAGGGTAATTAAATGGTAAATATGTATTATCTTATTTTACTTGAGAGTATTGGCTAAAGGTTGAGAATCAACTAAGTTGACTATTTCTAAAGAATTCATATGTTCTTCAATTAGTTTATCTTTTAAAGGGTATTTATTGTGAAATTATTCTAGCTGCTGTTTAAGCTGTCTATTTTCTAATTCTAAACATTCTATGTCAAAACTAGTCTTGGTTTCTAGCTCTCGTATTTGTAATTTGAGTTCTCTTACTTGTATTTCTAATTCTCTAATTGTTAAAAGTAATTCTCCACTTTCTATACTATGGTCCTCTTGTTATTTTCTGATGTTATCTTATGTGTCATGTTTAATTTTTCAAGACAGACTATATAATAGGTTATACTACATAATAAACACTGAGCTCTCTTATCTTTAGCTGGAAACCAATTACAATAACTACATCTAATGGTATCAAATCCTAGTCCTATTTGAAAATTATGCTGACATTCTGTATCTGCATTACATTCCATCATAAAGAAACTATCATGAGAACGAGTTGCTCCTATTTCTTGATTGAGTTGTCCTAAAAGATTATCTATATCTGAATCACTGTTCGAACTTATGGCTTCTATTTGATATTCATAATTACTGACTATACTGTATACTTCTGAATCATCACTATTTATGCTGACGATATCTTCTTCTAAGTCTTCTATAATATGTAGTCTTTCTATCTGTTTGTTAGTGTTAGGCCTTTGTCTTTTTGGGCAATTTTTTGCAAAATGATTGGGTTCTCCACATATAAAACAATTACATTTTTTACTGGGTTTTCTAACATATCTTGTTTTCTTTTATCTCTTTTTCTTTGGGTAGTTGCTTATACTTTATCCTATTAAAAGTTCTGCTTTTTCTAATGAATTTTGTTTCTTCCATGGTTTTCTATATTTTTTCTTCCAATATTTTCTTTTTTATATTTTCCATATTTTTTGTTTTTTTCTTATTATATTTATCTTCATATTGTTGAGGGTATATATTATGCTACTACAAAAACCATAATTTTGTTTTTTCAAATCTTTGTATTTTAATCTACACATTTTTCTCTAAGTCTATGGAAGGTAAAAACTATCCTAGGTCCTATTCCTAAGGTTCCTTTTATTTTTACTTCTCCTGAGGCTATTTGGGCTGGTAGTTTGCATAATAAATTGACCATTTATTTTCTATTTCTCTTCCTAGTTCTCCGGGTAATTTTCTAAAATATTTATTTCCTATTTCTTCATCGAAACTTTTTCCAGTTCTGGCTGCTATGGCTAAATATTCTTTGCTAAAGGGTACAATATATTTCCAACTTCCTAATGTCATCTGATCTAATTCAGTTAATGCTATGCTTTGAGTGTAAGTATTTCGTCTAGAAGGGTCATATCCTATAAGTATTTCTTTTATAAAACTAGTGAAATTCCATGGGTTATCTCCTAGTTCTTTAAGCTGTCTAATTATCTCCTCATATTTTCCTTTAAATGTTAAGTATATATTAAAAGCCGAATCTCCTAAAAGTGTCTCCATATATTCCCACATATCTGTTGATTCAAAGGGATTACTCATCCATGCCTTTACTGCATCTTTTTCCCATCTTTCTATTACTTCCTGCCATATCTGAGGGTCGAATCTGGCTAAATCTAAAAGGGTTCCTTGGTTATTAGCTGGCTGTAATTGTATACTCATATCTGGTTGTCTACGCTTTCCATGAAATCTATAACTTTTATTCGGGTCTGCTTTACTGTGTCCTGAACTGGCTAATGGTCTTCTTCCTCCTACTGCATAATGCATTGGTTCTACGGGATCTTCTACAGCTGCTGTTGGTTACTAGTTCCGGAGCTCTCTGTATTCATGTAAAAAGTATCTTCTAAATTGGGTTGTTCTGGTATTCTAAATATTTTGCTAGGATGTATTCTATCTTCTATGATATCATCTACATATTCAGTATGAAATTCTTGGTCTAAAAATGAGACTGCTTCATCATGGGTATCTCCTCTGGTTAAGTATTTCATATCTAGCATCTAATATTTTGTTCATGTCTTCTAGGGTGAAACTTTCTAAATCTATCTCATTAATATTATATATCTTATTTTGTGATATTGTTTTTTCTTCTATCATTACATAAAGCTGATTTATCTCACTACGATTATCTTGATTTTCTTCCCTATCTATGCTACTGAATTCGTCATCTTTCGATTTTTCTGGTGCTACATAAGTATATTGAGTAAATCTTACCGCATAATTTCCATCTGCTGCTTGATATAATAAATTGTCTTGAGGGGCTAATCTTTTTTGTCCTAAAAAATCTCCTAATTTCCAATCTAACGCTGCATTATCTTCAGAATTAAATTTTTTAGCTGGTAATGCCTTTATTCCTTTTGCACCTAATAACTTGACTATCTGATCATTCGTGAGTCTATAGTGAATATTACTTTCTGAGACTGCTAAGCCTAAAAATCCTGTGCAAACTAACAAATTCTTTCTCCTTTTTTTCATTTTATATCCTCTACTCTTTATTCCTATTTTTATCTTTTTATGAAAAGTCGAGGTGGGTAGTAAGAAATCTGGTGTAAAATAAACTATTCCTCCTTTTGAATTCATATCTAATTCATAGCTGCCTAAAAGACTTTGTCCTACATCATTAAACCTATCATCATAAAGACATACAAAAACTTTAGTTCCTAAATTCTCTCTAGTTAAGGCTTTAACTCCTACTACAACTAGTCCTAAGTGGGTCATTTTAAGGTGTTCATTTACTGCATATTTATAGCTTTCTCTATCTATTAAATTTAGCTCTATTTTTTCATCTTCTTGTGTTACACTAATCATTTGTTCACCATAGTGTTTAAATAGATATTGTTTTTTATGAGTCTTGCCTAGCCTATATACATATTTAGCTGGAATTAATTCTAGTTTTTCTTTCTTGAATTTTTCTATTTGTTGTTCTACATCTATAAATTCTTCCATTTTAATATCTTCATCCTCATTACGCTTTTTGCTACTACTTCCTTTTATTAGCTGTTTAAACATTTTTATTTTCTGTAAGTTCTACAAACGGATTTCTTTGGTAATTTAAGCTTTTCAAAATATCTAGCTATGTCTTCTTCGTTTATCTGAGATTGAGGTTTATTTGTTTGTCCTTCTATTCCTTTACCTTTTTGAAGTATTATTCTTTCTAAAGACGCTAGACGATTTTCTAAGTTGTGTAGCTGTTCTGATAGATAAAATAAAAAGATTACTAATTCTATCTATGTCCTTTTTAATATTTTCTGCAAAATTAATCTGATAATCTATGATACTATTTAACTGAGGATTATTTTCACTATGAAGCTGATGTGTAAAAGTATATTCAAAATTACAACGAAATTTATTTTTATTTATACTAAGATGATGATTATGGCTGCTGAGTTCTAAGTCTAGATATTCTACTTTTTTCATACACAAAATTAAGTCATACTTTAAAATTATTAAAAGCTACTATAACATGAAATTTATCACTAAAATGTCCAAAAATAAATACTACTCTATTACCATAAGCAAAATGCATAAACTAACTAAAAATGTCCTAAAACCGAACACTGCTCTGATACCAATTTTTTGGGGGAATGAGTTAGTGGTCTACCACTATTTTGAAATTGGGCTGAGAATTATCTAATTAATTCTACAGTTATGCTAATAGGTCTTCAAGCTGTTGTATGGCTAGTTTTAAGGCTTCTTGTTTTACAGTTAGCTGTTTATTTATCTGAGAAATTTTTAAACTGTAATTTCTAAAGATTGCCAGAAGCTAATGATAAAAGAAACTGATATGATATTTGATCTTCTAATTCTTGTATAAGTTCAGTACTAATTTTGATTTTAATCATAAGTTTTTCTTCTAAGGGAATAAAGTTTTGATTTTTTAAATTTCTTTTATGGACAATATTTCCTTAATATTTCTACTCGGGTTGCTCTCCTTTTATTCTAAAATTCTTTTTCCTTGGCAAAAACTATTTTTAGGCAATGTTTATTTTCATTACATGTACTCTCACCTTGAAGTTAAGTCTCGTTCAACATAGTATATTTTTATTTTCCAATTTTTTACCTTTCCCTTTCTGCCTACAATTTGCCCTCCAACGCCTAACCACGGCTCACACGGGCTCTTCAGCTAAGGTCACTCAGTAACAAAATAAAAAATAGCAGATACTACGAAGGTGCAAAGCATGTAATATTAATGAGCAAACAAGCATTCCATAAACTTAGTTTTTCCAAAAAGAAAATAAATTTTTAGAATAGAAGAGTTACCCTTTTGAAATATTTAAGGAAAAAGAGAAACTACTCACACTTCATATTAATAAGAAATATACTTACAAAGATTATATTACAGACTCTGAAATTCTGAAAGACTTAGTACACTTAAAGGGTTTTTTGAAAGGGTTTGGGAATTTTACAACGCAGAGTGAAGGGGTATTTTTCATTCTGCTCCATCCGTTGGCAAACATGCCAATTTATACACAAAGTCTGAACAATCCAAAAAATCATTACGTCAAAAGTTTTGGCAAAGAAAACAAAAAAAGTCTAAAAGGCTATTTTACCTAGACTATAGACTCCTACCTAGACTACCTAGATTCATACAATAATATCTATGCCATAAATGCATAGATTTGGACGTAAGTTACTATTATGGATAAAATCTTATCAATAAAAGATTAGGATAATGATATCGGGTACTGCGTTGGGCCCCATCGCATATCATTCAATCCTCATTTTTTGACAAAATTTTGACACTATAATTTATTACAAGACACGTATAAAGATTTTCACAGCTTTTCTTTAATAAAGCAGGATAAGAAATATCCACTTTATTAAAGTAGTGAGTGAAGGAAAATCCTTATCACTAACAGACTCAAATAATTACAGACAAAATATTTGCAAAATTTTTTTTGTCTTTTCTTGGCGTGCATTTTTCTGATATCTGCGGAGAATCCTTATCTTCTATGGATTTTGTCTTCTTTTGCTGGAGCGCCAATTATTGATGTCGACCCTTGGAGTGATTCTTCAGAGTTGAGTCTTCGTGGAAAATTTTCAAAATGTAAAGAGTCAAGAAATAATCTACTACAACATGTTCAAAATATATTATGAGTCTTGTAGTGGGGCCCCCTTTATTTTAAAATTTTAAAATATATATTTAAAAAAATATATATATGTTATCTTTTTTCAACATGTTCAAAAAAAAGTTGATAACTTCAAATATAGAGAACAAATTTTAAAATAAAATGAGCATACTAAACATACACTCTTTTGTAATTGTATAGATAATTTAGTAAAATCATGAACAAAACCAACACATATAAATTTTACAAATACAATAAATAAGTTCTTAAATACAAAATGTTACTAAAAAGAAAGAAAAAAAAAAAAAAACGAATAAAGAGTTTTTGGGATTGGTTTCCTATGTAGTGAACCTTCTGCATAATGAGAAAGATAACATTGGCCTTGTTTGGGAAGATGGTTGGGTTAAAATAGTCCACTAATAGATAAAATGAGTTAAAATAGTCAATAGGACAAAATATCACATCTAACTCATAATAATTTCAGTTTTTCTCTCACAACTATCAAATCAACTACGAAAAAAATAAAAAATAAAAAATAAAAACTAACCAACTTTCTAAACACAATTTTTTTAGCCAGGTTAAAATAGCCAATTAAAATGGCCAACTTTCCAAACAAGGCCATTATTCATAAGAATCATTCATTCATGCAGAAAATGTATGAAATTTATTTTGTAAGAAAATGAATTTTACCTTAATATTTCGATCCATATAGAAATTGCAAAAGTAATTTGTTGATATTTATAGACACATTGTTATGAGTGTATTCATCTTTACTATCAATTTATATTATCAAAATCTTTTATACGAATCGTAAGTAATTTATATGTTAAAATTTATCAAAGAATTAATGTAATGGACTTACTTTTGCACTATTAAGTTTTGGTCATGATGTTTGACTATCACTTGATTTATCATTTTATTATTGTGAGTAATATCTGTGTATCCGAATGGAAAATATAAAATAAAATTTTTTTATGCAACCATATGGAACCACAGAGTGAGAATGAAAAGAATTTGTCTTAAAGGTATAGTCTGTTTATATATCAAACTCTGCAAAAAAAAATAAAAAATAAAAAAAAATCAGATAAATAAAAGCATGTTGATTGTAATTATAACCGATGCACTAGTTTGAGTCTAAAATTTAACCCCTTTTAGATTATATTATTATATATAGTGACCATATTTTTTTTGGTTAATTTGATAGGAGATATAAATAGAGATTCAATCGAAAATAATATATTAACCAAACACTATTTAATTTCAAAGTCCAACAGCAAACTAACTTAAAAAAAAAAAAAAAAAAGAAATGAAAATAATAATAAATAAAAGAAAAAGAAGCTTTCAATCTTTTTGGTAACTATAAATAAATTCAAATTTTGAATTTCAACATGATTATAGAATAAATTATATATTTGTAAATGATTAAATTTGGGAGTCTAATTTCTCATTCACTTTTTGAATAAATAAATGTTTTCTGCAAAGGAGTGTTTGAGAAACTCTCCAATTAGTCATGCCAAGGAGGTACTGCTCGTCAATGGCGATGCCATAACGACTCTTGAATCAGATGACGATGTTGATAACATCATCTTTGAACCTCTTGATAGCTCCTTGCCGTTGATAAATCACTTTCCTCTCTTGCACAACTTCTTCTCTGCTCACTCACAACCGTGTCATCTTCACCCATCGCAGCCCCAAGACCTTTCACCTTCACTTGAGATGTGAACTCTGACTATTGTCGAAGGCAACCAATTGATGCAATTTCCTTCAACAACTTTTGATGCATGTCATGACCACCATATTCTAGCTAATCTTATCAAGTATTAACCAAATCCTCACCAACTAATTTGCAACCCATGCTCTAGTGTAACTATTCATATCTTCAATTATTTTCTCTCTTCATATTCAACAAAGGTGTGTTTTTTTTTTTTTATGTGGTCAAATGGATGAGGAATGGGTATATGGCAAGGAACGATGTTGCGCTAACCATGGGTGAGGGAATAAAGGGAAACCATGAGGAGGGACGTCGCCGAACATGAAACTTACGAGAGACAAAACCATTACCTTTTTTCTTCAATGCAATTTGAACCGTTAACAAAATGATGAAGTGGCATCATCTCATTTACAAGATTGGACAGTCTAATTTTTTGATAAATTACAAATAAGCCACTCTCTTGTTATAGTAGTAGATACATGTCTTTTCATTTAAATGTGGCAATATTTCATGCTTACTGTCTTATTCAAATCCAATTATAAATAGGGTATTTTCAAAATTGAAAAAAAAGTAGAAAAACAGTAGAATTACTACAAAAATAATCATATTATGATGGTTGAGGTGTTTGCGTTCTAGAAGATATTTAGTTGTTTGGTAAATGTTGGTTGTTATGTGATGTTTGATAAGTTTGGGAGAGTATTTTCAGGATTTGGCAATGCTTTATGTTTCTCGTTTCATTCAAATCTAACAATAAAAATAATATTTTCGGAATAGAAGAAAAGTAGAAAAGTATTCGAATTATTAAAAAAAATAATCATATTATAATATTTGAAGGTGTTTCAATCAATTTTGGAAAGTGTTTGGTTGTTTGGTAGATGTAGATTACTATATGATGTTTAATAAATTTGGAAAGGTATTTTCAGGACAGAAAAAATGTAAAAAACATGTGTTCTTCATATTTTTAAATAATAGTAGATTTAGGCCTCATTTGGCAAGTTAATATTTTAGCCAAAAAGTCAAAAAGTTACTAAAAAAATCAAAAAACCTATAACCTATACCAAAAAGGCAAACATTCCATTTTCTTTCTACTTTTTGCACATCTTTTCGTAAAAAATCAAAAAGTTACCCCAAACATACTAGTTTTTTTTACCTCATATTTTAGCCAAAAAACTAAAAAATTACTAAAATAATATATTCCCAAACGAGGCCTTATTATAAAAGTAAGAGATATTTGAAAGTCCTACAACTTAGCTTTTTAGTTAAAACAACCAAAGAGTCAAAACACCCGGTTCCCATTTGATAACATGGTTGGAACTAATTTAGCCCGTTAAATAATAAAATAGGTTAAAAATTAATAAAACAAAATATCACATTTAAATTATTTTACTTTTTTTTTCACAAAACTACAAAAAAATCAAAAGTTTATTCCAAATAAAACTTTTTTACCCAATCTAAAATCCAAAAAACCAAAAAATTAAGCTAATAAAGTTATTTCCAAACGAAATCACATCACTTTCTTTATTTTTTTATACGTCTTTTCATAAAAAAATTAAAAAATTACTTAAAATAACCACTTTTCAAACATCATTTAATTTTTAAAGCAAATCCATTGTTTATTTCTCTCTCTCTCTCTCTCTCAAAATTGTAGATTTCTCTTCCAAAACTACCTGATCATGCCCCAAAAACATGAAATAATATCTCTGTCCTGATGTATTATCCCTTGTCATCCTGAATTCCTTTTGATAAATTCTTTAGCATTCGTTTTTTTGGAAAGCCAACCCTTGTTATCCGTCTCACAATCTAAAAGGAAAATAACATTTCCTATAGGAGAGTAAATGTTAATATCATTTTCTTTTTCAACAATACTACATACATTGCTTAAAAAAATATTTAGGGTTCGTTTGAAATGTGGGTTGACTTTTTGATTTTTTAGCTATTTTAGCCTAGGGCTAAAAAGTCTCGTTTGGGATAGATTTTTTGACTTTTTTGACTTTTGTGAGAGAAAAAATGAAATAATTATTGGTTGAATGTGATATTTTATCTTATTGAACTAAAAAGCTTATTTTATCATTTTGTAACTATTTTAACCAAAAAGCCTTTGGCTTTTTTATGCCCAACGAGCTCTTATAAAATAAAATATGTACTATTGTTGAAAAAGAAAATGATACTAACATTTACTCTCCATAAGAAGTGTTATGTACTTACCAAAAACAAAAAAAACAAAAAAAACCAAAAACAAAAACAAAAATTGAAAAAATATTTATAATTTAAATTTGTGATCTAAATTACACACTTGGTATGGTATGATTAATATCAGAAATAGAGATTTTAGATCCACTAAAATTAGTTTTATCTTATATTTTATAAAAAGTAAGTAATTAGTTGATCCACCTCACCATCCTTCCATAACAGGGTGGAATTCTCTACATCTTATATTCTTTTCTTCCTTCAATAATTCCATAAACAATTCCAACAGTTAGTTTAATGTACAACTTGTGCATCATGTCTTTTCATTTTTGTCTTTTAATACCGACGAAGTCCAAATTTATTTAAATATTTTGATAAACAATTTCAACAGTTGTTTGATCATGTACAACTTGTGCAGCATGTTTTTCCATTTTTGTCTTTTAATATCAACAATTCCAAATTTGATTAAATAGGATGGATTAGATTTGTGTTAGGATAATTTTGCCGTCAACATCAAAAAAATAGGCAACACCAATACAATGAATCAAGATCCCTCATTCATCTCTCTCTTTAACTCCCTCTTTGCTAGGCTATTAGATACACTTTTGGATCCAATTTTGATGATTCGAACCGTTCATATTTTAAGATTTGTTGAGTATATCATACCTGTAAAAAATCAAGCTGATCAGATATCAGAAAACATGTGTTTGGAAAACTGTTTATTAAATTTTTTTGAAAAATGGTTTGTAGTTCGATGATCCGAACACATAGTTTCTGATATCCGATCAACTTGATTTTTTACAGGTATGATAAACTCAACAAATCTTAAAATGTAACGGTTCGGATCATCGAAATTGAACCCAAAAGTGAATCCAATAACCTAACAAAAAAGGAGTTAAGGAGAAAAATGAAAGAGAGAATCGTGATTCCCAATACAGTGCCTTTGCAGATTAGTTTAGGATGACAATGATGTCACTACTGTGAGACAAAACATCACAATTTCACTAATTTTTTCAGCCACTTTCCAGTTGCCAAAACGTCATATTTTTTAATCATTTCGTCAAATCCTCATAGAAATGTTTGAAATTTATTATTAAATGGCTATCTCCCTTGATAATTTCAACAATTCATTGCATCAAATTAACAATCAATGAAGCACCACAAAGATGTGCTTCAATAATCATAAGAAGGCACTGTCACAACCAAGCAAATTTCTTTTTATTCCTTGCTCTAAAGAGATATAATGATGACAAAGTGCCTGTTTGGCATAGCTTATAATCAGCTTATTGCAGCTTTCAGCTTAATTTAAGCTATTTTAATGTGTTTGGTTTAGCTTATAGCTTATAGCTTATAGCTTTTTGGAAGTCAGAAATCAGCTTATTTTTTGAGTGGGGCAGGAGATGCTTTAAGAATAAGCTGGAAATCAGCTTAAGCTGAAAGTTATAAGCTATAAGCTGTTTAGGCATAAGCTATAAGCAGTTTTCCACAGCTCTACCAAACAGGGCCAAAACAATCTCTCATAAGCTCACCGCCCAAATACAAGTTCTCTCACTTGGCTCAAAATCCTCTCCCTATCTACAAAAGAGCGTGAGATAAAATCTCACCAAATTAAGACTTCGAAGAAGCCACCAAGAATCTATGGAAGACCACGAAACAATACCTCCAAGAGGTTGCCAATGATACCAAAGCTCTACCACGAGGTCGCCAAGAACACCAATCATTCATGAACAAGATCTACTTCAAATTGACAAACATGAATCTGTTGGAAAATAATGGATTTTCGATAACTTTAATTCGAAATTAAAGGGACACTCAACTGCCGGTTGAGGTGGGTCTGAGTGGTTTTGTATTCTCTTAAGTGAATTGCAATACAAAAATAATGAGCTGAAACCATTAAGTTGTAAAAGAGAATTGTTTCATAAGGTAGATATCAATAAAGTTGGGTTTAGATTTGGACGGGCTTTTGTGAGTTTGGAACTCAACCTGGCTGAAAGAAGAGAGAAAAGAGAGAAAATACTTGATAAGAATGAAGAAAAGTGGACAAAAAATGGCTTTAAAGATGATGATCCCGAACAGACCGCTCAAGCGATCAATCTTGTGCTCGAACGTTAGAGACACAACACTGCTCGAGTGATCAAACCTTCGCTTGAATGCAGAACTCGCACTCCTATAACTTAGACCTGCAAAAGTGTTGACCGCTTGAGCGATCAATCCGTTGCTCGAGCGATGAGAAGAACATAAATTTTCTAGAGTGCTACACTTTTCTTTTCATTTCATTTATCTTCTTTTATTTTTTCTCTTACTAGTTTCTTTGCTTGGTTGTTCTTTCTCTATGAATAGTAAGTTTTCACCAAACTAGTTTTAAATTTTTTGTTTCTCCAAACCATTCAAGCTACACCTAGTTTTTTCACCAAACTAGTGTGTAGTTCTTTAGAAAACATATTCTGAAAAAATCAAATAGAGTGTTTTAGTACAATAAAATCTAGCCACAACAATCACAAAAATTAAAAATAAATAAATAAACATAAGCTGGAACATATTACGACTCTTTAAATGACTCAATATGCAACTGTAGTCCCAAGATGCTCAATTCTCACCTCAAACTAACTATTTCTAGTGATCAACACAACATTATAAGTCACCTCCTATTAGTTAACGATCTTCAACACTTATATCTATTCATATCTTTTATATTTTTGCAATGGAAACTTTACATGCCAGTGATTGCAACAGTGACATAAGCAATATATGTATCATCCAATTGCTACCATACTAAAGTGCATTTATTAATGAAATATATGAGACATGCTCGTACCTAAATCTTAAAAGAGCAGTGAAAAAATGGTAAAAAGAAAGAAAATGTGAAACTAAAAAGGTGAATTATGCACCCTAACCAACAGGAGATACAAATGTTATATGTACAATAACTCTTTATGAGTAATTCTATTTCCACACACTAATTCCCCTCAGTACACATATGTAATGAACATTTCTCAATACACACATTATAAAATTATAAATTCTTGGTACACATCTTTATATTCCAATATTACTCTCATTTTCAATTTTAAAACTCTAAGGCTATGTTTGGTTTCAATGTTTGAATCAATTTTTTGATTTTTTTTTTGAGAAATTTATAAATTAATTTGACAAAAATAAATAACAAAAAAAAAATATTTTTTAATTTTTAAATTTTTTTTACTCCTAGATAGATAAAACCATATTGAAATGAGAAGTTTTTATTTATTTATTTATTTTTGAAAACATATTCTAAAACTAGATTAAACATAGTCTATTTTTATTTTTATTTTTATTTTTATTTTTATTTTTATTTTTATTCACACACTCCTCATTTTATTGTCGTTGTCGTTGTCGTCACTTTCAACCCTCCATCACCACCACCACCACCACCACCGCCATCGCCACTTCTAGCTCATCCCCCTCCATCTTAGACCTCGACAGCCAACCTTTGAGTGATTCACGGTGGAAGACTTCTGCGAGTATATGATTCATGGCAAAAAGTGATCTTAGGCGAAGAGGGAAAGAGGCGATAGGAGAGGATGGCTGATGAGAGAGGTGACGCTGGTGATAGAAAATGGTCATGATGTTTTAGAATTAGGATTTAAATAAAAGAAGATGAGGGTATTATAATATTTTTATTCTAAGACAAAATTGTATTAATAAAAAATTTCATTAAGTGTGTGCACTGAGGAGAATTAGTGTGTAGAAATAGAATTACCCACTCTTTACCTATTAACACGTACACATTGAGCTATAACAAAAATTCATGAATGCTAGTAATATGAGGCATACCATCAACAAGAGGAAGATTCTCCGTCGGAGCAATTGCATCACGTTTGGGATGCCTTACAATTGTCTTGATGACACCTCCATCTCCAGTGAAATCAATTGCATCACCCATAATATCCAAATTTTTAGTAATCTGATTGGGAAAACAAAACATAGCATTAAAAGCAAATTAAATTGTTGTGTAAAACTATTTCAAAACAAGACTTCTTTGGCAGTTTGCCAGTCAGTCCAAATTGAAACCAGCAAAATAACTAGAGAAAATGAAAATTAATATCATCATGATCAAGCGAATTGTAACCATAATCAAACTCAATCAAACTTGAAATTGAGCGATTTAAGTATGCCAAAAATGCATTTGCAGTATGCATTTGAAAGGAAAAATATACGCAAGTACAGTATATTAAGAAAATAAATAAATAAAAGATACCGTATCAAAAGGATGAGAACCTGGACTTGTTTGTAATTCATGCTGCAATTGTTTTAACAGAAAACAACATAAACAATTCTCAAAGAGATAAGTAGATTGTAAAAATTAAAAGAATTAGAGCCTGCATATTCAAATAGTTGTCTTGCCCAACCAACTTGCCAATTACAAGTTGATTTATTTTCATTATAATTCTTTAAGGGGCCAAGCTCTTTGTGAGAACATGTCTGTCATTAAATAGAATTGCAATCCACGAAAAATAATTTTATTTTAGATAATGGTCATGGAGAAACTACAAAGTATGCAATGGCCTTAAATATGCCTAAATTCTATGAATTTGGCTAGGAATTTCATGACACATCTTCAAGAATTATTTTTTTTTCTTCCTTTCACCCTCACATTCCATTCTCCTTGATTAAAATCATTTTTCTCAGTTTAAAGTAGAATTTAGGTTTTTTCTTTCATAACCATTCTACCAGTGCAATGCTATCAATCTATCTATCAAATGCTGAAATTTTAATTAAAATCATATCGAAGAGCATCGCAGAAATCTCTATGTTGCTTGGGTCAGGGTAACAATTTCACCACGGACAATATACTCACATTTCAAAACCCGACAAAATAGAAAACTTGGAGGTGAAAATGTGGACCAGAATGTAAGTTCATAATAGAAAACAACCCATAAAAGCAGCCCACATTGCCCACCGGCCATGTAATATATGAATCTGATCACTCAATACAAAAACAAAATTCAATAAAATCATTGCATAGCCTACAATAAAGACTAGGTATAGAAAAATTGCTTAGCCACTTTGCACATGAATATCATTACATAGAATATAATGCCAATGCAGTCAGTCATAAAGCTAAGCATAACTTAAGAAAATAATCCAAGCAATGATTTATCACTCAAACACGATAAAAAAACAAACTCATCATAACAATATTTGTAAAATTTTAATTTAGCATCAATGAGAAGAGACCAATGAACAATTTGGTGGGAAGCAATATGTCGATCAAACTAAGCTGCTTCTAGCACATAAGTTCAAGGATCAACACAGATAAAAACAGAGAATACATGAACTTTTAATTTAGGGTTAATATTGCAAGTTGTAAAAAGTATATCATTATTAGCATTAACAACCTACATAATAGACATGCCGTGGTTATGATATTAGTTACGACATGCCAAAAAAAGAAAGTTGTAAAAGTGAAAAATTACGGCTTGCATTTTTTGTATATCATTGATGTGATGCCGTAAAAATCCACTTTTGTTGTAGTGCCCACCTTTGTGGTGATGATATAAATATTGTTAGTGATCTAAGAATATTATCTTAATGATTGTATACCTCTAGTTGTGACTATAGATGATATCTTGTAACCCCATCATTTTATAGTAGAAGTTAATTCAGAATTAGACTTGTGGATGTATACATTTTTGCCAAACCACGTAAATTTGGTGTTTTGTGATTATTTTCGTGCCTTCAATTTTTCAACCATATTATTACTTATTATTTGTGGTTTGTTGCCTATTTTTTAATTACATAAAGAGGACAAAACAATAAATCTAAATTTAAATGATTCCAACAAATATCACCCAACCAAAAACAATCATTTCCACACCAAGCAAGGATCAACCAAAGAACACTATAAAGTGTCCAAAGGTCACAAAAAATTGGAATGAAGGGCACTCAAGGAATGAAAGTCATTAAAGGAGACAGAGTCTTCACATATTTACAATAAATAAATAAAAAAAAAGGTCATTCCTCAAACTAATTCAAGGCAGAGTAGGTTTCCTTGCACAAGTCCAAAACTAAGAAGAAAATGCCCAAAGCTTTCAGGAAATCCAAAATCAACTCCAAATAATCAATTAAGTCTTCCAGGAATTCAGTCACAAAAGGACTGAAAAAACATGCCAAAACCAGCTCTAAGAAGTCCAGAAACCTCTTTGCATCCCAAAGGTATTGCTCAGGCATCACTGCTCAAAGTCGATGAAGACTAGAACTTTGGAACCTCCGTAAAAGACTTCGCTCACCACTGCTCAACCAGTGAAGAACAAACCCCAACTTTCACAAAATAGAGCCAAAAATTTAAATTAATTATATATATATTTTTTAATTTTGAAATATGAAAAAAAATATTATGGACCTAATGAATAAGATTTTTAAATAATTTCTCGATGACTTTGTTATTGTGTTTATGTTAAATAATATCTGGGATGTATAGGTGTGTTGGAGATTTTCTTACTTATTTTATTTCTAGATGGGCTTGGGAACAAAGTATAAGCCTGATCTCAGGTTGGGCCAAGCCTGAAAAATGGCTTCAAGTGTTATTATGTAATATGAGCTCAGCCCAAACCCACTCATGCCCTACCCATGTCCACCCGTAGAATATGGCCAAAACAATAAATACACATTAGTTTAGAGAAATACTAGAGAATCACAATTTAAGACATATAATGATGTGAGACAAATAAAAAATTAACACATATCGTGTCATATCATTGTGAGTCAAATTGATAGAAATATAATTTTATTTTTAGCCTCAAACATTTTCCATTATATAAACGGAGAAAAAAAATATGGGTTTTTTACCAATCGGTCTTAATAATTGAATCTATTACCCATTAGGTCTTAAGTTTCTATCTCAGTGTAGACACCCCATTTTTGACCGCCCCTAAGACTTGGGCATTTTCTTTTGAACACCCCATGATGAAAACTGAAATATGCCATTTTATGAATTTCTCAGTCGAAAAATTAAATTGAAGCTTTAATCCCAAACCTCACCCATTTTGGCCAAATTATTTTATATCACTAATATTTTATTAATTTGTAGTATTTTATAATTTTATATATTTTTATGTAATTTTATGTGTGTGGGCATATTTTTAAGTGTTTTTATATAAATTAATATAAATAGTATATTTTAGATATTTTACAAACATAACATAATAAAAAAACAAAAAATAAATAAAAATAAATAATTAATAAAAAAACAAAAAAAACAAATGTAAATTCGGTGTGGTGATGCTTTATGTGGTGGAGAATTGAGTGTGTAGTGTTATGATTCAAAGGGGACATACAACACATGAAAAAAAAGGTGGGGAAGAGTGAATTCAAAAGAAATCATAAAAAAGAAAAAGGGGAGATATGAATAGGTTGGTATGAATGATGAAGTTTTGGGTGGGTGTTCTTGGGTGCTTAATTCGGTGGATGGTGGGATGGGCTGAGGGACCTCTTTCTTGGGTGGAGTATTGAGTGAAGGATTGACATGGTATCTCTCTCTCTCAGAAGTTGAGAGGAGAACAGGGCCTTTGGGGGGGAGCACAAAAATACGAAAAAATAGAAACACTGAAAAACACTCTCTCCCTCTCGGGTGGGAGAGGGAGAACAGGAGAATAGAAAGAAACAAGCAGCTCTCTCTCAAAATTGAACACACACATGGAGGGAGGAACTTTTCTCTCTGGAGAGACCCATTTTTAGATATTGACAGGAGAACACACACAGGTTGGGGGAAGGAGGAGACAGGCACACTGCGAGGGCTCTCCCTCTCTCTCAAAAAAATGAATACACACGGGTAGAGAGAGGGAGGAGAGGAGGCACACACCGCTGCCATCCAAACCCAGCACACACACCCACACCATTGATACACATTCATACACCCACACACTACACATGCACACACGGCAAACCCACCCAGCTACATACACACACTGATCACACACAAACTCACCCACTCAACACATGCACACAACACACACGTACAAGACATACCCATACACCCAGCACCTAAATTCCTAGCTCTCTCTCTCTATCCTCTCCCTCTCGGCATCTCTCTCTCTGACTCACTCCATACACACTCATACATCCACTCCATACACCTACCATACACCCAGCACCTCTCTCTATCACTCACTCCATACACACTCATATATCCACTCAGGCACACGGCACACTCTCTGCTATAACAACACACAGCCTCACCAACCCACACGGCACACTCTCTGCTACAATACACAGACCCATCACACATAACATACACGGTGCATCACCCATGCACACCCACGGGAGACAACACACCATCCTCATACACACGCTCATGCATACACATACATGAGAGATTTACACATGCACGGTTTAGAGAGAGAGAGGACACACTCAGGAGACCCACACTCACCACACCAACCACGGCAGCAACACTCATGCACACTACCATCCTCACCCACTGATACACTCACCATGCACACACGGCAGACACCAAACGGACCTCTCTCTCTCTTGTGTGTTTCTCTTTTCAGGTTGAGGGAATATGTCATCTGCAGTACCTAGCCAGTCTTCAAGCAGTTCGGGGTGATCAAAACACAGTGCTAGAATTATAGCTCAGGCCACCGTAGATGCAAAGTTTCACGAAGATTTTGAGAAGCCGGGCCGTCCCCGCAACTCCATGACCGAGCCACCATCTCAAGTCATTAATTGATGTTAATTAATTAATTAGTGTAGTCCTAGAATTAATTAGTTTAGTTAGTTAATGTAATTAATTAGAATTTGATAATTCGTTAGTATAATTAATCAGTTACTTCATTAGAATTTTATAATTAATTAAATTAGTTAGTTATTTAGTTATTTAAATTAGTTACTTCATGTTGTAATTTAATTAGTTACAGTACTGTAATTAATTAGTTAGTGTAGATTAGTTAATTGGAATTTTATAAGTAATTAATCAGAATTGTATAATTAATTTATTAGTGTAATTAGGTAGTTAAATTAATTAGAATTTTAATTAATTAGGTAAATGGGTAATGAGGTCATTAACTAGAATTTTATAATTAATTAGTTAATTAGGTTGTTAATTAGCATTTTATAATTAATTAATTTGATAATTAGTTAATTAGATAGTGAATTTTATAATTAATTAATAGGTAATTCATTAATTAGTGTAGTTAATTAGTTAGTTCATTATAATTTTATATTTAATTAATTAATGTAATTAATTAGTTAGTTTAATTAGGATTTTATAATGAATTAGTTAATATAATTAAGTAATTAGTTCCACTTTGTAATAATTTGCTAGAATAATTAATTAGTTTAATTAATTAGTTAGTTCATAATTAATTAATTCACTAGCTTAGCATAATTAATTATTTACTTATTGTAATAATTAATAGCTTATTTATTCAAGTTTTGTAATAATTAGTCAAGTAATTTAGTTAGCTAGTTAGTTCATTCGGACCCTCCTGCGTGAGGGCGCATTAATTCATTCGGACCCTCCTGCGCGAGGGCGAACAAACTTGTAATAAGTGCGTGTGTGTGTGCATGTCTTCCAACCCCACGTCTTTCTCCCTTTTATTTATCAGCTTATGATGGTTAGTTTAGGGATATCATGTTTTATTTTGCATACTCATATTTGCATCCACTTGTATTGCATGCACCAAGGCTCGGTTCATCAACCAATTCGCATTGTCGTTTCAATACTTCTCTGAATATATGCTTTGACCGCATGCGATCAATTCATTTCATATGCCATATTAGTAGCCGAGCCTAGTAAATTGCATATCACATATGTTGCATTGTCACATTGTACAGTTAGGAAGCATGCATATTTTCTAACTTTGTTTTGTAGCTTGTTCGCGGGACGTCGGTAAATATGTGAGTTGTTATGCTTTAGCATCCCGCTTGTACATAATTTTCTTATTATGTTTAGCATCCTACCATGAGGCTAATTGCTTAAATGATAAATTGTTTGAATGCCTGTGGATGAAGGCTTGTTGCTTAAATTGGAATGATTCAACGAATGTACGTTTTAAGATTCACAAACATTAAGCCCACCTAAGGGTGGCAAATTCAAACCTTTTTCGAGAAACAAACATGAAATTGAATTGTTCCAATTTGAGCAAACTAGTCTATACCTTGTATGCTTCACATAATAAATTTTAGGATTTATTAAATAATCAGAATAAGAACATATATTGTACATAAGAATCACATCATAATTAGTAGAGGCCGATCTTTGATCGGGTGAGTGGGGTGCTCATTATTGACCTTCCCCTCTCATACCTAAGTTCCCGAACCAAGACACTTTGGTAACGACGGACTAATGGCCTTTGGCACGAGTCACGGGTTTCCTAAATTTCCCATAAATATTTAGGTGGCGACTCTGAAATCTGGCAAAGTAGTCCATTTTTGGCAGTTGATTCAAACATCGATTTTTCAAAAACAATTGCCGGATTTGGACTCTTTTTGTGTTTCCACTGTTTCACATTGCACTTGTGAAATTAGATTCAGAACCAACACACAAGTGGAGTCCGAACTGTAAGGGCTATTTCATTCTTCCGAAAGGGGGCGCGAAAAGCCGAGCTACAGTTTCTGGCGACTCTGCTGGGGATTTAGAGAACTTGACTTGAACTTTATGATGTGAATTTTTATCTACATTTATATGTTCTTTGCATTGGTGCGCTTAAGTCCCTGTGTTTGCCATCTGCTATTCCTGGACGGTTTGCTGGAGGCTTGCCTACAAAGCTTGCCAAAAGGCTGACCGGTCATGGGCTCTGCCATGTTGGGAACACAACCCTTGGATCTGGACTACCGCTGTACTGTTTGATCCTCCTTTCACTTCTCGGTGTTAGGTGTGAGAGGTATATTAGGTAGTCTTGCTGAGGTACCCTTTTTGACCAATCGGCCTAGCTGCATATAGTAAAGCCATAGTGACTATTTCAACTTAGGACAGGATGCCACCCATTTGTAGGATGTTGTGAAGCCGCTTGTTTGAATAGTGAACCCTAGATCCTTTCAAAAGCTAGGACAGGATAACCCCACCCTCCATAGGGGTGTTTGTTCTCTTTCCTGCTATGTGTTCTGTACAATTTATCGGATCTATACAGGGGTTCTCAAATTCTGCACAGTGGTTCAGGCATTTCAGAAAAAAAAAAACAAACAAAAAAAAACAAAAATAAATAAATAAAAAAGAAAAAAAATAATACCAAGTCAACTAATTTTATTTGTGTTGTTATTTTACACCAAAAAAAAAAAAAAAATCATCATTGATTGTGTTGTTTTAGTAATTGTTGTTTTTACAAAAAAAAAAAAAAAAAAAGAGAGAGGATTGTTGTTTTTACACAAAAAAAAAAAAAATGGGAATGGGGTTTGTTTTCTTTTGTTCATAAAAAATGTGTTTTGTTTTTTGAGTACATATAAAAAAAAAAAAAAATTTTTTTGATATCCCACAAGTCCACCAGTGTAAATAAATAGAACTTGTGGGATATCCGACCATTTCTGTAATTGGGGAGTGACCACCTGTTTTTGAATGTTATGGATGGCCCACACGTTGACTGGCAAATTGAGAATGATTTTATTCTGAGTTCTGAATTGAGTATTGAGTCTAAGTTTGATTCCACCAAGTTTGTAGAGTTGGGATCAGACTCGAGTCATTCTAGTGAGTCAAAGTCCTGTTGATTTCAAGAGTGTAAATCTAGACATTTATGTCCTGTCTAGATCTTCTTTGTCTTTTTCTTTTGAGTCTGTTGTCATTGTTGAGTCATAGTCTCTTTCCAATAAACCAAAAAACAGAAAACAAAAAAAAAAACAAAAAAAAAAAAACCAAAAAACACAAAAAAAAAAAAAAACCAAAAAATAAAACAAAATGCCATAGAGTCTGCCTACTTCTCTGTGCCTTTAAATCATTGCATTGACCAAAGTTTTTCAAAACTTTTTCCAAAACTCTGATAAAAACAAAGAGGAAGAATTTCCTCGGGATTTGCAAAGTTTGATCAACTGAGAGGAAGAGAGGTGTGCTAAGCCTTTGATGAATAAAATCATTTTTGTTAATGTGGGTACTGAGAAGGATCCTGGCTTGGTCCAAATTGGTTCTATCTTGTCTTCGTAAGAGTACGAGTGATTAGTCACTTTGTGAAAAGATTTCAAAAACCTATTTTTGCGTGGTCCTACGAAAACATGCCAGGAATTGATTATACAGCATAAGGGTCCCTCTTGACTCAAGGTCCGACCTCCTTAGCTCCTTAGCTTTCAAACCATGATTTGAAGTATTCCATGATCAATCAAAGGGTAAGGCTTGCATGATTCAAATGGAAACAGCCCTTCAACTAGGGGCAATGATGTGATTCAAATGGAGACAGCCCTTCAACTAGGGGCAATAAGGTCGAATATGATTCAAATGGAAACAGCCCTTGAACTAGGGGCAATGATGTGAGTCAAATGGAGGCAACCCTTCAACTAGGGGCAATAAGGTCAAATGTGATTCAGATTTGAAACAGCCCTTGAACTAGGGGCAAAAGTGTGAGGCTTGCATAGTTGAAATAGAGGCAACCTTTGAACTAGGGGCAAGAAGGTACCACCCTTGAGAGGCTCGCTGGGCCGAAAACCCGAAAGGGCGACCCAGGCAAAAGTTAGAGCACAAAAAAATAAAAAAATAAAAAGAAGAAGAAAAATGAAAAGCTCGCAAGGTTGAAAACCCGAAAGGGCGGCTTTGGCAAAAATTAGAGCGTAAAAGGAGAGTGTTAATACCTGAGTGAACCTTAGCCAGAACTATGTAGGACCTGTGATTCAGATTGGAAACAACCCTTGAACTAGGGGCAAGAAGGTCAGATGTGAGTTAGATTTGAAGCAGCCCTTGAACTAGGGGCAAAAGGTTGGATGTGATCAAAGAGTTAAAACTGAATCGTTTCCCAATGAAGACCGCCCAGAAAGGCAAAACCAGAAGTTGAAAATGAATTTTATTATTGAAGGACATCAAGTTCCTATCCACTACACTAGGGGCAAATTCAATACTGGTCAAGTGTAGCAGTCGTTCTTATAGATGGCCTACAGATTTCACACCCAATCAACATGGACAAAGTAAAATGAAAGTAACCCTTGAGAGGCTCGCTGGGCCGAAAACCCGGAAGGGCGACCCAGGCAAAAGTTAGAGTAAAAAAAAAAAAAAAAAAAAAAAAAATTGAATGAAAAAATATATAAAAAAAAAAAAAAAAAAAAAAAAATGAAATGATGATGAAACAAAAAGGAGAGTGTTAATACCCGAGTGAACCTTAGCCGGAACTACGATGGCCTGATTCCTATCCTGAGGATACGTAGGTAGCTTCATCTTGAAGTTCGGCCCCAATAATTTTTCAATTTATTCATTTCGTCCATGTTTGATTGGTGTATCTATAGTCGACTTGATTGTCCTATCCGTGTTTGCTTGGTGTATCTTCATTCTGCTCAGTTTAATTGGTTCAAATTCAACTTGGTTCGGTTCGGTTCGGTTCGGTTCGGTCCAGCTTTACTTGGCTTCATTCGGTTCTGATCGGCTCGGTTCGGTTATCCCCATTGATTATCTGGTTTGGGACTATGCACCCTAATGGTTGATTCCATGTTATTTGAGTAGTGGCCATTTGTAAAAATAAGTTTTGATTAATTTGACTGAAGTTGACTAATTTTTCTCGACAATTGTTCCATTTTTGCCAAACTTGGACCATTCTTTGGATTTGAAAAGGGAAAATTTTCAGTGCTCACAATTTAGCTTACATGATTTCAAAACAGAAAATGGAATAAGTAGGCTAATCTAACTCTCATGTTGATCAAAACATTTTTTTTTAAAAAAAAAATATCAAGAAAAAAAAAAAAAAATCAAGGTAATGAATTAGGGGCATAGTTGAGTTAGAGATTCTGTCTCCTTCACCACTCGAGTCAACTCGTCAGTGTATATAAGTGTGTTCCTTTCATGCCAGTCCAGTGTAGTCATACCAGTGTGTATTTATACCCATCAGTGTATATAATGTGTATTCGTACCAGTCAGTGTATTTATACAAGTCAAGGTATTTATACCAATCAGGGTATTCATACCAGTCAATGTATATCAGTGTGTTTTCATACCAGTCAGTGTATTTATACCAATCAGGGTATTCATACCAGTTAGTATATATAAATGTGTTCCTTTCATACCAGTCAGTATATTTATACCAGTCGGTGTATTTATACTAATCAGTGTATATAAGTGTGTTTGGATTAATTTGCTTCGTTTTTCAGTTCGTTAGGTCTTTTGTTGATTCAGATCAGTAAAGAGTCAATGTCTAATTCAGACTTCAAAAATTCAATCATTCTCAAGCTCAAAGTGCCAGTCACGCCATTTATATACAAAACTGAAATTTTTTATTACAGTCAGGGGAGGACATCCCCGATTACAGAGACTCAAAAAAAAAAAAAAAAACATATATACAAAAAAAAAAAAAAAAAAAAAAACCAGAAATACAAAAAAAAACAAGCCCAAAAAAATAAAAAAAATAAATACAAAGTCCAGAAAAAGAAATAAAAAAAACAAAAAAAAAAGAAAACAAAAAAAAGAAAAAAAAAAAGAAAAAAAAACACAAGACAGATCATTGTTCTTCTTCTTCTTCGCCGGTGCCGGCCACATGCCAGCTTCAGTTACTCGGCTCTTCCGAGCTCTTCCTCTTTTTGTCATCGGCCTTCGAAGGCCCTGCCTCAATGTTTCCGGCAAAAGAGTTCACTTTTCGCCGACCATCAAAGGAAAAGTACGCCGGCGCTCCGAACTGGTCCAGACAAATGGTCTGTCGTTTTACCTCTCTACTCTCCATGGAGGTAGTCTTCCGTTTCAGTTCTTTGTTCTCTGCCTTCAGCGCACAAACCTCCGCTCGTGCATCCCTATACATCTGCTGAAGCAGATTAAGTTGGGCATTAACCCGATGTAGCTCACACGCCTTGTTTTGCAGACGGTGAGACAGGTTAGTCACCGCGGCCACTGTTTCCATACACGACTTCAGCGTGAGGTGGTTAGCATCAATATCAGTTTGAGCAGCCATCACTTGCTCAACTGTTAGGGCGGGAAGACTGGGATGAATGAGAGCAGGGGCACTTGGCCCAGAAGAGCTCGAGGGATTATTAAGATCCGGAAAGAGAGAGAAGGGGCGAGACGAAGCCATGTATAAGAGAAGAGAAGGCAGAAATGGCAGAAGAGTCACAGAAGACTGGTAGAAAACAGGTAAGAAAGAAGAGAATGAGGAGGAAGACGAAAAAATGATGGAAGAGTAATGGAGAAGGAGAAGAAGAAAAGAATGGTTAAGAAGAAGAAGAGATACGAAGGAGAAGAAGAAGACGAGAGAGAAAGACAAGAGAGGGAGAGGGTCGAGGCAGGCTTGCAAACCGAGGGGCTACTTTTGTCGGCCAATCGACACAAAAGTAGAGCCCACGTGCCAACCGCGGCAAGGGACGCGGGAGAATTGTGTATGCATATAGGTATATATAGTGTATAGCTATGTAATATAGGTATTGTTTTGAACATTTGTGTCACAAGTATGGCTTGGGTTCAGTGGTGTGGCTCAATGGTTGAAGGCTGAAAGGCTGAGCCCGAAGTCAGGGGTTCAAACCCCGCATCGAGTGTTTCTTTTCTTTTGTTTTGGTTTTATGTATATATATGTCTTGTATAGTATATATATATATTTGTTTGAATATCTTGTCATAAGGGTGGCATGGCCCAGTGGTTGAAGAGTGAGAGGCTGAGCCTGAGGTCAGGGGTTCGAACCCCACATCGCCAGGTTCTTTGTTTTGTTTTGATTTTTTGTGTATATGTCTCTTATAAGTCTATATAAATATTTGTTTGTATATTTTGTCACAAGAGTGACGTGGCTCAGTGGCTGAGGACTCGGAGGCCAGGCCTGAGGTCAGGGGTTCGAAACCCCGTATCCCATGTCCATCTTTTTTGTGATTTTCCTTTCTTTTTTGTGTGTTTTGCATACGTGTCTCATATATATATATATATATATATCTATATTTGTTTGCATATCTTGTCACAGAGTGGAGTGGCTCAGTGGTTGAGTACTCAGAGGCCAAGCTGAGGTCAGGGGTTCGAAACCCCGTATCCCATGTCCATCCGTTTTGTGATTTTCCTTTCCTTTTTTTTTTTTTTTTTTTTTTTTTTTTTTTTTTGTGTTTTGCGTACGTGTGCTGACGTCAGCAAACAGAATATGCCTTCTCAGTAACGGCATCTTCCCACTGACGGCTGCAAACGGAATATTCTCCCTCTATGTATATATCCGTATATGTCTGTATATAGGTCCGTATATGTCTGTGTCGTATATACCTATACTGTATGTGTCTGTGTATATATCTGTATATCTCTGTCTGTATTTTGTCTGTATATATATATATATATATATGAGTGTGTATACTATGTATATATCTGTATATGTCTGTATATAGGTCCGTATATGTCTGTGTCGTATATACCTATATCTGTATCTTTCTGTGTATATTCTGTGTATATACCATGTATATCTGTCTTTGTATATAGCCGTCTCTGTCTGTGTATACGTTTGTATATGAATATATGTATACTGTATGTACATATCTGTGCATCTATCACGTAATAATCTCACTTCGTTCACCTACCACACAAATTTCAAAGTCAATTCCATTGCACTAGTTTGTGCAATCCTTGGTCTAGGAGACCTTAAATCCCCGGTCTAGGAGACCTCAAAATCCACCTCAAAATCCCCGGTCAAGGAGACCTCAAAATCCCCGGTCTAGGAGACCTCAAAATCCCTGGTCTAGGAGACCTTAAATCCCCGGTCTAGGAGACCTCAAAATCCCCGGTCTATGAGACCTCAAAATCACTGGTCTAGGAGACCTTAAATCCCCGGTCTAGGAGACCTCAAAATCCTCGGTCTAGGAGACCTTAAATCCCCGGTCTAGGAGACCTCAAAATCCCCGGTCTAGGAGACCTCAAAATCCCCGGTCTAGGAGACCTTAAATCCCCGGTCTAGGAGACCTCAAAGTCCCCGGTCTAGGAGACCTCAAAATCCCTGGTCTAGGAGACCTTAAATCCCCGGTCTAGGAGACCTCAAAATCCTCGGTCTAGGAGACCTCAAAATCCCCGGTCTAGGAGACCTTAAATCCCCGGTCTAGGAGACCTCAAAATCCCCGGTCTAGGAGACCTCAAAATCCCCGGTCTAGGAGACCTCAAAATCCTCGGTCTAGGAGACCTTAAATCCCCGGTCTAGGAGACCTCAAAATCCTCGGTCTAGGAGACCTCAAAATCCCTGGTTTAGGAGACCTTAAATCCCCGGTCTAGGAGACCTCAAAATCCACCTCAAAATCCCCGGTCTAGGAGACCTCAAAATCCACCTCAAAATCCTTGGTCTAGAAGACCTCAAAATCCCCGGTCTAGGAGACCTCAAAATCCCTGGTCTAGGAGACCTTAAATCCCCGGTCTAGGAGACCTCAAAATCCCTTGGTATTTGTCGTGCCCGAACGACTTCAATGGTCTAGGAGACCTTAAATCCTATAAAGGTGCAATTCCTTTGGTGTTTGTCGTGCCCGAACGACTTTGGGTGGTCTGGTATAGTCACTAGCCTGTGATTGCAATGAGTTCCTAGGAGACCAACTGCGACGGTGGAAACTAGAGTTCGAATGGCGATGCCTAGAACGCAAAAGGTTCGGGATTTCCGAGACTAAAGTCTGGTTTAAATACCCAGAGGTGCATCCAGGGGTGCATTCTCGGCTTGAAATCTGTATGGTAGCCCCATAGGTTGAGATAGCTTATATGCGTCTCAATTCTGGATACTGAACCAACCTAGTCTGTCACCCCGTTGGAGAATAGGGAAAATTGTAAATATGATCAGAAAAGCGGCATCCATGGCCACCAAAATCGGTTAATAACAGCAGGTGCGTCTGTCTGTTCACACCATTCTTCCTCCTTTCGCATGAGACGCGTTAGGTTGTTTTGCATAATCATAAGTGTTTGTTTTTCAAAAATACCCGGCTTCGCGTAAGCGTATAAGTCCAATTTTCAAACCGGCTTCGCGTAAGCGTATAAGTCCAGTTCTTACAATTTTCCTGCATATCATTAGCATCTTGCCCCTGAACTACGCTGGTTTGATTCCTTGCAAAGGGATACGTAGGCAACCTTCTGGTTCAACCACATGCATTGCATTTTATTTGATTGCCCAAGTCTTACGGCCTTGTCAAAGGGTCGTCTTCGGGCTTTGACATTCACTCACGTCATTTCATGACTTCGAGCTCTGTCAAAGAGGGGCAACTGTAGACACCCCATTTTTGACCGCCCCTAAGACTTGGGCATTTTCTTTTGAACACCCCATGATGAAAACTGAAATATGCCATTTTATGAATTTCTCAGTCGAAAAATTAAATTGAAGCTTTAATCCCAAACCTCACCCATTTTGGCCAAATTATTTTATATCACTAATATTTTATTAATTTGTAGTATTTTATAATTTTATATATTTTTATGTAATTTTATGTGTGTGGGCATATTTTTAAGTGTTTTTATATAAATTAATATAAATAGTATATTTTAGATATTTTACAAACATAACATAATAAAAAAAACAAAAAAATAAATAAAAATAAATAATTAATAAAAAACAAAAAAAACAAATGTAAATTCGGTGTGGTGATGCTTTATGTGGTGGAGAATTGAGTGTGTAGTGTTATGATTCAAAGGGGACATACAACACATGAAAAAAAAATGGTGGGGAAGAGTGAATTCAAAAGAAATCATAAAAAAGAAAAAGGGGGAGATATGAATAGGTTGGTATGAATGATGAAGTTTTGGGTGGGTGTTCTTGGGTGCTTAATTCGGTGGATGGTGGGATGGGCTGAGGGACCTCTTTCTTGGGTGGAGTATTGAGTGAAGGATTGACATGGTATCTCTCTCTCTCAGAAGTTGAGAGGAGAACAGGGCCTTTGGGGGGAGCACAAAAATACGAAAAAATAGAAACACTGAAAAACACTCTCTCCCTCTCGGGTGGGAGAGGGAGAACAGGAGAATAGAAAGAAACAAGCAGCTCTCTCTCAAAATTGAACACACACATGGAGGGAGGAACTTTTCTCTCTGGAGAGACCCATTTTTAGATATTGACAGGAGAAACACACACAGGTTGGGGGAAGGAGGAGACAGGCACACTGCGAGGGCTCTCCCTCTCTCTCAAAAAAAATGAATACACACGGGTAGAGAGAGGGAGGAGAGGAGGCACACACCGCTGCCATCCAAACCCAGCACACACACCCACACCATTGATACACATTCATACACCCACACACTACACATGCACACACGGCAAACCCACCCAGCTACATACACACACTGATCACACACAAACTCACCCACTCAACACATGCACACAACACACGTAGCAAGACATACCCATACACCCAGCACCTAAATTCCTAGCTCTCTCTCTCTATCCTCTCCCTCTCGGCATCTCTCTCTCTGACTCACTCCATACACACTCATACATCCACTCCATACACCTACCATACACCCAGCACCTCTCTCTATCACTCACTCCATACACACTCATATATCCACTCAGGCACACGGCACACTCTCTGCTATAACACACACACAGCCTCACCAACCCACACGGCACACTCTCTGCTACAATACACAGACCCATCACACATAACATACACGGTGCATCACCCATGCACACCCACGGGAGACAACACACCATCCTCATACACACGCTCATGCATACACATACATGAGAGATTTACACATGCACGGTTTAGAGAGAGAGAGGACACACTCAGGAGACCCACACTCACCACACCACACCACGGCAGCAACACTCATGCACACTACCATCCTCACCCACTGATACACTCACCATGCACACACGGCAGACACCAAACGGACCTCTCTCTCTCTTGTGTGTTTCTCTTTTCAGGTTGAGGGAATATGTCATCTGCAGTACCTAGCCAGTCTTCAAGCAGTTCGGGGTGATCAAAACACAGTGCTAGAATTATAGCTCAGGCCACCGTAGATGCAAAGCTTCACGAAGATTTTGAGAAGCCGGGCCGTCCCCGCAACTCCATGACCGAGCCACCATCTCAAGTCATTAATTGATGTTAATTAATTAATTAGTGTAGTCCTAGAATTAATTAGTTTAGTTAGTTAATGTAATTAATTAGAATTTGATAATTCGTTAGTATAATTAATCAGTTACTTCATTAGAATTTTATAATTAATTAAATTAGTTAGTTATTTAGTTATTTAAATTAGTTACTTCATGTTGTAATTTAATTAGTTACAGTACTGTAATTAATTAGTTAGTGTAGATTAGTTAATTGGAATTTTATAAGTAATTAATCAGAATTGTATAATTAATTTATTAGTGTAATTAGGTAGTTAAATTAATTAGAATTTTAATTAATTAGGTAAATGGGTAATGAGGTCATTAACTAGAATTTTATAATTAATTAGTTAATTAGGTTGTTAATTAGCATTTTATAATTAATTAATTTGATAATTAGTTAATTAGATAGTGAATTTTATAATTAATTAATTAGGTAATTCATTAATTAGTGTAGTTAATTAGTTAGTTCATTATAATTTTATATTTAATTAATTAATGTAATTAATTAGTTAGTTTAATTAGGATTTTATAATGAATTAGTTAATATAATTAAGTAATTAGTTCCACTTTGTAATAATTTGCTAGAATAATTAATTAGTTTAATTAATTAGTTAGTTCATAATTAATTAATTCACTAGCTTAGCATAATTAATTATTTACTTATTGTAATAATTAATAGCTTATTTATTCAAGTTTTGTAATAATTAGTCAAGTAATTTAGTTAGCTAGTTAGTTCATTCGGACCCTCCTGCGTGAGGGCGCATTAATTCATTCGGACCCTCCTGCGCGAGGGCGAACAAACTTGTAATAAGTGTGCGTGTGTGTGTGCATGTCTTCCAACCCCACGTCTTTCTCCCTTTTATTTATCAGCTTATGATGGTTAGTTTAGGGATATCATGTTTTATTTTGCATACTCATATTTGCATCCACTTGTATTGCATGCACCAAGGCTCGGTTCATCAACCAATTCGCATTGTCGTTTCAATACTTCTCTGAATATATGCTTTGACCGCATGCGATCAATTCATTTCATATGCCATATTAGTAGCCGAGCCTAGTAAATTGCATATCACATATGTTGCATTGTCACATTGTACAGTTAGGAAGCATGCATATTTTCTAACTTTGTTTTGTAGCTTGTTCGCGGGACGTCGGTAAATATGTGAGTTGTTATGCTTTAGCATCCCGCTTGTACATAATTTTCTTATTATGTTTAGCATCCTACCATGAGGCTAATTGCTTAAATGATAAATTGTTTGAATGCCTGTGGATGAAGGCTTGTTGCTTAAATTGGAATGATTCAACGAATGTACGTTTTAAGATTCACAAACATTAAGCCCACCTAAGGGTGGCAAATTCAAACCTTTTTCGAGAAACAAACATGAAATTGAATTGTTCCAATTTGAGCAAACTAGTCTATACCTTGTATGCTTCACATAATAAATTTTAGGATTTATTAAATAATCAGAATAAGAACATATATTGTACATAAGAATCACATCATAATTAGTAGAGGCCGATCTTTGATCGGGTGAGTGGGGTGCTCATTATTGACCTTCCCCTCTCATACCTAAGTTCCCGAACCAAGACACTTTGGTAACGACGGACTAATGGCCTTTGGCACGAGTCACGGGTTTCCTAAATTTCCCATAAATATTTAGGTGACGACTCTGAAATCTGGCAAAGCAGTCCATTTTTGGCAGTTGATTCAAACATCGATTTTCCAAAAACAATTGCCGGATTTGGACTCTTTTTGTGTTTCCACTGTTTCACATTGCACTTGTGAAATTAGATTCAGAACCAACACACAAGTGGAGTCCGAACTGTAAGGGCTATTTCATTCTTCCGAAAGGGGGCGCGAAAAGCCGAGCTACACTCAGGCATCAGGAAGTCCTGTTATATATTTTTATCCTGATTTTGTCCCTGCTATTATACTATCAAAGCCATTGATTGTGCCACTATAATGTTGGGAGGAGACGAAGGGGTTATGGTGTTGACGGCGGTGAGGAAGTTTGTGCTGAAGAATCGGCAATTGAATGGTTGTTCGTTGGTGTTGGTGAATATAAGAATTGTCTATGTGGCCCTTGGATTTGAGAGAGAAGGTGTTAGATTTGAGAGAGTTCAAGAAAATCAACATAAATGGAGATTGGTGTGTCGACGTTGACAAGTTCGGAGTTCTGTACCAATTAATAATGAACGAGCGAGACAAAAAAGACGACATGAGAGAGGCGTTTAGGGTGTTAGATCAAAACGGTGATGGGTTCATCTAGGTATTTTCAATGCTAATTGGAACTCCTATTTTTCTTTAAACCAATGATAAATTTATCAGTAAATTTGTTAAAACCAGTGATAAATTTGTTTAAACTAATGATAAACCAATGATAAATATGTTTAAACCAGTAATAAATTTGTTTAAACCAGTGATAAACCAGTGATAAATTTATCACTGTTGAATTTGTTAAAAAATTTACAAATAACAAACTTGATTTGAGAGAGAGAGGCGCATTACAATAAATTTATCACTGAATTAAGTAATAAATTTATTATTCATAAATTAAATAACAAATTTATCACTGAATTAAGTAACAAATTTATCAAATTAGTTACATGTCTGTAAAAGACCAACAACACCTTTCAATGCACTAATTGAATACTTTGCATCCCAAACCGGTGATAGAGAAAGATAGTGGCAACGACGATGTTGAAGATGGTAGATTGGTGATGGAGGAAGATGGTGGTAACGACGATGTCGTAGATGGTAGATTAATGATAGAGGATTGTAATGTTGAAGCTAGCAGATGAATGATGGGAGAGGAGGAGAAGATGGTGTGCTAGTGCCATAAATAGGAAAGAGAGAGAGAGAGAGAGAGAGAGAGAGAGAGATAGGGATGTGTTTGGATTTAGGATAAAATCACTCAACAGAATGTAAAGAGTAAAAGTGAAAGATAGACTAAATTATTTTGAGTCAGGACTTCTTAAGAATTAATTCCGATCTAAAGGAGTAGCCCGTAACTCTCCCATTGTATTAGATTCTTATGGGCCTGATAATACTTAAAAGTAAAGTGAATGTTGGGCTTGAACCTGAAAGTCCATGAAAAGTTGAAAATTGAATAAAGAAGGGCCAGCTCAATACAGAAGGCGTCGGTGGTGGACCTGGTCAGGTAGAGCCGTTGGTTACCCACTACTGGAAGTATTAGTAATGTCTTTTTTTGGATTCTTTTTCGTAACGGTAAGGAACCCTCCACCAAACAGCATTACACAACAAACAACACACACATACACACAGAGTACCAACTGAAGAATGCGACCCATGGCCTAAGTTCCCCTTTCCGTCTTCCAACCGCCGCCCTATACCGACCTCTCTCATTCCAAACAGCTTCCCAAATACCACACCTACCCTTTTCTATTAATTGCAAATACCCCCTCCAAAAGTTGCACTTTTTTTAATTTTTTTTTTTAATCTTGCAAATACCCATCATATTGTTTGATTATTTGCATTAGATATAAGGAGTTGAAAAGAATATGTAAGAGTATTTTTTATTAAACTAGATTTTTTAATTTTTAATTAAAATAGTCAATAAATCACTAAATTTTGACTACATCAAACTAATTACCGAGTTAATTGTTTTAATTTGTGATTTTGACTAAACAAATGTAGTTAATTGTTTTGGCTAATCAAACATTAAAAAATATTTTGGAGTTACTCGGGTTGAGTTTATAAAAGATAATTTAAAATAAAAATAATATTTAAATGGCATATGCAAATAATAGAAAATTTGTTCGAAAGTGGATTGAAAAAATATACCACCAAAATAGAAAAATTAACTTTTGAGCTAAAATGTAACAAAATGTTAGATAGTTTGATGGAGATGCTCTACAGATATAGAACGTGATATAATATATTTAGAACATGAGATGCATTATATATATTGTAGGATTACTCATATTATATTTAATTAGGCCTCGTTTGGAAAAATGTTATTTTAGTAACTTTTTGATTTTTTTGTTAAAATATGAGATAAAAAAAATTAGTGTTTGATATGACTTTTTGATTTTTTATGAAAATATGTGTAAAAAGTAGAGAAAAAATGAAATCTTTGACTTTGTAGTATAAGTTATAGACTTTTTGATTTTTTTAATAACTTTTTAACTTTTAGACTAAAAGTGTTGCATGTCAAACAAAATCTTAGAATATGATATAACATGTGATAAGAAAAGAATGACTATTTTTTATCGTTAAATAAAAAAATGATAATTCTGGGAGACATACAATACCGTAGAGATATGATATTACATATTCCGTATTTTTTAGATATATAATATACCACCCAATTTCATATCTAATAACCAAACAAAAGTATTAAAAAAAAAAAAAAATGAAACCCACATATTTTTCTTTATCTCCCATACCATGTCAAAAACAACTTTATTTATCTTCGTAAGAAAGGTAGGAAAGTGAAATAAATGATTTTAGTATCAGTTTTATGAGTTGTAACAAGATTAAGTTTGTTGTGCTGTCATGTTTGCACCGCTAACATTTTATCTATCAATTCGAGCAATTTAGTGAGCTGTAACAGGATTAGTTTTGTTGTGCTATCATGTTTGCCCCATTAACGTTATATCCATCAATTCAAGTTTTTTAAAAAAAAATAATAAATTAATTGAAATTACATATTGATAGGAAGGCTTCAAAGAATAATTTTAGTTTGAGAAATAAATTCAAAACAACTTACATTTGTAAATTTTGTTTCAAAATAACATGGGTTTTAAAAGAAAAAATAATAAGAAAATAATAAAATAAAACTCTAAAATGCTCTCTATGAAAATTTCTAAATACATCCATCTAATTTCTCTTGCATCCAACATATATATATTGGTATTGCATTTTGCAAGTTAAAATTAATAACAAGAAATTAAAATCAACCCTCCTCTACCTTTTGAGAAATAAATTCAAAACAACTTACATTTGTAACTTTGTTTCAAAATAACATAGGTTTTAAAAAGAAAAAATAATAAGAAAATGTAAAATAAAATTTCAAGGCTCCGTTTGGTAAGCCTCTCAAATTATAATTTCACTCATTGATTTAAGTGTGGTGTTTGTTTTGAGTTTTCAAATCATAATTCTACATCCATTTCTCAAAACTCAATTCAAATCATAAACATTACTTTTCAAAACTCATAACCAAACACATAATTCAAAACTCTTTTCAAAACTCAATTCAAATCAATATTTTAATTTTTTAAATATTTTAACATTTAAATATGTTACGATTTTTTTAATTTTTAAATTTTTTGAATATTTTTAAATATTTTTAATTTTTAAATATTACAATTTTAATTTTTAAATTTTAAAATATTTTATAAAAATAATTCAAACTCTATTTTATAAACATATTTTTAAATATTTTAATTTTTTTTGTTATGTATTTGGTTACGATTTGAGTGTAGAGTTGTGAAAGTAGTATGTAGTTTCGAGTTATGTGTTTGGTTATGAGTTTTAAAAATAATTTCTTAATTGAGTTTTGTTTTATGTGTTTGGTAACTATTTGAGTGTAGAGTTGTTTTTAATTTAAAATATTAAATTATTAAATTATTTAAATTTTTTGAATATTTAAATTTTTACTATTTAAATTTTTTGAATATTTATTTTGAAAAAAAATTATTTCCTTTGTAGTATTTTCAATTAAAAAATTGATTAATGTTATTTTCTGTTAATAATAAATTTTTTTAATTAAATTTTAAAAAGAGTTTGGTTATGAGTGTTGATCAGAATTTTCAATAGTGTGAAAGTAGTGTGTTTTGTTCTGAGTTATAACAATTTGATTAAGTTTTGAATTTTTTTTTTAAAACTCATAACTAAACAAATTTTCTTACTTCACATGTCAAATCAAACTTTCAAAACTCAATTCTATACTCAATTCAAAAATCATAACAAAACAAATTTTCTACACTCAAATCATAATTTCAAAACACACAAACTCAAAATACAACTCATATTCTCAAATCATACTTAGAAAGTCTTACCAAACGGAATCCAAAATTCTCTGTATGAGAATTTCTAAACACATGCATCTGATTTCTCCTACACCCAATATATTCAAGTTCTTTGTACTTATGTTTGGCCCATTAGAATATCTCCATCACTTGCTCAAATTTTTTCATCACATTTTGAGTAAAAATTTCATCTAATATCATGTGTTTTAACGCTTATTTTTTAATTTTCATCAAACAACAGGTTGACTGGGTGGACGTCCTGGAGGATGTCTGGCGCGATTGTCCGACTTGTGTAAATTGATGACATCCTGAAACGAAGAAAATTTGCAAGCCTAGTTGACCAGGCGAGGACAACCGGTCGGTCGTCCGATGTATGGTTCCAAAGTTTATCTATAGTAATTTGATGACACACTAAAGTTATCCTCAATTTGAAGAAAGTTTTGGATTTCCTCTCATTTGATATAGGTTTGATGTCATGGTTAGAGCAGCAAAACTGGACTTATTTCATCAAATTTAAATTTGATGAAAAAAAAAAAAAAACAGAATAAACTTTGGAGACACTATTAGGGGCAAAATTTTAGCTTTGTCTCTATATTAAAATATATGAGAAATAAGAAAATTTTATAATACATACCCATTTTGGGATGTATATCATATGTTTCAGTTATGATATTTATAATATTTAATTATAACATATTATGATGTCATTTATGATTTAGTTATGACTCATTATAATATTGATTATAAGCTATTGTAATTAATACACATTTGGGGGATACGTATTCTAAAATAACTTGATAAAGAATCACCATAGAAATTTGGAGATACATAAATTTTGAAACGTAATATAAATGAACGGAAAGATAAATATATATGGGATAATTACAAAAAAAAAAATGATAGGGTGTTTTGAGAAGCTGGTAAAAAACTAATTTTTTGGCTTTTTGACTTTTTTGGCTAAAAAAAACTAATTTTTTTTGGTTAAAAAAGTTAAAAAATCAAAAAACTAACTTTTTTAGTTTGTTGCCAAAAGACTCATAAACTCAAAATAATTACAAAGATATGAAAATACAAGATTTAGTTTCATAATATATAAATTAATTATATTTTTATTACATTATAATTATTTTATGTTGATACTGCTTTTTTACAATTCTCCCAATTTATATCATTGATTATTCTAAGAACTTTTTTTAATTAATTCTTCTGAGATTATAAATTTTCAGTTTAAAAATAGAATTTTTTTAACCCAAGGTGGGTATTATAGTAAAAGTACATAGTCCATATCGAAGCCAATACCGTGAAGGCAAAGCGACTGGCTTTCTCCTTCAAACTCAGACTTGAGAGGTATTGTTTGTCCTATTAGATTTATTTTTTGATCTTATTTTGATTATTTAAGTTATTTATATTTTAAAATTTATCAAGTATATTATATCTGTAAAAAAATTAATTTAATTAAATAATGACAATCATATGTTTAAATCAATTTTATATAAAATAAATAAATAATAAAAAATTAATCTAAACATATACTTTTCATTATCCAATCGTCTTATTTTTTCATAAAAGTAATAGAATTATGATATTCTAAATAATCTATTAAAATTTTTGTAAAACTTCTCATACGGATGTGGGATCCACACAGATTTATATGAATCTCATATGACATCCATATAAAAAAATTTAATAAATTATTTAAAATCTATAATATTTTTTAAAATAATATAGTCGACGATCATCAAAATCAAAATGAAGCTCAAAAATCAACTCAACAGACCGAACTGAAATGTGGACGGGAGACAGTCCAGATCCGAAAGGAAAGGCATTTATCACCGGCTGAAACCGGTCACCATATCCAACACAAGGCCCTGTTTAAAACGTCCAAAACCATGTCCGTTTTTTTCGTCGTTTTGTCATTCTCTGCTCTCTCTCCACTCCTCCACCCCCACACTCTGTTCTGCTCTCATCTCTCTCCTTATAAACCCTAGCTCTCTTCACATCTTCGCTTCAAATTTCAACATTTTTTTGCTGTTTGTGCAGACTAGTTTCTTCCTAGCCACTGTAAATCTGAAGAAATTGCCTATAAAATCATATATTTATATATACACATCTATATTTTTGAGCTAAAATCAAACATAAAAGAGCTGAGCAATGTCTGTGGCTACTGAGCTTCGTTCGCCAGCAAAATCGCATTCGGAAACCCGAGCAATACTCGGACCAACAGGAAACAGAGTTAGGGTTTCAGAGGAAGCGAAACGAAAGAAAGAGGGTTTGAAGAGGCCGCAAAAGCCGAGTAGGTTGGTTTCGGAAGCGACGAGGTCGATTGTTCAGAACAATTCGTCACTGGACAGTACGAGCTCTCTGGAATCTTCCTCGGGTGGTTCTTCTGTGAAAATGGTGAGTTCCAAGAGGAGACTGAAGCCCAATGGGTCGAATTCTGTGAAGGTTGTGCCTGACGGGGTCGATTTGGTGTCGCTTTCGCTGCTGGTTTCGGGTCCGGTGAAGCGGTGCGATTGGATCACGCCAAACTCTGGCAAGTTTTTTAAAAACTTCACTTTTTTGTTTTCCCGAAGCATTTTGTATCATTTTATTGGTTTCTTTTCTTTGTACTTTACTTTCTTCTTTTGTTGAATTTATGATTGACTTTTATTTTCTCGGAAAATTGCTTAATGATTTATGATAAGTATAATAGGTAAATATATTTAATTAGGTTGTGGACAAGAAAGCAGGGTAGTTATTAAAAGAGAAAATTATCATTCAGTGAAGTTCAAATACTTATTACATATACATGAAAACTTTTATAATTTTTTGAATAAAAAAAAGAATAAAATTGAATAAAAAAAAAAAACATTTGTAATTTTAATCATTAATATTTATAAAGTTTACTATTTATTTGTGTTACTTTTTCAAAACATGGACTGAATTGAAATTTCCATTTATTAAAATTGCAAGAAAGAGAAGAGCACAAGAAGCATAGTTGGACTGAATTGAAATGTTTCTCTTGTTTTTTCATTTAGGGATTGGAGTGCTTTTAGACTTCAAAATAACCCTTTAATATGAAAATTTAGAGGAATTAAACCTTCATATATATATATAACCTTCATATATATATATATATATATATATTATAAAGGATTTTATGGTCTGAAAGGAGAAACAGAGTAAATCCTTTTGCAACTTACCGATTATTATTGAGCTTGCAAATATTCTATGAGCCCATTCAACGTGTTCATTTAAGAAGCTGTGTGGAATATTTTTATAGAACAGAAACAATGCATTGGAACTAGTGCTAAATACAGCATATCTTGAGCATGTGCCATTATTGTTGGGTTTTTCTTCTCTCATGTTTAAATTTGACCTTGAGAGAGTTTGAGGGAGCCGTGAGATCCACCATGAGTCTTGTTTCGATAATCTGAATTGTTCATTTTGTAGGACCATCAATGTATATTATCTATAGAAAAAATTACATCGTTCCGATAATCATAACATTTTTTTTATTTTATCGCGTATGTCTTCAAAAAAATGGACGACAATTATGTTTTTTAAAATAGATCATCTATTTTTTTAAAAGGCAAATACAATAAAATGAAAATGTTACGATTATTAAATCGACCTAATTTTTTTCTTAGTCAATATACACAGGTGACCATACAAAATGAACAGTTCAGATCATCAAAACGGGACCCGTGGTGGGCCTCACGGGTCCCTAAAGTTCTCCCAAGTTTAGATTGAACTTGAGAGAAACCCAACCTGATTGTCATGTGATCTGATGAGCATTTGGAGAATCAGAGATACAGTTTGTTGTGTTGAAGTGGTTGCTGCTTGGCATGGTGGTTTTGGCTGGCAACTTCTTATTTAAGTTTTTTCTACATGCTCAAGTTTGGTTTTACCATTTTTGGTGCAACTTTGAGGCTATGAATATCATGCGACTATCCTCTATATGCCGTACGCTAGTTATAAGAACATGTATTTTAATTTGGTTAAAGGCAGTGTAATTTGTGTTGTCCCGAACTAGTTGGATCATGCACGGTTCTTTGATCTGATATAACTGATGGGCTTAGGATTTGTTTTGAATATCCAACTAGCAGTTAATCATAGATATTAGTCTGCAATAAAGTGTGTTACACAACTTACCAATTAATTGACGAAGCCTCTACATGTCAATATGAGTCGCATTATCTCAGGCTATTCAATACCACAACCAGGGAAAATCCAACCTCAAAATTTTAGGTCCTGATTTTAGTCTTTGACAATACCTTTATTTAGTGAAGGAATCAAAACTTTTTTTTAGAGGCAAATCGCCCACACCGAATTTATCATATTATATTAGTAGTTCATTTGAAGGGTTCTCATTCTATTTTTGTTGCTTTTGAAACTAGTCGACATTCTTTTCCACTGCAGTAAAAAAATATATATATGTATATTTGTTGCTTTTGAAACTAGTCAACAATCTTTTTCATAGCAGGAAAATAAGTCCATCTTTAAAAAGACAAAGCTGTTGCAGTAGAAAACTTTATTGATCTTGCCTCTTTTTTACTTCATAAAGAGAGAGAGAGAGAGAGAGAGAGAGACATATTTCAAAAGAAAAGATCTTGCTTTTACAGATATTTTGTTCCACATTTTGATAATTTTTGCTATGAGTCTATTCATCTTTTTTTGGTGTCCTAATGACCTTTTTGACATGTTACTAAATTTCAATGTAATAATCTCCATAATTCACCTTCCTTTATGTCCTTCCATTTTCAGACCCACTTTATACTTCTTTCCATGATGAAGAATGGGGGGTTCCAGTTCTTGATGATAGGAGGCTATTTGAGCTACTTGTCTTATCACAGGCATTGGCAGAATTCACCTGGCCAGCAATTCTCAATAGGCGAGACATATTCAGGTATGTGGTTCTTCAATCTTCTTATTCAGAATATTTTTCAGTTAATATTATTCATTGTCATGTGTGTTTGATGTTTCTTCAATCCCTTTGGCAGGAAGCTGTTTGACAATTTTGATCTATCATCCGTAGCAAAGTTCACAGAGAAAAAGTTGCTTTCACTGAGATCAAACGGTAGCACATTGTTGTCTGAGCCAAAGCTTCGAGCAATTGTAGACAATGCTAACCAGACACTTAAGGTATTAGAGGCAATAATCCTCCAAACCTCCCTTTGTCATTGATGCATTCACGCCTGTGGCAGAGAAACTGGGGACATTGCTTTCGGGGTCCAATCCTATGTCGTATAATAAAACTAATTTTCAAATCAAAATATTGATTTTATTTTTATTTTTTGGTGGGTATGAGGAGATTGAATTTGCCTAGTTATCAAATGGTCTGATTGCCTGATTGCATTCTTGAATTAGATGTTGCCACTTCATTTACTCTTCATTTGCAGATTCAGCAGGAGTTTGGTTCCTTCAGCAACTACTGCTGGAGCTTTGTAAACCACAAGCCAATAAGAAATGGATTCCGTTATGCACGCCAAGTACCAGTCAAGACACCGAAAGCAGAGCTCATAAGCAAAGATTTGATGCAGAGAGGCTTTCGATGTGTGGGGCCTTCTGTTGTTTATTCATTCATGCAAGTAGCAGGGTTGATTAATGATCATCTCGTAACATGCTTCAGATACCATGAGTGCAATAATGATGTCAAAAAGGATCTGAAACCAAAGAATGAAGATACAGAGGTACCAGCTAACACTCTGGAGAACAAATGTTCAGCTCACGACTGAATTACCTGAGCAAGCTTTTTGACTAATACACAACCAGTTATTACAGAGGTATAGCAAAAGAGATGAAATTCAGTGTTTGTAGTGTTTTTTTTATTGTAGATGTTCTTGTAGGAGACTTCATATGTTTGTGTATCATTTAACCTAACAGAGTGATTTACTAGAATGAACAATACATACATGGTTTTTCTGTTTATTCTATTAGACTTTCATTGTATCCTATTAAGTGCACTCTTCTTCATTGTGTGTTTAAATGATTTAGGAAGAACTTCCTCTAACCTTGTGATTGATGACTCTAGAGATTTTCCACGTAGGTGTTTTGTGATGCGTAAATTATGCTATTTTCTTATATTATAACTTACAAGGTTTGATTAGAAAGAAAACTTGGAATGCTTTAGGTATGGCAGATAATTCATACAATATTCTTGCAACTTAGTATGAATTTTATGGTTGTCTAAGTCTATGTTTAGTTCATGGATTTAGGGAGGGATTCTTGTTCCCTTTTGAAATCCCTCTCTAAATCCGTGAACCAAACACAGTCTAAGGGTCATATCTTCTAGCAAGAGCATCAAGTACATTGGTCAATCTGCTGAATCAACAGGCATCTCGTGAGGAATAGACTAATAGGGTTTGTATCATTTTAATATTAGATAAACTAATTGCAATATGAATTCTGCTCTATTTGGCGCCATGTGCATTTTGATGTTTGTTTAAATTTTTTTCACATGATGGGCTGCTTCAAGGAAACCACAACCTTGAAGCAGCCCATCATGTTTTGTAGCTTTCCTCTTCGGTTGTGAGAACTGTTTTGTAGCTTTCCTCTCTCGGGTTGTGAAAGGTTAAGTTTAGGTGACTCAGGTTTGTTGTCTTATGTTAAAAATGTTGTGTGTGTCTATATCTCTCAGGTTGTGAAATGCTGTCCTATCTTAGTTAAGTTCCAAGGATGTCAATTTGTTTTGTTTCTATATTCCCGGCCTTGTTTTGTGCGGTTTTCTGTCCCAATAATAATTCTGGGAGGGGACTGGATTTGCTTATCCCGTTCTCAACTCGATCATTTTATATAATTTTGAGACATTAATTGAGAAGTCCTATTTTACAAAATTGTTCGAGATTAAGTCGTGCTTAAAATATTTTATATCAATAGTCATGTTAATTTATTTCTTCTAAAATGCAATTCCTTACGCCTAGCTGAAAGAAAAATTATTAGTGCTTTAGGTTCACCATGTGCCACTGTCATCTACTAATTACCAAATACTATGCCCCGATACAAAATCGTGAGCCCACTCCATCAACCACGGGCACCACCTAACTGTTGAAAATGGTTATAAAATTCTAGTTAAAATTAGAATTTTTTTTCTAAGTTTGATCTAATTTTTAAGTGGGCCCCGTGCATCGATTTACACGGGTCAAAGTGGTAACACGTTTTATGCCGCGTTGTGATTCACGTGGTGTATTTGGTTGTTCAAAACCATTACCAAGTGAATGGGAAATTGAAGCCAAAGTATGTTCCATGGAAATAGAATTTTGGTAGAAATTCCTTAAAGGTTTGAATAAGGCTTGTCCCACATTGATTTGGTGGGAGGTTTTGAGAGGGTTTATAAAGCATGGGTTTGGTACTTGGGGTGTGCCCCAAGGGGTACCCAAGTGTTTTAGAGGGAGAGGTTATGGGCAAAATGGGCTAGACCCATTGGACCCGAAAACCACCACACACGCGAGCGCGGCCGCCGTCCGTCCCGTCGGGCGGGCTGGGCGCGGGTGCGTGGTGTGATGTTGGGTTGGGCTTGTTTGGCCCAATACTAATCTTTTTGGGCAAAAAATATTTGAATTTAATTTTATTTTTGTATAAAATAAAATCCAGAATTCAAATTAAACTAGTTTGGATTTACTGTTCATCCAAACAGGGCCCTTCCCGTTTTTAAACAGAATTAAAAACAGGGCCCTTCCCCTTTTTTTATCTATTTGAATAGTTAAACCAACAGATTCAAATCTGTTTAAATTCAAACCCAATAGGTTTCATACATGTTCAATTCAAAACCAGCAGCCACCTTTACATCTATAAATAGACTAGCCTCCAATTTGGATTTTGACTCCAATTTTCATATTCCATCCTCTGTTTTAATTCTCTACATATTGCTGCATTTTATTTATGAAAGAAAGAGTGTAAACACTTAGTGTGTACGACGAACGATTAAATTGTAGTGCTGCTTTTATTCGTTGATAAGATCATTTTATCTTGGGAGATAGGCGTCTAAATTCTGAAAGCACCGTGGAGAGGACGAATCTATCTTAAGGACACAGTGTTAAACACTGGACTTGATCAGAAAAGTTATTCAAAGAAATTAACCAAGTAAGTTGTTTAATTTTATTCTATTTTTATTTGTTTATTTAATCAGATTTTAATTTTGTTTTTGTAACAAAATAAAATCTGTTATTTATTTATTTATTTATTATTTCGAGTTTGATTTTTGTAATCAAACAAATTCTCTCATTTTCTTTATTTCTTTAAATTCTAGTTGTTGTTTTGTACACAATAGAATTAAATTTTTTAAATACAGTGAAGATTGTCCAACAATCTTAAGACAGATTAATTTTTTAGTATCTTCATTGTATTTAATTTTCTGTTTTCATAAAGACATATTCTGATTGGAAAAACAAATAGTGTTTATGCTATTTGACAGATAGTAGTAATATACTGTCTCTTTTCTTTGACAACTAGTAGTAATATACTGGTGTCATTAAACAATTGCAGAATATTAATTGTGTTAACAGAAAATTATTGTACTATTTTATTTTTCTAGTTTTAGTAACAAGAAAAATAAAATTATTTTTGTGTTATAATTTATTTTCTGGTTTTAGTAACTAGAAAATTAATTTGTGTTTTAATTTTTCTGATTTTTGTAATTAGAGATTATGGCTACTACAACTGAAACTGCATCTGACAGTGGTACTCCTATTGTTACACCAACATCGGTCCCTATCCAGAACCATGTTCATGTACCTATCAATCATGGAGAAAAATCGAAAAAATTTAACGGTACCGAGTTTAAGAGATGGCAGCAGAAGATGCTGTTCTATCTTACAACTCTTAATTTGGCCCGCTTTCTCCATGAAGAGGCTCCAGCACTTAAAGAGGGTGAAAGTGATCGGCAAGTTGTTGCCGCTGTAGATGCTTGGAAACATTCAGATTTCCTGTGCAGAAACTACATCCTCAATGGCCTTGACAACATGCTGTATAATGTTTACAGTCCTCTGAAGTCAGCAAAAGAATTATGGGATTCTTTGGAGAAGAAATACAAGACATAAGATGCCGGCACGAAGAAATTTGTTGTCGGTAAATTTCTGGATTTTGTTATGGTAGACTCCCAAACGGTAATATCTCAAGTTCAAAGTTTTCAAATAATTTTGCATGATATTCATTCAGAAGGTATGTGTAGACACCCCATTTTTGACCGACCTTAAGACTCAGACGTCACCGATTGAGCGCTCGGTGATGTTGCATATTGTGCTCGTTCAGAAGTCTCAGAGTCGCGGCCGTGCGCCCTGCCTCCGGACTTCCGAACTCTTTTCTATGCCTTGCCTCGGTTTGCGAACCGGACTCGATTTTCTCTGTTTTCTTTCCTGAGGGGAGGGAGAGGTCCCGTAGACCATCTCTTAGTGGCCGTGGGCTACATTTTGTGGCCGTAGGCCATTTTGCCCATTTCGGAGCCCGGTTCCCGGTTTTCGGAGCCGTCAGGCCGTGTGCCTCGGTTCGGGACCACCCAACCATCTCCGATTCCTCCGGTTTTTGGCATGCATCTCATTTACTCCCTTTCGAGGGACACTGGGGTCTTAGACACCCACTTCGTGGCCGAATGCCACTTTCGGTGCTTAACGGCCTTTTTTCGGGATCCCGAACCGCGCGTTTTGGCCCCCGAGCATTCGTTTTGCATCGGTTTTCGTTCATTTTTGGCAGGTACCCCTGTTTTATCACCAGGAAGATCACTGGAGGGTGGGAGGCTAGCAATTGTCTCAGCAACTAGTTATGCTCTTCCGGCGCCCCCCGGCGCCCGTTTTTCTCACTTCCGGGCTAATGTTGACCACCCTAGGAGCATTTTCTTCAAGCCAAAACCACATATTTGTGTTGCACACACATGGGAGGATCCTAAAAACACATGGCCGGCCAGTAATTCTTTGGTCCATTTTGAACCCCTTCTAAAAGTGGCTTGTTGTCTCTCTTGTTTCAGAGTTGCCAATTTCCAACCATAGGGTCTTGTTCAGCACATATGGGAGGCCACCAATGTGTGGTGGCCGGCCAGCAATTCATTGTTTCATTTTTGACCCTTGGCCGGCCGGCCATAGGGGGTGGCCGGCCGGCCACCTGCAACAAAAGTGGCAGGCCGGCCATGCTTCTTGGGAGGTGTGTTTCACAGCTGTATAGCTGTATCCCCCAAAAGATCTGATTTCGGGGGATATTTTGTATGCGAGGGAACTTAATCCCTTAAGGCCTACACTCTTGGACACACTTTGACACACCATCCTTGCATGCATATATCTCTCTCTCCCTCCCTCAAGAGTTAGAAGATTTGCTTTGAGCATACATACTCATATCCATCTCCATCTCTTTGATTCTTCTCAAGTTTGGTGCCATTTCTTCATTGTCATCAAGCACCACCACCACCACTCCATTTCCAGCAGCAAGGAGAGGTTCTCAGAGGCTTAGAAGCAACATTCCTCAAGCCAAGAGGTAGAAAAGAAGAGGTCTTCAAGGGTAAGTCTCCATTTCCCTCTTTTGTAGCATTTTCTTGCTTCATTTCTTAAGCCTATTTTCTTATTGTTTTGGGCTCCGACCTTAACTGAAACTAGGTCTATTTTGAGCTATTCTCCATGTTTGATTAAGGGCTCAACCCTGTTTGAGCCCTCCATCTTGTACTTGCTTCAATAACATCTTGTATGCCAATATTTTGCATGCTTTTTCTAGCCTATGAGTGATCTGTTTTCGAGCATAATGTAAACTGTGAGTGGGACTATTTTGAGCCCCTCTTCAACATTGAAGAAGGGCTCAACCCTGTTTGGCCTCTCTATCATGCACTTGCTTCATAATCTCTCATATTTACCGTAAATTTGCATGATTTGTTTGACCTACATGTAGTCTGTTTTGGAGCATGTCATGAACTGTGAGTAAGCTTATTGTGTGTCCCTCTACAACATTGTAGAAGGGATCAACCTTGTTGGGGGTCTCCATGTTGTGCTTGTCTTTATATCCCTCTTTGACCCCCATTTTTGCATGCTTTTTTTAAGCTTATCTAGCTTCTGTTTTCAGCCATCATCAGAACTGGAAAGAGTCATATTTTGATATTCTTGACATATTTCATTAAGGGTCTTTGCTGGTTTGATGAATGTTTGGGGTACATCATGTTATAGCCTTATGTATCCTAGTTCTTGCATGACATTTTTAGCATGTTTGCATACTGAGTTGGAGGATGTCATCTACTGTAAATGTTCATATTTTTAGTCCCTCATCAGTGTTGTAGAAGGGTACTTTTCCATTTGGGCATCGCATGTATCACTTGCTTCAATACCCCTCTTGCGGGGCCATTTTTGCATTCTTGCCTAATCCTATGTGTGCTTGCTGTTTAACCCTTTTTATGACTGAAAAATGCTTGTCTTGGGGTTGTCTTGCTACTGTATTTTCATTCCATGTCCATATCGTGCATGCATTGCATAGCTATAGGCCATTTCGGGCGCCTAAATTCATGTTTCGGGGCCATTTCATGCATCGGGTGTACTTTCGCCATCTTTCGGGACTGTTTTCCCCCATATTTCAGTGCTGAAATTCCATTGGCATGTTTGCATATCATTTTCTATGTCATTTCATGCCTTACGGCCATCGCCTCGGTTTGCGCGCCCGTGTGCACGCATTTCGAGGCGCTTCATTTTCATCCGTCGGCCTCCCGTGTGAGTGTGGCTGAGGCTCTCTCATGTTAGTGTAAGCCCATATTGCATCGCATATCTCATTTTAGTCCTGTTGCATTCCGTATGCCATTTTTTCGGTTTGCGTGCCCGTGGACACGCATTTCGAGACATCTTATTTTAGTCTCATTGCATATCATTTCCATGCCATTTCATGCCTTTATGTCATTGTCTCGGTTTGCGCGCCCGTGTGCACGCATTTCGAGGCATCTCATTTTCATCCGACGGCCTCTTATGTGAGTGTGGCTGAGGCTCACTCATGTTAGTGTGAGTCCATTTTGCATTCTGCATGTCATTTTAGCATCATTTCATGCCTTAGGATCATCGTCTCGATTTGCGTGCCCGTGTGCACGCAGTTCGAGGCATCTCATTTTCATAGCATTGTGCATGCTAGGATTGTATTTTAGTTGCCTTCATGCATATCATGCATATTGCATCGTGTTCGGGATAGGAGTTAGCCCGGGCACGGGAAACAAGGCACGTTCCGCACTCTGAGTGACGGAACGGGTCTCAATTCCCAAGTCACCGACACTCCGGATTACCCGTGATGGAGTTAGGTTTTGTTGTAGCATTCATCTGCATTCACCCTATATTGAGTTGTGCAATCCGACTCCTCGGCCATCATGCATCGAGATGCGTGATTGGTGGCACGAGGATCGAGGCATGCATATATTCGTGAAATACATTGCTATGCCCCTTTCCTGCTCTCTGTTGCAGCAAAATGAAGAATCAGTAACTTTTCGGAGTCTGGCACGCATTTCGAGGAACATTGCAAACAGAGGCTAATTGGGGCATCCCAGTGGATTTCCGTGCAAAGGCAGCCCAGCATACATCATTCATCAGAGTCGAGGCAGCCCCCTGGCTTGCATGCCAGTCTACAGCTTTCTTAGTTTAATTTGTTAATTAATTAGGGATCTGTATATTATTCGGACTGTATTATTTCGGACTGTATTATTCTTTCATTTCGGACTGTATTATTTATTCGGACCCTCTGCGCGAGGGCATAATTGTAATAAGTGTGGGTGAGTGTGATGTATGTCTTCCAACCCCACGTCTTTCTTCCCTTTTATTTACCCGCTTATGATGGTTAGATATAGGGCATATTTCGATTAGCATACAGTATGATAGCATGTTTGCATTCATTTATCTGTTTTGCACGCATCGGGCTCGGCGCATCATACAAACTGTATTTGTATTTCAATTCCGAATTGAATACATGTTAGCTGTTGCATTCCATATGCCATGTTTAGAATAGCCGAGCCTGCTATAATTTGCATTTTTTGCATGTGTTGCATTAGGCATTTCTGTGTATCTAGGATCATGCATTGATTTCTAATTAGCTTCTTTCTTTGGCTCAGAGTACTCGGTGAGTTTTATGCTTTAGCATCCTTGCATGCGTGTGAGTGATTGCCATGAATAGCATGCTTACCATGAGGCTATGTGCTTATGTGATATAACTGCCTTGGATGCCTATGGGTGGAGGTTGGGTTACTTGAATTGGGACAATTCATCAAATGCTTGTTTTGAGCCCACTAGATAGTGGCAAAATCATGTTTTCTAAGCCCGCCTGAGGGTGGCAAATCCACGTCTTAGCCTACCTGCGGGTAGCACCATCAAACCATTTTCAAACAAACAAACATGAAATGTTTTGTTCCAATTCAGGCGGCCCAGTCTATACTTATTTGCTGCGAGCATCACATAGTAACCTAGGCTAATAACCGGAATAAGAACTCACAATGTTTTCAAAAAGAGATATTATGGTTAGTAGAGGTCGGTCTTTGACCGGACGAGCGGGGGTGCTCACGAAGTGACCTTCCCCAATCGTACCCAAGTTCCCAAGCCGAGGCAACTTTGGTGATGACGGACACGTGGCCTTTGGCAACGAGTCAGGGTTTCCTAAATTTTCCAAAATAAATAAAATATTTAGGTGGCGACTCTGTATCTGGCAAAACAGCCCATGTTTGGCATTTCTTTCAAAAATCTGTTTTCCAAAACGATTTGCCGGATTTGGACTCTTTGGTTCAAGATTAAGAACCGTGACACAAATCAAGTCCGAGCTGTAGCGAGGTCCCCCGCGGGCTTGTTACAGTATGTCTTTTAGCGAATCTTTCAAAGTCGCTGCTTTGGTGGAAAAGTTACCACCGGCTTGGAAAGATTTCAAAAATTATTTAAAACATAAACGTAAAGAGATAACCATGGATGAGTTGATTGTAAGATTAAGAATTGAGGAAGATAACCGAAAGGCTGAAAAGAGGAATGGAAAAAATCCCATTGAGTCCAAGGCTAATGTGGTTGAACAAGTTCATTAACCACATAACAAAAAGAGAAAGTTTACTGGAGATGGTCCTAAACAAGGCAACAACAATGGCAACAAGAAGTTCAAAAGAAAATGCTATAACTGTGGCAAGACTGGACATCGAGCTTCTGACTGCCGCCGTCCTAAGAAGGATCATGGAAGTACAAGTAAGAAGAACACCAATCAGGCCAATGTAACAGAATTGGATTACATCTCTGACGGAGTGAATGACATCAACCTCTCTGCTGTGGTGTCTGAGGCTAACTTGGTTGGAAATCCCAAAGAGTGGTGGGTTGACACTGGAGCAACTCGTCACATATGTGCGGATAAGAAGATGTTCACTACTTACAATGAGGCTGCAAATGGTGAACAACTTTTCATGGGAAATTCTTCTACTTCTACTGTGGCTGGACAAGGAAAAGTGATCTTGAAGATGACATCAGGAAAAGAACTGACCCTCAACAACGTACTGCATGTACCTGACATCCGGAAGAATTTAGTTTCTAGTTCTTTGTTAAGTAAAAATGGTTTTAGGCTTGTCTTTGAGTCTGATAAATTTGTATTAACAAAGAGTGGTATGTATGGTGGTAAGGGATACATGAGTGATGGTCTCTTTAAACTAAATGTAATGACAATTGTACCAAAAGTTGCTATGAATGAGAATAACACATCTTTTGCTCATATTCTTGAGTCGAATTTATGGCATGGTAGATTAGGTCATGTAAATTATGATGCTTTGCGTAGATTAATTGGTTTGGATTATATACCAAAGTTTGAAATTAATCCTAATCATAAATGTGAAGTTTGTGTAGAAGCAAAACTAACTAAGGCTCCATTTAAATCAGTTGAAAGGAAAACTGAACCTCTAGAATTAATTCATACTGATGTATGTGATCTAAAATTTATTCAAACAAGAGAAGGCAAAAGTATTTCATAATTTATCGATGATTGCACAAGATATTGTTATGTTTATTTACTTAGAAGTAAAGATGAAGCCTTAGAAATGTTTAAACTTTGCAAAACAGAAGTTGAAAATCAACTTGGTAAAACCATTAAAATGGTTAGAAGTGATAGGGGTGGTGAATATGATGCACCATTAAATGAATTTTGTGCACAACATGGCATTATTCACCAAACTACAGGCCCTTATTCTCCACAGCAAAATGGAATTGCTGAAAGAAAGAATAGAACCCTAAAAGAAATAATGAATGCCATGTTACTAAGTTCAGGCTTACCACAGAACTTGTGGGGGGAAGCAATATTGTCTGCTAATTATGTTCTTAATAGAATACCCCATAAGAAAACCAAAAGCATTCCTTATGAATTGTGGAAAGGTCGATCACCTTCCTACAAATACTTAAAAGTGTGGGGGTGTTTGGCAAAAGTTGAAGTTCCTGTTCCTAAAAAGACTAAAATTAGACCAAAAACAGTAGATTGTGTGTTTATTGGTTATGCTCAGAATAGTAGTGCATATCGGTTTCCGACTTATAAATCAGCAATACCTGATATAAATGTGAACACTATTATAGAGTCAATGAATGCTGTGTTTTTTGAACATGTCTTTCCTTACAAGAAAGGACAGGAATTAAGTTCACAGAAAAGAACTTATGATTGTACACAAAGTCAAGAGACTAATGACAATCAAACACAAGAGACTAGTAATGGTCTCAACCAACAGGATTTAACTGATGATGAACTAAGAAGAAATAAGAGAGCGAGAATATCAAAATCCTTTGGTCTAGATTTTCTGACATACTTGTTAGAAAATGAACCTCGAAGCTTTAAGGCAGCAATGACAGGTCCTGAAGCACCTTTGTGGAAAAAGGCTGTTAATAATGAAATTGAATCCATTATGCAAAATCATACTTGGGAATTGGTGGATCTTCCACCAGGTTCTAAACCTCTTGGATATAAATGGATATTCAAGAGAAAAATGAAAGCAGATGGTTCAATTGACAAGTATAAAGCGAGACTTGTAGTTAAAGGTTACAGATAAAAGGAAGGTCTGGACTATTTTGACACATATTCCCCTGTAACAAGAATAACATCCATTCGCATGCTTATTGCTATAGCAGCGTTGTTTAATTTAGAAATACATCAAATGGATGTTAAAACAGCTTTCTTAAACGGTGATCTAAATGAACAGATCTATATGGAGCAACCCGAAGGGTTTGTTGTATCAGGGCAAGAAGAAAGTTTGTCGACTTGTAAAATCCCTTTATGGATTAAAACAAGCACCTAAGCAATGGCATGAAAAATTTGATCATGCAATGCTTACTAATGGGTTTAAGATAAACGAATGTGACAAATGCGTCTATGTTAAAAACACTGACCAAGGATATGTCATAGTTTGTCTTTATGTGGATGACATGCTTATCATTGGAAGCAGTCAAAACATGATCAAATCAACTAAGCAAATGCTTAACAAAAGATTTGATATGAAAGATATGGGGGTCGCAGATGTTATATTAAGAATGAAAATTACTAAAACATCTGACGGATATGCATTATCTCAATCTCATTACATTGAGAAAATACTTGATAAATTTATCAAGGATGATTTGAATTTAGCTAGAACACCTGTAGACATCAGTCTTTATTTATCGAAAAATAAAGGCGATGCAGTGTCTCAGTTAAAATACTCCAAAATCATTGGAAGCTTAATGTACCTAATGAATTGTACTCGTCCTGATATAGCTTACGCTATCAGTAAATTGAGTAGGTACACTAGTAACCCCAGAGAAGACCATTGGAAAACTATCATTCGGGTTCTTAGATATCTAAGATTCACCCGTGATCATGGTTTGAACTTTACTCGATATCCAGCAGTACTTGAAGGTTATTGTGATGCAAATTGGATATCGGATACTAAAGATTCAAAATCCACAAGTGGATATGTCTTTACTCTGGGAGGCGCTGCTGTTTCTTGGAAATCCACGAAACAAACATGCATCGCAAGATCCACAATGGAATCTGAGTTCATTGCTTTAGACAAAGCAGGAGAAGAAGCAGAATGGCTTCGTCACTTCTTAGAAGACATTCCAATGTGGCCAAAACCTGTGCCAGCTATTTGCATTCATTGTGATAGTCAATCTGCAATAGGCAGGGCACAGAATCATATGTATAACGGTAAGTCACGACATATTCGTCGTCGACATAATACCGTAAGGCAATTGTTGTCAAACGGAATAATCTCAATAGATTATATAAAATCTAAAGAGAATATTGCGGATCCGTTAACAAAAGGTTTGACAAAAGAGCTAGTGTATAGTTCATCAAAGGGGATGAGATTAAAGCCTATTACATAAGAGTCGTCATAATGGTAACCCTACTTATATGACTGGAGATCCCAAGAACTAAGTTCAAAGAGACAACTAAGTTATGTATGGCTCGCCAGAAATCATCAAGGGATTAAAATTCCTACCCATTCCTATGGTGAGAGTGATATCTGCAACATTTGTTGTATGCAGGGGTATAAGGATAAGCTTTGCTTTTAATGATTACTTATATCTTGATTAAGGCATAAAATCAAGACGAGTATGAGGAGATACTTACAATAAGAATCACCTATATGAGTGTTGAACTGGGGCCGGTTCTATGAGAATGAAAGAGGCTACATTCTCTAGAAATACTCATGAAAACCAGGTGCGTTCAAGGCCAAAATGAACACAATAGTGAGAATCACGATGTGTTAGAAGATATTTTGTGTGAAATCTATTGTCTTGGCTTACACAAACGGCTGAACAATTCAAGGCATCGCGTCCATTGGTTAGCCAGTAAGTCCGATAGGTTATCACTAGGGAAGGTTCAAGGCCGAAAACTACCTATCCTGATGCAAGATATTTTCGACTTATACTCTTTCGTTAAGTCTGCATTTTGTTGCATTTCCGTTGTCATCAAATTCCATTCATGTGGGGGATTGTTGGAAATGATTATAAAATTCTAGTTAAAACCAGAATTTTTTCCTCAGTTTAGTCTAATTTTTAGGTGGGCCCCGTGCATCGATTTACACGGGTCAAAGTGGTAACGCGTTCTATGCCGCGTTGTGATTCACGTGGTATATTTGGTTGTTCAAAACCATTACCGAGTGAATGGGAAATTGAAGCCAAAGTATGCTCCATGGAAATGGAATTTTGGTGGAAATTCCTTAAAGGTTTGAATAAGGCTTGTTCCACATTGATTTGGTGGGAGGTTTTGAGAGGGTTTATAAAGCATGGGTTTGGTACTTGGGGTGTGCCCCAAGGGGTACCCAAGTGTTTTAGAGGGAGAGGTTATGGGCTAGACCCATTGGACCCAAAAACCACCACGCGCGCCGCCGCCGTCCGTCCATCCGATCGGGCTGGCGGGCTGGGCTTGGGCGCGGGTGCGTGGTGTGAGGTTGGGTTGGGCTTGTTCGGCCCAATACTAATCTTTTTGGGCCAAAAACATTTGAATTTAATTTTATTTTTGTATAAAATAAAATCCAGAATTCAAATTAAACTGGTTTGGATTTACTGTTCATCCAAACAGGGCCCTTCCCGTTTTCAAACAGAATTAAACTGGTTTGGATTTAATATTCATCCAAACAGGGCCCTTCCCATTTTTTTATCTGTTTGAATAGTTAAACCAACAGATTCAAATCTGTTTAAATTCAAACCCAACAAGTTTCATACCTGTTCAATTCAAAACCAGCAGCCACCTTTACATCTATAAATAGACTAGCCTCCCATTTGGATTTTGACTCCAATTTTCATATTCCATCCTCTGCTTTAATTCTCTACATATTGTTGCATTTTATTTCTAAAAGAAAGAGTGTAAACACTTAGTGTGTTCGACGAACGATTAAATTGTAGTGCTGCTTTTATTCGTTGATAAGATCATTTTATCCTGGGAGATAGACGTCCAAATTCTGAAAGCACCGTGGAGAGGACGAATCTGTCTTAAGGACACAGTGTTAAACACTGGACTTGATCAAAAAGTTATTCAAAGAAATTAACCAAGTAAGTTGTTTAATTTTATTCTGTTTTTATTTGTTTATATAATCAGATTTTAATTTTGTTTTTGTAACAAAATAAAATCTGTTATTTATTTATTTATTTATTATTTCGAGTTTGATTTTTGTAATCAAACAAATTCTCTTATTTTCTTTATTTCTTTAAATTCTAGTTGTTATTTTGTACACAATAGAATTAAATCTTTTAAATACAGTGAAGATTGTCCAACACTAACCACGCCTGAGGAGCACTAAATAATTCTTCTAGCCAAAGTAGGCATACTTGAAGATGCCAAGGTGAGACCTTGGGTATGGCCCAGTAGTCTTGTAGCCACACCTTAGGGCAGCCACACCTTAGGGCGTAATGAGGAAAATATCAAAAATTTGAACTAATAGAATAGCGGCGACCCTTTTAGTTATAATTTAATTTTACTAACAAAACTAACATCATACAATCTTGGCCCCAAAAAAAAAAAAAAAGAAAAAATGAAGAAAGAAAAGAAAAGATGATGATGTGTTATTTATTTTTACAGAAATGATTTTTTCACCGAAAAATCATTCCCCGAATCCCCCGAAAAATGAAGAGGGGGAAGGCAAGAGAGAGAGAGGGAGAAAGAGAGAGGAGGGGAGAGAGGGAAATAGAGAGAGAGAGAGAGGGAGAGAGAGAAGAGGGAATGGAGAAAGAGAGAGAGCCCCATCCGCCTCTGCCGATCGTTGCAGCTCGGCCTCCGCCTCCGTCGCCGATCGCCGCGCCTCTGCCCCTGGTTGATGGCCCCTCCAGTTTTTCTTCTTCCTTCTCTTCTTCTTCCTTCTTCTTCCTTCTCCCCTGGTTGATGGCCCCTCCAGTTCTTCTTCTTCTTCTTCTTCTTCTTCCTTCTTCTTTTATGATTTTCTTCTTCTGAAAAAAAAAAAAAAAAATCAAAACGACGAAACGACGTCGTTTTGATTTCGGGGGGATTTGGGGGAGGACAGATTTGAGCTACCAATCACTTCTCTTATTTTTATTGTTTCAAAATTTTAAAATTTCATAATTTTTATTATAGACATTCATTTTTAATGAAATTTATATGTTTAGAATCTGAACAACGAGATCAATAATCAAAAAATATAAATTTTATAAAAACGAATGTGTAATATAAAAATTCTAACATTTTAACGTTTAAATATAGAAGGACAAAATTCTGATACATCAACAAACATGTTCCTTCCCTCTTTTAATTGAAAGCAAAATGGTCTAACAATAAAAACAATTGAAAAAAAAAAAAAATTTATTGAAATAAAAAACTCTACATGGTAGTTACCCTAGCACAACCTTCACCAAATAAGATTTGTAGCTAATTATTCCTATAATTTTTGTATGTATATACAAATTATAAAAATAAAACATCAAAACATTGATACATATTCACATTTGTGACATCTTTTATTTTCATCCTTCATCTTTTTCTCTCATTATTCATCAATTTTTGTTATCATCTCTTTTATTAGTATTATCTCTCTCATAAAGATGACAAATTAATCCACCACTTCTCCGTTCTCACCCTACCCCGGCCTTACAGGCTTAACCCTATATAATGTAACATTGTATATGTTTTAGGATTAGAGAAAAAAGGAGAAGCTGTTGTAGTTTTCAGTAAGTAAAAATGCGAAAAAAAGTGTCTATAATTCTATAATCAATATAGTGAATTGGCATGATTCCTGAAGTGATAGACATGTTACTGAAAATGAGAGCTTGCAACATCAAAGGTGTCGTGTTGACACAACCAACATGCCCCAAATGACCGACAAAATAAATAAATAAATAGGGAAACCTCAAGTTAGGAACTCTGTCTAATAGTACATGGATAAAGACCAGATCCCTCCATGAAGACAGCACTCTACAGTTTATCAGATCCATTGTTTTTAGATAAATCATACTTACTTCTCCTGAAGTTTAGAAAAATTACAATTAATCTTATATTTTTAATATAATTATATTAATTTTCCTTTTAATAAGGCTTCGTTTGGAAAGTTGGGTAGATTTTTTTTGACTTTTTGACTATTTTAGTCCAAGCTAAAAAGTTTGTTTGAATTGGATTTTTTGAATTTTTTAACTTTTATGAGAGAAAAAGTAAAATTATTATGATTTGGATACGATAATTGACTTTTTAGCCTATTTTGAATTTTTATAGTAATTAATTTAGCCAAAAAGTCAACCCAAATTGCCAAATGACACCTAAGGCTTCGTTTGGGAACATGCTAATTTAGTAACTTTTTGGTTATTTGGCTAAAATATGAGCTAAAAAAAATTAGTATGTTTGGGATGACTTTTTGACTTTTTACCAAAAGATGTGCAAAAAGTAGAGAGAAAAGAGAATCTTTGACTTTTTGGTATGGATTGTTGGTTTTTTGGCTAACTTTTTGACTTTTTGGCTAAAAAAGAGGGTTCCCAAATGAGGCCTAAGACTAATTCTTCGTTTGGCAAGTGTCTCTTTTAACTTAAAAGTCAAAAAATCACTAAAAAAAAATCAAAAAGCCTATAGTTTTTATCCTACAAATCTATGCACAATAGCCTACAAATTTATGCACAGTAGCTAGTGTACTAGGCAACATTATTGAAAATTGGTTTTTCGTTTCACACCTTTTCGTGTCGTAGGCATCCATAAAAAATTGATCACTGTGATTGCGTGGAAAAAATTTGTTGGAGTCTTGGGTGTATTTGGTTTGTGTTTTGAGATAAATTTATAAAAAAAAAAAAATTTAGGGAGAGAGTAGAATTTTTTTTGATTTCTTTGGTTGTATATTTTGAAAGTAGTTTTGCCATTTAGGAGTTTGGGATGATTGATATTTTGTTATAGTTGAATAGATATGTATGAGAGAAAAAGTGATTGAGAAAGGGAGAGGAGAGAGAAAAAGTGATTGATTGATGTATAATAGACAGAGAAGTAATTTTAAAATTTTTTTTGAGAAAATTTGTAACCAAACATATTTTTAGAAATTTTCAAATCCAAGTCAATTTAAAAAAAAAAGAAGAAGAAGAAGAAGAAGAAGGAGAAGAAAAATTAATATCGAACACAAGTTACAAACATGACATGATGGCTGCCAGTCTACACAGTGTTGTGCCATCATATTGTCACGGGTTATGACAAGGGTTGCCAATTTACCCATTTTTATATTATTTATTTTCACATTTTTTTCATAAAAAGTTAAAAAGTTCATCTCAAACAAACTAGTTTTTTTTTAGTTCATATTTTAGCAAAAAAGTCAAAAAGTTACTGAAATAACCTGTTTCCAAACGAAGCCTAAAGTGACTAAAAAACATATAAATATGGGAAAATTACACTAACGGTCCCTATAGTTTGAGACTTGTGTCACTTTGGTCATTGACTTTTTAATTGTGACACATTTGACCCTAAATTTTGAATCTTGTTCCAAATAAGGACAATGGAAGATACCATTACTCAATTTCAAGGACAAAGTCGTCAATTTGATAAAATATAAACTAATTTGACAAAAATAAATGTCAAAAAAATAGTTTTGAATTTTTTTAAAATTATTTCTATCCACCAAAGATAAAATTATGTAAAATTGATAAATCTTTTACACATTTATTATTTTTTTTACCAAATTAATTTTTATTATGTATTTGGATAATGATCATGTAATGGATGATTGTTTTTATTTTCATTAAATTAGTTTTTATTTTTTTCAAAACTCAAATATGGCGACAACTTTGATATCATTAATAAACCAATTCATTAAATCAAAAAAATTCAAAACTAAAAAAATTTCATATATTAAAGATATTGATTACACATTAAAAGCCTAATAACCACACATTACATGATCATTGTCCAAACACATAATAAAAATTAATTTGGTAAAATAAATAAATGCATAAAAGATTTATCCATTTACATAATTTTATCTTTGGTGTGTATAAATAATTTTTAAAAATTCAAAAATATTTTTTTGACATTTATTTTTATTAAATTAATTTATATTTTATCAAATTGACGATTTTGCCCTTGAAATTAAATAATGGTATTTTCAATTGTCTTTATTTGGAATAAGATTCAAAATTCATAATCAAATGTATCATAATTGAAAAGTTAGGGACTAAAGTAACACGCCCAAACTATAGGAACCGTTAGTATAATTTGTCTAGGGTGTAAAAATGGCTCGAGGCTCGTGGGTGGCCCGAAACCCACCTGAGGCCCGAGGTGGGCCTGGCCCGTTTTAGCTTGGTTAGGTTCGAGCCCAACCTAGTATCTTGGGCCTAGGCCTGGGCCTTCTATTTGTGGCCCGGCCCATTGACCCGACCCAGCCCAAAAAATTTCGGGCCTCGGGCCACCCATCCGACTCTCTCTCTACCAATGGTCAAATTTTAAAAAATAAAAATAAAAAATAACTTGCAATGGTTAAATAATTAAAAAATAAAATAAATAAAAAGATTGATCTTGTGAAAATAAAAATTTATATAATTAAATAAATAACATTAATAATTTAAAAATAAAACAAAAAATAACAATAGTTTATTAAATTAAAATTAAACGAATAATAGTTTTTTCTCTGGCTAGGCCAGCTAGGGGTGGGCAACGGCTTATCCAATCTACAAAATCCGCCCAACCTGTATACAAATGGGTGGTTTCGCAAACACAATGCGGGCGGATGCGGTTTGAAATATGGCATATTTGCGGCTTGCAGGTTGCGGGTTTAACCCGAACCCACAAGAACCCACCCGCACTTTTTATTTATTTATTTTATTTTTATTTTTATTAATCTTAACTGTTGATTTCATTCCTATATCCTACTTAGATATTTTCGTTCAAAACAAAACATCCTTTGTTCTTTGAACTTACTCTAGTATTACATTTGCTAATAGTATTATATCAACTGAAACTGAATAAATATGATAATATTATTATTGTTTCATAACTGAACTTGTCCTGAATGAAGTGTGATTTAGAATTTTAAATTCCTTAATGAATATAGAGTTATAGTTTAGGATTTTGAAATATGTGCTTGTATTAGTTTATGATTTGATTTAAGATTTTGAATGATTTATTTGTGTTACGAATTGATTTTTTTGTTGTTTTTAATTTTATAAGTTTTAATTAATTAATTATTAATGTTGGAGTATTTTAGAAAATGGGGAGACAATGGCCCAAAATAAATATTTACAAAATGGGGAAAAAAATGGCTCACAAATAAATTTTTGAAGGAAAAAGTCTAATCTGCAAACCGCTCGTAACCGCCCGTATATCCGCAAACCCTATCCGCACAAACCATAAACGGTACTACAGGCGGTTGCTGGTTGACTTTTCCCCAAACCGTATAGATGCGGGCGGGTTCAAACCGATCCGCAAACCGTCTAAATCCGAACTGTGAACACCCCTAAGGCCAGCCATAGGAGAAACAAGAAAGGAGAGAGAGAGAGAGAGAGTGAGTGTGTGTGTGTGTATGTGTGTATGTGTGTGTGTAGGAGTACCCACTGGCACTGTGGCTGTTATAGCGAAATAGATGTGTGGGGCCTTCTGTTGCTTATTCATTATTTCTCGTGAAATTTGATCATCACGAACTGAATCAAATAACCCGGGATCAGAACACGCATGTAGACGCCCTAGCTTGCCTAGTCTCTGCTATCAACTCAGAAATTAAGCAGACAATTGAAGTAGGGTTTGTCCCTGAGCCGAGCATTGCCTCTTTAGAACCAATTTAGATCAACGTTATCGAACCTGGTTCGAGTTGGATGGACCCTATCGCCGCATTCCTATCTTCAGAACAGCTCCCAATGGATAAAAAAGAAGCACACAAACTTCAAAACAAAGCCCTTTGATATTATTTGGATCCGCAGGGGAAGCTCTACAAAAAATCTCTCTCCGGGCCGTACTTAGAGTGTGTTCACCCAGATAAAGTCGAGGAACTTTTATCTGAAATACATGAAGGTAGTTGTGGAGCCCATTCAGGCAGAAGTTCTCTGGCTCACCGCGCCGTATCACAGGAGTACTATTGGCCGACCATGCGAACTGACGCCGGTGTTATGTCAAGAAATGTGGTCTATGCCAGAAGTTTTCTGTAATGCCCTCAAAATAAACCCATAAATTATACATTCTTGACATGCTTAGACCTAAGAGAATAAAGCATAATTACATATCATCAGAGTATTCATTACAAAATGTATTACGTGTTGATAACAAAAGTAAATGTCCTACGGGCTTACAACTTTCCAAGTCAACACTTGGTTACGAAAAGAGAGTACTAACTCTACACAAAATAAGCCCTTGGCTTGATATACATGTAATACAACAAAAATAAACAAAAGAGTCTTCAACTCCCACAACCATCCAAGCTATGACTTCGGAGGCGGCATACTACATGAACCTGAAAATGATGTCCCATATAGGGTGAGCCAACGCCCAGTAGAGATATGCTAAACATAATATGAGCAATAACTAAAACATTAGCATTTGATAAATGTTTAACTCACATGAATCAATTCATAACCCATTTCAATTACATGACAAAAGTGTCCATGTTCATTTCATTTTCCATTTCTTATCCAATTTCTTAATTCATAATCCTGGCTCAGAACCTGGCCATATACTTTAAGTGAGATTACATCTCATATCAATGATTCTTCCATTTCAATTGAGATAATGACTCAATTTAAACACTTCATACTTTACAATAGATACACATAATTGTTGTATCAACCTCAAATAAAACACTTCCGTACTTCATATATGATACACAGATTCGCTGTATCAATACTTTAATAGATACACATATTTGCTGTATTGATGGAGTCCATCCCCTATCTCCTCCCAAACGAAGTCCGGTTTAGGAGTCCATCCCCTATCTTCCCCTAAACCGTGGAGTACATCCCCTATCTCCTCTCACACAACACAATGTATATAAACACATATCATATACATGATCAAACAATACATAAACTTGATGTATTCTACCAATTGTCATATTCGATGACATATTCAATTGATTAGTTTTAGTTCGCCTAATCATCATGCATTGTCTATAACAATCAAGACTATCCTCCACCGATAGCCCAAAGCAATTATTTCTAAACAGAAAATAATTACATCAACAGATAATTTATCAACAATTTTCAAAGGTGAGTGATTAATAAATCCAACTCCACCATTCCACCCCATATTATGCCAATTTCATTATTTCCATAGTAAATGTCATTATTTACACTAATGACCCAAATATACCAAACATGGCATTTTCCCCATTTTTCTCAATATTGACCCAAAGGCTCAAATATTAACAATAACATCAATAATCTCTTTTTAAGACCCAAAATATACATATATGAGTCTAAAGAACAAAACCTCTCTTTTCAATATAACACATCTCAAACCCTAACTTCCCAAATCAAACCATCTATACAAATAGCTCAACATCTATGTTAAAGCACATAAGAATGAGTAGTTATCCCTACCTCAAGAGATGAGACTCAAAGGAGATGATGAAGAAATCCCGAAGTGCTCCAAATCAAGAAATTTTCGGATTGATAGGAAGCCCACACCAAGCTCAACACTCTTTGCAAAGACACCAAGGGAGTAAATCACTCTAGCTAGATCAAACCCTTGAGAGAAGGTATGTCCTAGAGAGAGGAGCTCTCAAAAGAGGGTTTAGAAAAGTAAGAGAGAGAAAGGAAATGTGAAAAGTAATTCAAAATCACCCAGCTGCCATCTGATATACGACTAGTCCGCTCGAGCGGAAAATAGGACACTCGAGCGTCAAGCACAAAAACTGAACCCGCTCGAGCGCAAAAATACCCGCTCGAGCGCCAAGACACAACTGCAAAACACACTCGCTCGAGCGCAAAAGAAAAGCCGCTCGAGCGTAGATTACACTCCTCCAGTACTTTTACAAACATTGAACACCCGCTCGAGCGCTAAGAGGCCCGCTCGAGTGCGACCCACTCGAGCGTAAGGAAATTCGCTCGAGCGTGAAAAACGCACCTGCAGAAGTTTTGCAGAGGCACAAAATGCTGAAAGTGTGTAAACTCCGCTCGAGCGCAAAGGGACTCGCTTGAGCGGACCACCAAAAATCTGGACAACAAGGAATGAGACTAAAGCTCAACCAACCTGTTCGAAACACGCCCAATACATCCTAAAACTCAAATATATGGAATTGAAGGATGACAACAAGACATATACAGCAACTAACTCCATGGAACCTAAGTCCGGATACAACAATCAAAGGAGGAAGAACCAGGATCGCTATATTTTTCCCTTTAACTCACCTGCCAGCTGAGGAGTTAAATTCTATCACTAGCCCTTGGCCGTTTGCTCAATGGGGCCTTGATATCGTTGGACTGTTGCTACGGGCCCCGGGTAACAGGCGATTCCTAATTGTTGCGACGGATTATTTCACAAAATGGGTTGAAGCGGACACACTAACACATATTCGAGATTTCGACATTAAGCGTTTTGTATGGAAAAAATCATAACAAGATTCGGCATACCATGAGCACTTGTTTCTGACAACGGTACCTAGTTTGATTGTGGTGTATATCGAGAATTGTGCGACACTTATGGTATCCGGCCCTACTTTTCCTCGCCAACTTACCCCTAGGGCAATGGTCAAGCGGAGGCCACTAACAAGGTTATTTTGGACGGCATCAAGAAAAAGTTGGAGAAAGCTAAAGGCAGATAGGTCGAAGAGTTACCTAGTGTATTGTGGGCTCATTGCACTACTCCTAGGCGATCCACTGGGGAAACTCTGTCTACTCTATGCTTCAGAACCCAAGCAATCATCCCCCTAGAGATCGGCCTTCCAAACATGATGTTGGTCTTGGACTTGACTCTGATTGAAGAACGTCGAGACCGTACCCTTGCATCCATGGCACGGTACCAGCAACAACTCGGTAAGTCGTATAATCAACGTGTTCAGTTGTGCGTTATACACCAGGAGAATTGGTTCTCAAGAAAGTGCTTCTCGCTGCTAGGAATCCGACTGACGGAAAATTGGATCCTAACTGGGACGGCCCCTATCAGATTGATTCAATTGCAGAGATAGGGGCATATCGGCTCAAAGACATGGATGGAATAAGCCTGCCACGCCCGTGGAATTCCACACACTTGCGCAAATTCAATTATTAACTTGTACGGCACAATAGTTTGTTTTGATTTTACGCCGTGTGTATCTTTCTTTTTTTTTTCAATATAATGTCCTCTTGTTCAGTGAGTTCTGGTTGTGTGAATAAGCCTCCGAATTCGGAGTGCCCTTCATGAAAAACACGTTCGGGTCGAATAAGCCTCCGAATTCAGAGCGCGCTTCGTGGAAATCAAGATTGGCCACAAAAAGCCTCCAAATTCGGAGCGCCCAACGTGAATGACGTTTAGGCTGAATAAGTCTTCGAATTTGGAGCACCCTTTTCGCGAATGATGTTTAGGCCAACACAAATAAGCCTCTGAATTCGGAGCGCCCTTCATGGAAATCACGATTGGCCACAAAAGGCTTCGAATTCGGAGCGCCAATCGTGAAAAACACGGTTGGGCCGAATAAGTCTCCGAATTCGGAGCGCCCTTTTGCAAATGACGTTTGGGCCAACACAAATAAGCCTCCGAATTCGGAGCGCCGTTCGTGGAAATCATGATTGGCCACAAAAAGCCTCCGAATTCGGAGCGCCAATCGTGAAAAACACGGTTGGGCCGAATAAGTCTCTGAATTCAGAGCGCCCTTTCGCGAATGACGTTTGGGCCAACACAGATAAGCCTTCGAATTCGGAGCGCCCTTCGTGGAAAACACGTTTGGGCCAAATAAGTCTTCGAATTCGGAGCACCCTGCGGAAATGATGTTTGGGCCAAATAAGTCTTCGAATTCGGAGCGCCCAGCGTGAATGACATTAGGGCCGAATAAGTCTCCAAATTCGGAGTGCCCTTTCGCGGATGACACTATCCACACAAATAAGTCTCCGAATTCGGAGCGACCTTCGTGATTGACACGTTTGAGCCGAATAATCCTTCGAATCCGGAGCTCCTTTCGTGGATATTGTGATCAACGTATAGTAGTAGACAACTTAATCTGCAAGCATTAATTATCCATAAATTGAAGGAAGGAAAATGAGGACATAAGTTGGAAGTATAGCGCAACGATCGAAATGACATATTGACATCCAGAATGATACGTTTTATTCAATAGATCATAAGTACATGCTTTATATTTAAAAATAAATAAATAAATAAAATAATACGACAAAATTATTCGGCGCCTCCCTCGTCGTCAGTCTTCTCGGCTTCGTAAGCCTCGAACGGAAAAGTATAGCTCTGATATAAGGGTGATACCGAATCAACGCCCGCTGCTTGGAGTGCCTTGGTTCATCTATGCTTAAATCCGCGATTTTCGCATCAACAGACCTCCTCGGCTAGTTTTTCCTTAGTCTTATCTATTCCAATTTTTCGTCCGTCATGAAAGCCTTTTTCGTAGGACTTAGCCTTCGCCGATTCAATTGCGAACATGTTGGCCGTGTCTCGGTCGGCGATCGCGTGATCCAAAATTCGGCTATTTACTCGCTCCGCGACAATCGGATTCACTTGACTCGCCGAGTGAGTCTTAGAGGCGCTAGTTCTCTTCAGCTCATTTTCGGCCTTCTCCGCGCGGGCTAGCAAGCTCTGAATACGAGCATCCTTTTGCTCTATCTCTCTTCGTGCAGCACGCAGACGCATGCCAATTTCGTAGGAGATGTACAGACCTTTTACTACTCCATGAACACCCTCCCGAAAAACTTCGTAATCAACCCGGCCGACCATGGACTGCTGAACTTCTGGTGGAAAAATCTATCGCGCAAACTCGACTGCTACATTTGGGTCACGAATGATGGAATCCGCCTCCATCATCAGTTTGTTCCCAACAAACACCGAAAAACTCAACGGGCGCGGTGTCGCACTGGTTTCACCCCTTGAACGAGGGGAGTTACCTCGTTGCTGTTTTTTCCTTCGGGGTGACCTACTTCGGTGACGTGGGGATTGACGTTTCTCACACTCCCTCGACGTCCTACTCACCGTGCGCGTAGGCTCGCCACCCCGGTTCATCTTTACGTCCAACTTTGCGAGTGTCTTACTTTCCCCCCTATTGTTGAAAAATAGTCTTCTTGCCATCCACAGTCGTCTACACTTCTTTTTTCTTCTCCCAATTTGTTGGATTAGAATGCAACAATGGCACCCTTGAGCACGTAGCCCCCGCCCCATTTATTGATTACGAGGGCCGCGCTCCTGAGGCAATCTCATCAATGCTTGCATTCCATGAGCCACCGATATTCGGCGTTCTAGTTCATTCCTTAACTGGAACAGGGGCAGATTCGTTAATCTTAGTGGCTAAGGATTCGCTAATCTAATCGGCCAAATCTCAGGGCCTTGCGCTGATTGGATCATGTGCCCCAGCCATTCCATGAGCCACCGATATTCGGCGTTCTGGTTTATTCCTTAACTGGGGCAGGGGCAGATTCGTTAATCTTAGCGGCTAAGGATTCGCTAATCTAATTGGCCAAATCTCAGGGCCTTGCGTTGATTGGATCATGTGCCCTAGCTATTCCATGAGCCACCGATATTCGGCGTTCCAGTTCATTCAACTGGGGCAGGGGCAGATTCGTTAATCTTAGCGGCTAAGGATTCGCTAATCTAATCGGCCAAATCTCAGGGCCTTGCGCCGATTAGATCATGTGCCCCAGACATTCCATGAGCCACCATTAACTGGGTGTAACAACCCTCGTACTGATTACCGAATAACCACTGAATTATATACTGATTTCTGCTAAACTGAACAGATAATGACTGATAATTGAAGTAACTGAAGTACTGAATAGACTGATTGAAATCGAAATTGAAATTGAATAAGTTTATCTATTAAATTGCATATTGCATCTGTTTGATTTATCGATTATCTGTTTAGATTCATATGTTTAAACTGCTAATTGAAGGCCTTATCGGCGGCCGATTTAGAAACCGTTTAGTGTTTTGTAATCACGAGAATATTTGTGATTTAATGGTATATTTATCTGAAAATTGTTTAGGAACGATTAAATTAGATTAATTAAAGCCAATTAAAGAGTTTGACGTAATTACCACTTTGCCATTGAGTGGACTTTTGTCTAATCTTGTATTGAGCCTTATACATTTAGTTAAAACAACATTTCACCAGCTCTATTCCTGCCTACACCGAAATTAGAGAGAGAGAGTAGGAGATTGGAGGATTTCATCTTGCATGCTTGGAATTTGAGGGAATTAAAGTGTAAATTGGTATAATCTAGCTTCCTTACCTTGAAATTGAGCCTTAGGTAAGTGAAATCATCATCTTCTTGTTGTTTTTAAGTTCCATCTTGCATGTATCATGATTATAGGGAAGTAAGTCATGATTTAGTTCATAAATGTTGAATTGGAACTCCATGGATGCATGCATGCTTGAGTTGGTGCATTTTGAAGTTGAATCCATGATGAAATGTTCATGCATGCTCATGTTTTTATCAAAGACCATGTTTTCATTTGGTTTTCCAACTATTGAGCTCAATAGAGCAAGATTTGAAGATTGATTTGGGTTAAAACTCATGCATTGCATGTTTTGAAAGTGTTCTTGAAAATGGGTTTGAAAATGGCTTTAATTGACTCACCTTTGGCCCTTGCATGTACAAATTGAGCTTTAAAACTTGTTGTACTATGAGTTTGAAATGTTTTTCCAGAATTTGGGCCCAAGAGGTTGAGTTTTGGGTTGTTGAATGCTTGGTTCGAACTTGGGAGACAAATATGGAAATTCCAGATTTGGCTTCCTCGCTCGAGCGAAGGATTCCTCGCTCGAGCGAGCCCTTTGGTTTTGCAAGCTCGCTCGAGCGAGCATCGAGCGTGGTATCGCGCGTAAAAATCGAGCAACCAGTACTTTTACTGTTCATCAGATCGCTCGAGCGAAGGATTGTTCGCTCGAGCGAAGCCTTTGATTTTTGAAGCTCGCTCGAGCGAAGGAAGGCTCGCTCGAGCGAAGAGCCTATTTTCAGCAACTTTTGAAAAATGCCTTCCAACTGTATTTTTGCATCCTCATCTCATCCTAGGCATTCTTAGGCCTAGTTTAAGACATCTTAATGAGGAATTTCGACGTAGAACCACACCGAGGAAATTTAGGGATTTAATTATCATCCTTCCCGACTGTAAAGCTTAGTGTGTGTTCTATTTGTTAACTGTTTAGGGTTGGCTCTCGGGGACGCGCTCTAGCTGCTATTAGCCCAATCACTGTGAGTAACAATTGTGTAAAGATATGTTCAAAATGATTATCTTTTGAATGCTGAACTGAACTGTTTACTGAACTGGAATTATTTACTGAATGAATGTATGTCCTTTATTTCTGAACTGTACTGTGGCATCCTTAGCACTACTGTTACTGACTGTTACTGTTACAGAGATCTCTGTCGGTTCCCTTGTGGAACCATACTGTTTACTGAATGACTGGCCATCATTACTGTTCGGTCTCTTTGACCTACTGTTACTGTTATGCTAATGGATGTACCACATATGATTGTTTATTGCACTGAACGACTGTAATACTGATTGAAATGAACTGTTTTCATTACTGTAAGGACATTACATTCTTAACCTCTTTATACATTATGTTATTCACTGGGCTTTAGCTCACTGTTTATATATATATGTAGGTTCTCAGCAGCCAGACCAGAGCTAGGAGCGTGGGTTGGTCCCAGTTTTGTCAAGCCAGCCTATGTGCCTCACTGTGAGGTTCCGTGTTGCCATGTCATGGCCTTGGGATTTTGTTTTGGGTTTTTCCCATCGGCCTCCTCACTGTTTTGTATCATTGTATAGACTGAATGTTTACTGCACCGTTATCGAGGGATCAAGTCCCCGTACTGAATTGTTGTGTATGATTGTATAGACTGTACTGTTTTGAACCGTATGAATGCATGAAAAAAATGTTTTTGGCATACAGATTTTCACAGCTCAATGGACACTAGTTATTTACTGTATTGGCTTCCGCCAGGCCCTGAACTCTGTTATACTGTATTACTATTAAGCAGGCCTTCGGTAATCATGGATTACTGGCCGGTTACGGTGCTAAACCCATAGGGCCGGGTTTGGGTCGTGACACTGGGGCAAGGGCATGTTCATGAATTCATTCGGCTAAATTGAAAGATGGCTAAATTGCTAAATTGCCAAGATACGCAGTTATCTAATCGACAGCTATTTGATAGGATGTTTAATTTACTCATCTCATGATCCTACATCCTATTGGATCAATAGCTAGCACGCACAATAAACAGTAGTCATTTTACCCAAAGTAGTGAAAAGCAAAAATCTTCATTAAATAACAAAGATTGAGTACAGATAATAGTAAAAAGTAAAGGAAATTTTCATTAATAAATTGAGTACAGATAGTGGCTATTTTATACATGAAAATTACCTTAAACTAACAGAAATCTACTAACAAAAATTTACAAGAACCATGCATGGAAGATGTCTAACAAAATTCAAAATGTCACCCTAGTTAATCTTCGGGGTCAGACTCCAGTGGCTCAACGTCCACCTACTCGTATGGAATCGGCTGGGCCAATGTTACATTAGCGGCAGTGAGGGCTTTGAGCTAGCCATGTTTGAAACCCTAATTCTCGAATTTGGGGACTTCCTCCACATAGTTCTCCAAGGCGGCGTCCTTCCCAGCTTGGAACGCTTTGGAAATCTCGGAGTCGGCTATTTCCTTCGCCTTCTTCGATTCTTCTAAGTCGGCTTCCAGCTTGGCAATCACCTCCTTGGCCAACTTGAGTGCGTCTTCGCTCGCTTTTGCCTTATCCTCGGCGGCCAATCTGAGCTGGTCAGAACTCTTCGCCTTTTCTGCCTCGGCGTCGGCTCTTGCGCGCTCATCCGTCGCTCTCGCCGCCTCGGACTCAGCTCTTTGAGAGGCTTCCACGGTCTTGCTCTTCTCACTTTCAATTTCAGCTTTCAAAAAGTCGATCTACTCAATAACATCATGTTGGCGGCGGCCGATCTTGGCTATCCTGCCCACTGTCTGCAAAACAAAGAGTTAAAGTTTAAAAGTAAAAGTAATAAATAATAATATACGTTTATATGCACATAGGCAGAAAATTGAAAATAAGGTTACGTCATGTACCAATAGGGCTAATTGAGCGGCTAATACTATTGACAGCAGATCTGGTTCCACACGAAAAGTCGCCCTGTCAACCGGCAGGGAAATTGAGGAAGTCATACTCAAGGCCATTGCCGGATCTTTGAGAGTCGACGAGTTGGACATAATCGGCACGTTCTTTATCCTTGGTTGGACGATGAACGACACGACTGAGTCTGACTCCTCCAAATGCGGCCGTTTATCGGTGAGTGATTCCTCAAGGTCGGCTTCGCTCTTGGCGGGACGCTTCTCCTCCCTCTGATCGGCCTCCTGACTCGATTGTTCGACTATCTGCTCTGTCTCGGCCGTCTCAATTTGAGTCGTTTCTTCCACGATAAGAGGCGGAGAAGACTCAGTCGCCGCAGCAGGTTCAGAACGGATGTTCTCGGCCCTCCTTCGGGTGGCCATCCGTTCGGTGTTTTTCCTCCTTGCTAGCAGCGTAAGCGATTCCCCCGTCATGTTCTCAGGATACGAGCCGGGAAGATCTCCTAAATCAGTAAAAATATCTTCAAATGAGACATCCCCTCGACCTGAAGTGGATGGAGGGTTGGATAGACTAAGGCCAGCTTCTTGAAAAGCCGAATTTCGAGCCTCGTTAACTTCTTCGGCTTCTAAAGCAGAGTGACTCGGCTGCTCGGCGACTTCCTCGGCTACTGGTTCTTCGGCCTGCTCCGAATCAGATGCTTCCAAACCAGCCTGCTTAAGGCTTTTGAAGTGGGGGAAGATAAGGGCCGTTAGCTGCTGTTCGCCCCGTGGAGTCGGAATGTTGTCCGCGGCTGAAAACGTTGTGTAAGTCGGCGTGTACCTCAGAAGTATATGGGCCGCCCTTCCTTGCTTCTGGAGGTTTGGGCAGCCAAAGAACTGGAGTGCGGTTTTGATTTTCGCAAGCACAGCGTCGTCGGCCGAAACTAGAACTTTCTTCAAATCGTTGACTGCACAAATAAAACGATAAGTACGTGGAAAGAAAGCCAAGTAAATATAAAGTAGATAAACGTAAGGAACTATACGGCCACCTGGTTCGCCTCTCCGTCTAGGTATAGGATCTAGGCGATCTTCGCCTTCACCGAATTCCCAGTTACCTCGGACAACGACCATGACATCATCAACTTGCTTGCTAGAGCTGGCAAGCATAGTCACCAAGTGATGGTCGGTGTCCTTGGCCTTGAGAAAATAGCGCCCTGCTGGCCAGAAGATTGGGCCAAGGCATAACAATGCCGAATAGCAGGTATGCCAAGATTGATCCTAAGGCGTCGGTTCAACTCTATAATCCCCATTATGATTCGGAAAAAATTTACATTAGGTTGAGAGGGGATTAGATCCCAATGGCGAAGGACGACCCTAAGGAATGTGTGGAGGGGGAAATGGACTCCACCCTCAGCAATTGATAGAAGAGGAAAGATAATTGTACTTTCATCAGTCCTTTCCATATCAAGGGTGCTATCTGTTACGAGTGACAGATGGACATTGTCGAGGATGAAGAAATGGCGTTGAAAATAGAAAATTCGATCACAGAAAGGAGGTCTTTCAAATGTTTTGCCATCCTAGCCAGTCTAAGGAGTATGCTAAACTAAAAACAAACAAGGAAATGAGATTCGAAATAAAGGAGAAGAGAACTTACGAGAAGTAAAGGAGACAATGAGAAACGGAAGGAGGTTGCAGAGGTCGCGAAATGGAGGAGGTATATCGAAAGGCAGACCAGGAGCTTTGAGTATTCAAAAAACATGCATTCGAAGGGACAACGAAGTTTTAAATCACAATAAATGAAGGAAGTGTATGAAGGGGTGGGAAATTGTAATGATGACTGAAAAGCGTGTGCGTTCTGACACTCGCATTGGAATGAGGTTAATCGCCGAATTTTTGTTTTGATTTTTCAAGTCTGAAACCAAACACGCCAACTAACTGTTGTTAGTGGGGTGTTTGGGGGGCAATTGTGGGAGCCGAATATTAGGGGATGCAAAGAGGTTGAGTACACGTTTGGAAAATCAAGATATATATTATATTCGGCCCCGTCTTGTACTATCCAGAAGCCAAGCATCCTAATCGGCCATAGAACCAGTTGAGCGAGGAGCCGAGTGGGAATTGGTTTACGACAGAAGGAGCCGAGTGAACAATCACACGGTGGATTAAAAGTGGGCCCGACCCTGAGGCCCAAAAGCGGATATAAATAGAGGAACATCAGCCAAAGAGAGGTATGTGAAAGATAACCCCAAGAAACTTGAGACATAAGCAAACATGAGACATATACTGACTTGTCCGTCGGAGTGCTAATTCCGGCACCCCCGATTGGAGTGTTAATCCCTTTTCAGGTGGCAATCAGAGGATCAAGAACGTCCTTCAGGATCAAAGAGTGTTTCCAAACCACATTACCACAGTTCACAATAAATAATTTTAACAGTGTGAATATTCACATCATGGAATATTCACACTGTCAATGTCAACATTAATGCACATTTTATTATATTATTATTAGGGATATTTTAGTAACTATATTACCCATAACACTTATTAGAATATAAAGAAATAATTTGAACTAAGTAAAATATAAATAAGTGAAAATAAAATTATGAATAAATGCTCCAAAAACATAAATAAATAATAAATAATAAATAATCGCATGCTTATGAGACACTCCTTTGTGAATATTCAACGTATTTTTATTTTTATATTTTGATGATCTAATTCTATGAAGCTTTGCTTTCTCATTATCAACACTTGGGACGAAGGTGACAATATTAGAAATAATCTCATACAAATTAATAAATCTTACAAACTTTCTTACTCACTATGTGACACTTGTTATATTATTGGGGTTAGGTTTTTCTCAAATTCAAAGTTGAAAGAACTTAGCAACTCGTGAGACATATCATGGATTTCATTTCGATGATTTGAACTGTTTATTTTGTAGTACCCTATCTATATATCATCCATAAAAAAAATTAAATTAATCCGACAATTATAATATTTTCATTTTATTGTGTTTGTCTCAATTCTTATCAGATCGATTTAATCTTTTTCATGAATGATACACATAGACATTTTTATAAATAGTTTGAATTATCAAAACATGACCCACAGTAGCCCTACGGGCCCATTAGAGAAACCCAACCCATATTATTAAAATGAGTTGTGTTTCAGATTCTAAAATTTTATTAATACAAAATAAGGTTTTATTACATACATAAATCCTGTTTATGATTTTTTAGCTTTTATAACAATTCCCCATTAGAAGAGACTCATTGTTCTAGGACTTCATTATACAGTGCACACTTGAACAGGAGCAAGGACTTTGCCATTCAACATAGATGCATCTATCATCAAGACAAAACTACCTTCAAATATTTTATTTTGTGGGAGTTTTCCCACAAAAGAGTCTACATACGAGGGAAAAAAATCTTGATCCCAATGGAAAGAAACTCACAAATATCTACATGTAAAAAGGAAAAGACTACAGAAGGAAAAGAGCACATGAAAATGCAGTTCCACCCAAGAACCAAATTTGGTTCAAGAGCTGCATTTTACAACAGCAACTAACTCTGAAAGGAAGGTTAATATTTCCACACAATGGCTGTGTTTCAAACCAGAGAAAGAAGCACAAATTCTGTTCCAGTTACACACACAATTCAGGCCATTGATTAGTAGTAACCTAATTTCCAGTTTTCCCACTTCCAAGAGTGAGCTCTAGATCATCCAATCCCACCTCATGTATCTTCTCCCCTTCCCATGGCTTCACTGGGACGCTCTCAAACACAAATTCCTGGCCTTTCCCCTTCTCTATCATTGCATCCATTAGAGAACCTCGTTGAGCCACAGGTCTCACAAGATTATAGGTTGGGGAGGTTGGGACAATAGTTGGCACAAATTTTTGAAAGCTCATCCATTGGGCTGAATCAACGGTGGATGTGTCAGACTCATCGCATTCAGGTATGGTGGCTGGAGCAATACGTTGACATCGAGTTGGGCTAGCTGGGGCAGAAGCAGCAAAAAATGGGTAATTATTATTCAAGGAGGCCATAGATTCTTTGGCAAGAAATTCCCAATTGGGTTTTTGTTTGGGAGGTCTAGAGGTTGGGGATGAGAGAGGTGGGGTTACAGGGGCACTGTTTGAGATTCGGATGGGAGGAAGAGACGATGGTATGGAATTCCGAAGAAAAGCAAACATATGAGATGATGATGTGGCATCAAAGCGGGAAGGGCTTGCGAAAGAAGAGGATGAGGGACTAGGTTGGTAAGAAGGAATAGGGCTTGGAAAGGATGAAGATGGTGGACTAGGTTTTGGGAAGAGCATGGGGTTATGTTGGTTGAAGTACCTCCAATCTCAGCTTGAGGTGGCTTACATCCCTGGATTATAAGAAGTTAATAAACAACTTGTTAAACAAATGAACATAGAGACAATTGTTGAAAAAATGCACTTGACTCAGCAATACAAGTGTGTGTGTGTGTTTCTATGTGATCCGAAGACATTAAAATAGAAGCTTATCATACAGTAAATTGAAAGCTTTGGCTGCTTCAAGAGAGACAAACTTAACAATGTATATATTGAAACCAAAAAAATCAAACACAGAAAACAAAGGTATGGATAGGATTTTTGAGAAGTGGGCCTACAAATAAATTTTGTAAAATTTTATCCATTCTTGTGCTTTCTGTCCGAGTAGTTTTGGTTTCTGTGTTTGTAGCATTGTTGATATTGAAACATGCCTTCTGAGCCAACAGAAGGAAATTTAGAGCAATGATCATCACAAATTAAGCGAATTCCCATCAATCGCCAAAGTTTCCAAAGATATAAAAAGAAACATAAGAAATAAGCTGATAAGAGAGCAATTAACATTCTTTCAAAAGAGCTAAAAATAAGAAATCAAAAAATTAGAACCATCATTTAAACACACCCTCCACCAACACAGACACAAACCCAAAACCCCCAAGAGAAAGAAGGGAACAACAACCAAAAAAAGCAACAAAAAGCAAAACCCCAAAAGAGGTTAGCATGGCACGGATTGATTTCCAGAATTGACACTCAACCCACAAAAAATGGATGATAAAGAATGACAATTTTGATCTAGAAATGGAAAACCCACTATCCAGAAGTGTAGATCTGACTAAAATAAGCAGTACCCAGTCCTGAATCATGAATGCAGATCACAAAGAACATAGAAATGCACACATAGCTTGTCAATTTAGGAAAATTGTATACAGACATGTAGAGAGAGAGAGAGACCTTGCGATACGTGGTGCCATCAGGTTCGACAGTCCAACCAGCTTCTAGACAGAGAGCTTTCAAGACCTCGTTGTTGTCGCAGTGTTTGGGAAGGTTGTAATTGCCCTGAGACCTTAGGCCCGCATAAATGTTGGCGGCTACAGCTCTCCTCCTCCTCTCTCTCCTCCTGTTGTTCTCTCTCTCCCTCCACGACGGCTTCCTTCTCCCACCCCCTCCTCCTCCTCCTCCTGATGATGATTCTCCATCCCTCATCATCTCGCGCTCTCTCTCTCTCTCTCTCTCTTTCTAACAACACACTCTCTCTCATATAAACAGGGCCAGAGAGAGACAGGGAGAGAGGAAAGTAGTCACGCGGAATACGTTTTACTGCGTTGGAAGTATAGAAGAATCTATTTTTCTTCTCTCTCTCTCCTCTGTTATGAATGTGTGTTGTGTTTGTGCTGAGTTGTGACAGATAAAAGCGCTCTCTCTCTCTTTCTCTCTCTCTCTCTCTGTCATTCTTGTCAAGTTATAGCATGCCCATTGCCATATGATGTCATAAATGTCGGTAAATCGCAGTGACACCTGAGATTTTTGTTTAATATAATCTCAATACAAATTATTCTTGCATGGTTAATGTCATGTTTTAAAATTTTTTAAATGATTATTTTATTTATTTTTATTATTATTTTTTATTATTATGATTATATTTTATAACTTTTTATCATTAAATTCTACCTGAATATATATTCTTGTTGAGTTATGATATACAAACATAAATTTTATATAAAATTTTCAAATACAATGATATAACTTAAAGGTGACCTTTTACTTTAAAACGAAACATACATAAATATGATTTGTATTTATAACAATATCACTGTCACAATATTTTTATGATATTTTTTGTATAAATTTTTATATATAAATGTAAAATCTAGATATATTTAAAAAGTATAAAAGTTGTACAAAAAAATTTTAAAAATTTATTGAATACAACAAAATAAGATAATATATTGAATTTTTTTATTTTACATTTTTTTTTGGTATCTGATGAATTTAAAAAAAAATCACAAGATATTATACTTCTTAAATATATCTAGATTAGGTGTATCTAAAAAAATAAAAAATGTTACTTAAAATATTAAAAAAAATTCAGTAAAAATAAAAAAATAAAAAAAACTCAATTTTTTGTGTGAGTTAAACCAAGAAGATGATTGTTATTTCCCTTGAAATGACATGAATAAAATATTTGTATTATTTTATTATTTTATATGTATAAAGACTAAGAGGCAAATATGTCATTTTAATCTGACAGAAACCTCAAGGGGTGTTAGTGTAATTTACCCTAGAAATAATTTTGGGTAAATTACACTGCCACTCTCTAAGGTTTTTGTTTAATATAGATTCCCTTATCACATTTGAAAAATTATATTTCTCTCCATAAAGTTTGTAATCCCATTATAAATTGTCTCTTGGACTGGTGATATTATGCCCTAAAATTTTCTAAATGGCCATCTTGCTCTTTTTCTTACCATTTTTTTTTTTGGATTAATTACCTAAAAGTCCTATCTACATATTTTGTGGTAGCTTAGGTCCTATCTAAAAGTTTTTGAACCAATAAGTCCTATTTATAAATAAGAAGACATTTTTACCCTTCAATCCAAACAATTATATATATATATATAACATAAACGGATCTGATATTTCGTATCTGAGAGAGTACTGAATTTCTTCGTCTCTGTTGTAAGTAAAGAGTTTCACTCTCCTCACTCTGTTTTTAAACCTTCTCCATTTGTGGGTTCTTTTTCACTGTTCTTGTTTGGTTGCTGAGAAATCGGAAGAAAATGAAACAGATTGGCTTGACTTAATAATGTACTGTTTTATGGTTTTATCGGACTGAACTGAGCTTATGTTGTTCCTTTTGCCATGAAAAGTCTTAAATTTCAAACTGCAGTTTCAGGCCTCGTATTAAAGCGACTTTTTGTTTTTTTGGGTCTTGTGTTGTAATATGCTTGGATCATAGATCCCTTTATAAAATTCTATACAGATGTTTTATAATTAAAAGATATAGAAATTTGATGAGCTGAAAATTCTCTCCTCTGTTTTTTTGGTTGGTTTAGGTATGTATGGTGAGGGTTGTTAGTGCAGATAGATAGAAAGATACAGATGCAGTGATGAAGAGAGAGAGAGAGAGAGAAAGGTAAATAGCTGAGACGAGAGAACGAATTAGGAGATTGAGAGAGAGAGAGTTTTTTAAAATTGAGATCCTTTTTTAGTTTATAATATTCTCAATTTTAATCATGAAAAAAATTGAGAAATTTTTAAAAATTGATAATTATAAATTTCTTAGAATATTCGCAGAATTATCCTTCTTTTCAATCCCATACTTTTCTCAGAAACCAAACAGAAATTTTTTAACTTTGATAATTATATACTGAAATCATTCTCTGTTTGAAAATTGAGAATATTCTCAGTTTAAAACTGAAAAAATGATAATATTCTCAGTTTTAACACTAAAAAAACTGAAAAATTTCTCAATTTTATTGAATATTTTTACAAACTGAAATCATTCTCAAATTTAAATTGAGAACATTCTCAGTTTTGAAACTGAAAATATCTCAATTCTTACCTACAAACCAGATCTCCTGTCCCTATATCTTTAGTCGATTTCATATGCTCTGTTTTGAACCCTGTAATTGAGCAATCAAGCATTTTAAGGGTTGGAGTTACACACACACAAGGGATACACTTGAAAACCACAGTTTTGAGAATCTAGACTGTATCAAAAACCCAAAATTGATGGGTAAAAAGACACAGAAGAGACGAAGACCGAGTCAACCAATAAAGACAATAGTGTCTGGATCATTGTCAGAAAGAGAAAGCAAACGCTTACTGGTCTGGATTGGCCCTAAAATGAATTTGAAAGTGTAGGCTTTCGTATTCAGTTGAAATTCAAGTCTATGATTTCCACCGTTGCTGTTGTTGATCGTATATACACACACACACACACATATACGTATTTGGCCTTGGTTGAATCGGAGGAGAGAGAAACCCTACGGTATAGTATACCTGTAGAGAGAGAGAGAGAGAGTTTGTTTGTTTGTTTGGTGGTCTGAAAAAAACTGCAAAAAATGTGAAGTGGGCAGTGAAAGCGAAGCAATGAATGCGAGTTATGGTGGAGAGATTGTGGTGTCTGCTTGTTTACTGATCAGAGATAGAGTGTGATCTCCGACGACGATGCTTCTTCCGGCTCTGGATCCTCCGATAAGCCTCGCGGAGCTTTCTCGAACCTGTTTTCAGTTCGTTTTCGGTGGAATCGTCAAGCCACTTCAAGCTCTAGGCCAGTTCTTGGGTCCCAAGAGATCGAACTCGGCTTCTTGTTCTTCTTCTTCTTCGCTTTCGGTTGGTACCAGAGCTTCGACTGAGGATGAAGTGGACAGAGAGACAATTCAGGAGAAACAAAATCGATTCACATTCAACTCACTAACCTCTCTGATCTTCTTTTGCTTCACATCAATGAAGCAAAACGGGACTGACATCGTTCAAGAATGGATTGAGAGAGAGAGAGAGAGAGAGAGTAAGAGAGTGAATGAAGTACAGCAATGGATGTAAATCATCTGTTTAATGTTTTGATTTGGTAAGGGTAGTTTCGTCATTTGAATGGATTATGGGACTTACTGGTTAAAAGTTTTTGAACTAGGACTTAATGGACCATTATTTGCTAAAACGGGACTTGGCTGTAAATCACCTTTTTTTTTTTCTATCATTATGTTTACATTCTACAATTTTTCATCATTAAATTTTACCTAAACATATTCTTATTAAATGATGATATACAAAGATAAATTTGTGTAGAATTTACAAATATAATGATATAGCTTAATGGTGACCTTTTACTTTAAAACAAAACACCCATAAATATGATTTTTATTTATAACAATATTATTATCACAATATTTTTATGATATTTTTTGTACAAATTTTTATATATGAATATAATTTTTTATTTTTATTTCCACCATTATATCTAGATTAGATCAATTTAATCTAGATATATTTAAAAAATATAAAATTTGTGCAATTTTTTTTAAAAAAAATATTCATTGAATACAACAAAATAAGATAATGTATTGAATTTTTGTATTTTTTTGTATTTGGTGAATTTAAAAAAAAATACAAAACATTAAGTATATCTAGATTAGATTTATTTAAAAAAAAATAGTAAAAATAAAAAAAAACACGAAAAATAAAAAAAACTCAATATTTTGTATGAGTTAAACCAAAGAAGGTGATTGTTATTTTTCTTGAAATGACATGAACAAAATATCTATATTATTTTATTATTTCATATGTATAAAGGCTAAGGGACAAATATGTTATTTTAGTCTGACATGGAGATAAGTGTAATTTTTTAAATGTGAGGGGGTGATCTGCATTAAATAGAAACCTTAGGGTATATCAGTGTAATTTACCCTAGAATTTTTCATATATATAGAGAAATATTATCATACACATTTTTCAATAGGGTATATATCATATGTACCTTATAATTAAAGAAGAAAATATCATGATTTCATATTTTTTAAGTCATAACTATAAAAAAAAAAAAAAAAATCATAACTAAATACAACATGAGATATAACTAAAGAACTTATAAGTTATAACTAAAATAATGTCATAACTAAAGAAAAAAAAATTGGTTATAACTAAATAAGAAAATGACATAACTAAGGGTGCATATGATATACCCCTTTCAAAGGTGTGTATGTTAGAATTTTCTATATATATATATATATATGAAAAATGATATACAAGTCTACTATCTATACCCATTTTCTAGACTATTGGTCTAATTGAATCTTTTCATAAACTTTTACTTGTAAGAGACCTCCGTTTAATGATTCTTACTAGTAAGAGATTTCAACTGTCTGGTTCAATTAAAATTTTAACCGGAGACAAATCATTTCCTATAATCAAATACCATATAAGATGTAATTAAAGAGTTCTTGGATCATAATCAAAATAATCTCATAACCAATATCACAATGTGTTATAAATAATCTCACAATAGGTCATAATCAAAGACCATAAAAGTTATAAAGTTGCATGTGGTACACATCTGTAAACACCCCATTTTTGACTGGTCTTAAGACACGTGCACTCTACCTAAAGCTCCCAATGAAGACACCAAAGGTTGCTCCAAACAACAAGTCCAAGGTATAGATAGTGATAAACCCATCCCACACTCATTTTTGGCCAAAACGTTTTCTAGATCCTCAAACTCATTTTCAAAATGTTTTTAAGGCAAGCCATTCTAGGTAGTGTATTTTTCAAAAATGTTTGATTTGCTTTTCAAAAGAGTTAGCTTAGAAAGCTAGAATAAATGAGAAAATAAGGAAAACCTTTCAAGAAAATATGTCTAATAAGATCAGGTTGGCCAGACAACTTTTCTGTAACTCGTCGTACAAATCCATGGACGCGTCTTTGGGCCTTTTTTGCTTTACCGGGCAACTTTCTATAGAAACACGTTGGGCTACTATACACCAGCTGGACAAGTCTTATCCAGCACAACTTGCTTTGACGTCAACTAAACAACTTTCTTATGAGATGTCCCAAGGATCTTGAAATATGCCATTTGGATCTATGGGATCTAGAGGTATATTCCAATCCCCAAATGCCTATAAAATCACCACCCCTCTTAAGGGAAAAGGGTTCCAAAATTCTACATTATACTCAGAATGTATTAAAAGGACGAAACGACCTTGAATCCAATATATTCATATACAAAACGACCTTCGGTCAAATTCATTCATAATCGAAACGACCTTCGGTCCAAGACATTAATTCGTAATCAAAACGACCTTCGGTCCAAAACATTCATTCATAATCGAAACAACCTCCAGTTTAACATATTCACATGTAATCGAAACGACCTTCAATCCAACATATTAATACATAATCGAAACGACCTTCGGTCCAACATATTCATACGCGCGTTGATAATCATGATCACGTTCACATTCGTATTCACATTCAAAACGTAGTTAGTGGAGGCCTGTATAGAGGCTTTAGTCAAATCCAAATTGCTTTATTTTGATTTTATGGGTTAGAAACCCAAGCACAGTTTTAGCTTGTTTTTCGTGCTCTTCGGAGGGGTTTAGCCTCCTTGGATATGATAGCCCCACAATTTGGACTCCCGTGGTTTTGAATCTGGTTTCACGAGTGCAATGTGAAACAGATAAATACAAATGAGTCCAACTTCGACAAATCTTTAGAAAATCCATTTATCGTCGGAGATGCAAAAAATGGATTGCATTGCCAGATTATAGCGTCGCCACCTAAATATTTTTGGAAAATTTAGGAAACCCATGACTCGTGCCAAAGGCCACTTGTCCGTCATAACCAAAGTGTCTCGGCTTAGGAACTTAGGTATGAGAGGGGAATGTCACGAATTGAGCACCCCATTCACCAAATCAAAGATCAACCTCTGCTAATCATAATGTGATTTTTATAGATAGTATATGCTCATGTTTTGATTATTATGCTATATTTACTATGTGAGGTCAAACAAGTATAGACTATTTCACAAAATTGGGAACACTTTGTTTTCATGTTCGTTTTACAAAGAGTTTTGAATACGTGTCACTTGAAAAAAGCTAACTCGTATGTACATTTAATCAAATCATCCCAATTTAAGCAATTAGCCTTCATCCACAGGCATTCAAGAGATATGTCAAATAAGCACTTAGCCTCATGGTAACATGCTTGATATGGCAACACAAACATACATGCAATATGTTAAAGCGAAAACACTCACATAGTACTCGACCGAGGCAACCCAAAATAAAAGAAAAATAGTTAGAAAAATGCATGATCCTAACGATGCAAATGACTAATGCAACACATACAAAATGCAACTACTAGGTTCGGTTTATTTAATATGGCATATGGCTCAAATCAAGTCATGCGATCGCGCACGCTTTCAAGTAATTAAGCAATTGACAACAATGTTAGAATGATGAACCGAACCTAATGCATGCATAAATATATATTTACACATGGTAATGATATGCAATCAAAATATGGATGCAATCATCATAAACGAGTAAATAAAAGGGAGAAAGAAATGTGGGTTAGAAGACATACACAATATTACAATTTTGCCCTCATACAAGAGGGTCCGAATGTCCAAGTGTCCAAATCAACTACTTATTACAAATCCGAATGAACAATAAATGAATAACTATCTAATTTATTACAATAATAATATTACAACAATAATATATAGAGAATGAATAAGGATTGCACTCGCACTGATGAAGACAGTCCTCAGAAAATGCTCTGTCTGCCTCTTGGGAAATTGTTATGTTTCACCCTCAGCCACTGCTCTGTGTTTCAACAAAAATGCTCTGTTTACCATACTTTGGAGCCCAGTTGGGCCTAGACAAATCCGATCGTGCCCTATTTTTTTTGTAGAAGTCTGTTTTTGTGCTCTGAGGTAAAAACAGTGTAGACAGAGTGTTCCTAAGTCATGTTTTCCCTTTCTACCCTTCCCTATCATGAAGATACTCAAGGGAGGATCGAGTTCGGTCCTCAAACCATCAATTGTTGTAAGTTCATTGCGTGATGATTCGATAAGAAAACGGACAAGAATTTATTAAATACCCAAAAAAACTAACCATACCTCCTCCTATCATAAAGTCAATTTCAAGAGAGGGAATGGGGGGTAGACACGCTTCAAGAATCATAAAACATCACGAATTTAGTATGCGATGACTCTAGAAGTAACAAATTCGGTATAACGTCCGACCAAATCCAACCAATTTTATTAGCTCTTTATGTCGGTTTTAATCCAATTTTAAGCCAATTTTATTAGCCTTTTTCATCTTACCTCTCAATTTCTTATCTTTTATTCCATTTTGTCCAAAAGTGATATCTATGTCCACTAAGTCCAAAAACAATAAAGATGAACAAGCATAGCTTAACCTGAGAAATGAACTTTTCAAGTCCTTCTCTAAGAGGAAAATCACAAAGAAGAAATCAAACCTATTCTCGAGCGATAATGGACTGGGAGTCAAACCCAAGAAGGGCGATAATGACCTCAAATCCAAACTCGATGACAAGCTATAATGAAACCTTTCTTTGAGATTTCCAAGGGTCTAAGTTAAAGAAACTAGTCCCTTAGAAACAATGCATCGGTGATTAAGAGGAGTATCAAACAAGGGATCGTTCTCAACATAAGAGAGATGTAATGCCTTGGTAATGAATCTCCGAAGAGATTACACCATTTAGCACATGAGGGGTCTCTTTCTTATACTTTGAACGGTAATCCTGTGTCAGATACAACTCTTGGTCAAAAGAAGCAAAAAAAGGAGGGAGGTTGTAGAGATGATTATGCGAAGTTGATTATTGCAAAAGTGAGATTATTTACTTGAAAACTAAGTAAACAGACTATCAACTCAAATGGATTGGTGTCTAGGCCTAAACAACCAAATCCATGAGGACTTGCAAAACTATAAATATGATATTCAAAGCGCAAACTAATTAAATGATTTAAACAGCCCCTAAAACTCAAAAAACAGTACCTAAAATCATTTTTAAAAGAGTAAAAAAAAAAAAAAAAAGAGCAAAAATAAGAGGACACAAAGTTAGTAAACAAGCCTAAGGAGGGGTGGCTAACCCCTCCACTTAAATCACATTTTTTAGCCTTTTAAAACTCTGAAAATCAGTGTTTAAATCAAAGAAAAGAGTGGGAAAACAAAGGGTATAAGCTATGGGATAAGGTTCAAGAAAGGGTAATTAGGCCCTCCACTTTTGGTAACTTTTTAACCCCAAGTTTCAGTACTTGGAATTGATCCAAAACAGTATGAAAACACAAGAAAAAGATAGACAAAGATTGAAATGAAAGCAAGAAGAAGGTGGCAAGCTTATACCTCTTGAAGAGATGATGCTCTTGTTGTAAACCAAACTTGATCCCAAAGCACTCTCAAGCTTGAATTATGGGGCCAAAGTCTTAACCAAAGCTCCAAATCCAAGCTCTAATGGTGTATATAGTGTGTATACATAGTTCAAAGATGATATGAGAGCACAAAGGTGACTTGCAAGAGAAGAGGGAGCTCTCAAATATCTTTTTAACTCTTTTAAATTTTTTTAACCCTCAAAACAAAGGTCTGAGCTCGTATTTATAGAATTTGAGGTAAATAGGTCATAAATATCTGCAAAAATAGACAGCTGGAGGATTCCCGCCCAGAAAAATGTTTGTCGCCCAAAAGGCATGACTGGATCCCAATAGCCACGACGGGCCCCAAATGAGGCACGACTGGGCCCCAATGTGGCTCCCTTGCCTCTCAGTTCTAGGTTCAAATGTAGGTTGGCACAGTGCTCAAAAATGGGTTTCTGAGGTAAAAACATTTTAGGTATGGAAGGTTGGGATTGGAACTCAAATTTAGATTCCTTTATTGAAAATTCAAACCACTTACACAATGTAACCTTTATCATCGAATGCTCGGAATAAAGCGCTCAAGTCTTACGGGCGGTCAAAAATGTGGTGTCTACAGTTGTCCCTTTTTGATAGAGCTTAGTGCGTCATGAAATGACGTGAGTGAATGTCAAAACCCGAAGACGACCCATTTGACACGGCCATAAGACTTGGGCAAGCAAACAAATGAAAATGCAATTGGTTGAACAAACCTGTGTAATTTAGGGGCAAGATATGAATGACATGCAAAAAGAATGCATTTGAAAGTTAGACTTACACGATGCGCGAAGCCGGTTACTTTTGCAAATCCATGGTCATGCAAGACAATGCAATGAGCAATAACAGGATGACAAGATGAATGAGAAGCTTCAAAACAAATTTAACCATGCTTCAAACAGAAAGAAGCAAGCAAATAATGAGATGGTGTGACCGGTAGACACTTCTCCTCGTATTGCATATGGAGAGAGGGGGAAAGATTATTAATAGGTGAAAGACGCGAGCCAACTACGTATGATGCAGAAGGGACAAAAGGCACAAACCTAATCACACTCACGTGATCAGGGTGAAGGGATACAAGCCACACTGCGCTTTGCGCAGAGAGAGGAAAAGTTCCATTTCAAACTGTGTTTTGCGTAGAAAGGGTAGAGGGCGCAAGCTAAATTGCACTCACGCTATAAGGGGAAGGGTACTAGCCAAACTACGCTTCGCGTAGAGAGGGGAAAAGCTCCATTCCAAACTACGACCCACATAGAGAGGGTGGAGGATGCAAGCCAAATCACACTCACGCGATAAGAAGAAGGGGTACTAGCCAAACTACGCTTTGCGTAGAGAGGGAAAAAGCTCCATTCCAAACTACGTCTCACGCAGAAAGGGTGAGGGTGCAAGCCAAATCGCACTCACGCAATAAGGGGAAAGGATACGAGCCAAACTACGCTTCGCGTAGAGAGGGTAAAAAGCTCTACTCCAAACTATGTCTCACGCAGAGAGGGTGGAAGGTAGTGTAACCAACAAGCGTATCTAACCATATCTCATACGGAAAGAGGGAACGTTTTAACTAAGAGAAATCAACAACCTAACGTGTCTCACGGAAAGGAGGTAAAGGTGGTGTGAACAATAGGTGCACCTAATGTTTTTAACTGAGTGAATCAACAACCTAACGCGTCTCACGCGAAAGGAGGAAAGAGGGTTCGAGACTCAAAGCCCCTCGAATCAGCGAAAGAGCAAACGAGTTTTCAGAAACGAAGCTCATGGAGATAACCCGATTCCGAGTATAAAGTTTTGAACATGAGTTAGACAAACTAAAATGATGCACAAATCAAAATGATGCTCAAATTAATAATATGAAATCAACTCTGCCGATTTTCTTTTGAAAGTGGGCCCAGTTGGAATTAACATACCTCAGGAAAATGATATAAAGAAATGAAATGCATTTTGGATTATGATTCCATAATGCTTGAAATCTGGAACAATTATGAAGTAAACCAAACAAAGCGCCCTTCTTTTTTTTTTTCCTTTTATTCTTCTTTTTTTATTCTTCTTTTTTTCTTTTCTTTTATTCCCTTCTTTTCTTTTCTTTTTTTCTCTCTTTTTTTCATTTTTTTTCTTTTCTTTATTCTTTTATTCTTTTTTTTTTTTGGTGCTTTCTTTTTCTTTTCTGCTTTTTATTTTGAACTGAGGCCCATCTGGATTGAAACAAGGTTATCCATTCATTGAAATAACAACAAAACAATGGGGATGTACTTGGGGCCGGTTGGGCCTAAATGAAGCACGACCGGGCTCCAATAGAGCCAGTCGGGTCGCAATGGTAAGTAGGGGGCAATTCAGTAAAACCACAAACCGTGGCCCTTTAAAACACAACCCAACCCCTATTTCACACACACCCAAGGCCGAAAACTCTTTCCCTTTTCTCCTTAGGCTTCTCCTCTCTCTAGATTTCCTTTCCATTCGCGATACCCAACAATCCTTGCAAAATTTTCTTTGAAAACCTTTCTATTTCTTTACATTTTGAACCGATTAAAATTTGTTTTGGTGGAGTTTTGGAATTTCTCTTTTTTTTTCTTGGTTTCTCATGTGATTGCTCGGGGTTTTACCTACCCTCTCTTGATTTTCCATTCTCTCTTTATTTTCTCTCTTCTAGGGCTCAAATTTGGGGTTTTCCCTTCTCATTCACTCACCTACACACTTTTCCTAATTTTTTCTCATTTTCTCTCTATGGCTAGTGACAAGGTTCCCATTTCGAATTCTGCCACGGATATTGGAGCCATCCTGGGTGAGGACATGGCGGCCGAGGACATTCTCCCTCTTATACCTGAGCTTGAGTTGCTTCTTTTTGCCATCAGGCCTTTTGATTCCAGCCACCTATTGAAGCTTTTTGGCTGATGAATGATAAATTTGATAGTATTCATCAGTATTCAAAACATTAATGGTGAAAAATAGTATTATGAGAATGAGAGTTCTGAAAGAAAAGGTGCTTATGAGTTATTTATCCTCTGTTTACATACATCCACCCTTCAACCTCCAGTTAGTTCCAAATTTTCACAAGTTAGAGAGAGAAAGACTCAATACTCAAAAGAGTCAAAACAAGTTCAATCTCAATTACTCAAATCATAAAAATACCCAAAATATAAGGAATCAAGACAAACCCACCTCGGCTTGGTACTCGTGTTTTTCACCGGAGGTCTCGGGAGCTTCTTCTTTTTCAGTGACAATGGCCTCGCAGAGAATATCTCACCAACTCGATCGCTAATCACCTTTTGGCCGTTGATCGCTGTAGATCATCTAGATCGTCGCTCTAGGGAGCTTCTTCATGTAGATTGTCGCTCGTGTATATCATCATCGGTAGATGGGTAGGTTTTGGGGGGAGAGAGAGAGAGAGAGAGAGAGAGAGAGAGAGAGAGAGAGAGAGAGAGAGTGTGTGTGTGTGTGTGTGTGTGTGTGTGTGTGTGTGTGTCTATTGAAGAAAAATAGGTTAGGTTTAAGTCTAAGATCAGAAAAAGAGGTTGAGGGGCTAGGGCTGAGTAGTGAGGGCATAAAAAATATGCTTAAAAGCAATGGACAGAGTAACGGGTGGGTTAGGCTTAGTGGGTACAATGGCGGATCAATCGCAAATCGACCCAAAACTACGAAAACACATAATCTGGGCCTACACCCGCCCACCACATGTCACGTATCCACCCAAAAGTGGTCGGGTAGGGGTAGGTAGGGCTGGTTTGGCGGGTCAGGCGATCTGCTACTTAACCCTACCATCAGCTTGTCCTTTAGCTGTAACTTTCATGTTGACTTTTAAGAAAGGGGAAAGAAGGCACTAGGTTTTCGAAAAAAATTTACTAGACGGAATATAGTTAGGGCTCTTATACCCTTATGTTAATTGATCATTTTAACACTAATTAGATATAGGACAAATGAAGGGTGTTCGGGCGGCGAAAATGCAAAACAGTCCCCAAACAACACAATGGATGTCATGGGAAGCTTTCTTATGACAAATATGATATGTGAGGATAGACGTCATGTAGTTAGCACACGTAGGTTGGGAGTTAAAGTAAAAAATGTCTTAAACTTAGTTGAAAAAAGGTATTCTGAGGGTGAAAATGCAAAACAGTCCCTAAACCACTTTACGGACATCATGGACAGCTTCTTCATGAAAAATAGAACCTTTGGGGACAGAGGGCATGTAGTTTGCATACGTAGGTTGGGAGTTATAGTCGAAAACGTCTTAAATTTAGTCGAAAAAGGGCTTCCGGGGGGCAAAAATGCAAAACATCCCCCGCACCGATGTGTGGATGTTAGGGGCAACATCCTTGTGACAAATACAACCTGTGATCACAGATGACATGTAATTTGCACGCGCAGTTTGAGAGTTAGAGCCAAAAAAGCCTTGAACTTAAGCCAAAAGGGCTTTCAGGGGCGAAAATGCAAAATAGCCTCCGAACCAATGTATGGATGTTACGAGTTGCATCTTCGTGATAAATAGGACCTGTGGCCATAGACGGCATGTAATTCGAATGCGTAGTTTGAGAGTTAAAGCCGAAAATGCCTTGAATTTAGGCGAAAAAGGGCTTTTAGGGGGGCAAAAATGCAAAATAGCCCCCGAACCAATGTATGGCTCTAACGGGCAGTATCATCATTGACAAATAGGACCTGTGGCGACAAACAGCATGTAATTCACACGCGTAGTTTGAGAGTTAGAGCCAAAAATACCTTAAACTTAGTCGAAAGAGGGTTTTCAGGGGGCAAAAATGCAAAACAGTCCCAAACCAATGTATGGCTATCACGGGCAGCATCCTCGTGACAAATAGGACTTGTGGCCATAGACGACATGTAATTCGCACGCGTAGTTTGAGAGTTAGAGACGAAAACGCCTTGAACTCAGGCAAAAAAGGGCTTTCGGGGGACGAAAACGCAAAACAGCCCCCGAACAAATGTATAGGTGTTACGGGCTACATCCTCATGACAAAAAAGACCTGTGGCCATAGATGGCATGTAATTCACACGCATAGTTTGAGAGTTAGAGCCGAAACCGCCTCAAAGTTAGTCAAAAAAGGGCTTTTAGGGACAAAAATGCAAAACAGCCCCCGAACAAATGAATGGCTATCATGGGCAGCATTCTCGTGACAAATAAGACCTGTGGCCACAGACGACATGTAATTCGCATGCGTAGTTTGAGAGTTAGAGTTGAAAATGCCTTGACCTTAGGCCAAAAAGAGCTTTCAGCGGTGAAAACGCAAAACTGCCCCCGAAGCAATGTATGGATGTTATAAGCTGCATTCTCATGACAAATAGGACCTGTGGCCATAGCTGACATGTAATTCGCACGCTTTGTTTGAGACTTAGAGTCAAAAATGTGTTAAACTTAGTCGACAAAGGGCTTTTAGGGGAAAAATATGCAAAACAACTCCTGAACCAATGTATGGCTGTCACGAGTAGCATCCTTGTGACAAATAGGATCTGTGGCCGCAAACGGCATGTAATTTGCACGTGTAGTTTGAGAGTTAGAGCTGAAAACACCTTGAACTTAGTCAAAAAAGGGCTTTCGGGAGCCGAAAATGAAAAATAGCCCCCGGACCAATGTATGGATGTTAAGGGCAACATCCCGGTGACAAATAAGATTTGTGGCCACATACGGCATGTAATTCACACGCGTAGTTTGAGAGTTAAAGCTGAAAATGCCTTAAACTTACTCCAAAAACGGCTTTCGGAGGGGTGGCGAAAATGCGAAACAGCCCCCGAACCAATGTATGGATGTTACAAATTTGTTATTTATTTACTTATTTTATTATTTAAGCAAGTGGCGTGAACTTGTGGATACTCATTTTTTGTGTATGGAGGACAATTTCGACTTTTGTGTACTCTTGATTATTTTGTCGTCCTCTGCTTTTGTGTGGATTACTATTACTTGTACATATATTTTTTTGGCATCAACTTGATAATTACTGTTGTGGTATATAGAATTCTTTTTGTCGTGGTACAGATTGCGATAGTAATCTATACCACGACAAATGGTCATTTCGCATAGTAGTACATATATTTTTGGTGCATAGAGGGCTTGATTTTTGTAACTTAATTATTATGTTTTGTATGGAATTATTAAAAAGTTTGGAGTATATAGTACAGGTTGGACTATGATTTGTATGGAATTTTACATTTACAATTATACATTTTTGGATGGTTGGAAGTGAAATGGATGCAGATCTATTGTGAAAATGATTGATAATAGATGTATTGCTTTGTTCATATACACAGTATAGGTTGCATGAAATACGTATAGGTTGCAAAAAAATTAGAATTTAGAGGGGAAAAAAAAAACATAAAATTTAGTTTTGGCGACTAAACAATTCACAGGCCAAAAGGAAGCATATAATTTAACAACTAAATAGTTAGAAGCTAAAAAAAAAATTTGGTGACTAAAAGTTTAGTAGCCAAAAATCGAATCACACTTTAGGCGACTAAAATGTTTAGTAGCTACAAAATTGCAAACAAACAACAAACATATTTTGGTGACTAAAAGTTTAGTAGGCAAAAACAAGTTAAACTTTAGGCTAATAAAAGTTTAGTAGTCGAAAAAAATCAAACATTAAGTGACTAAATTATTTAGTAGCTAAACAAAAATAACCTGAACAAAAAAGCATTTTTGGCGACTAAAAATTTAGTAGGCAAAAACAAATCAGACTTTCGGCGATAAAAAGTTTAGTAGTGAAAAAAAAATCAAACTTTAGGCAACTAAAATATTTAGTAGCTAAAAAAAATAACATGAAATAAAAAAAATATTTGGCGACTATAATTTTAGTCGTAAAAAATAATTCTCAAGTTTTGGTGAAAACAAATTTTAGTCGCTGAAACTGTTATAGATAATTTTACTTTAATGCTTTTGGCGACTAAAAAAATGGTTGGCAATTTATTACTTTTGGTGACTAAACTTTTTTTTTTGTCGCCAATAACCTTTCCTAACAATTGTTCAGCGACAAACCTGGCAATCAAAACTTTTAGTCCCTAAAAACCTTCGCTGACTAAAACATGACTTTTGGCGACCAAAAATTTAGTCACCAAAAGTGTTATTTGTTATGGTGATTTGGAAAATCCTAAACAACTAATGTGTCGGATCTGGAATGATATTATGTTTCCTAATTTGGGAATGCTACGTTTGGGTCAGGTCCAAATGTGGAAAACCTAACCAAAATGTGGTGAATGCAAAAACCATTATGGTATACTTTTTTCAAACGTAACATATACTGAAATCGCATGCTTAAGATAATGTGATATATAGCATAAACCATGGGCAAATGTGTCAAATCCCATATGATGGGACTTCCGTGTTCATTAAAGAAAATAGATGGAGTCCACAAGTCCTCTTTTTGGATAATGGGGTCAATCACCCTTTTTAATAATGTCATAAATATAATTCAATTAACATTTCAAGTAATTATATTATTGTATGGAAGAGTAGTTAGAAATTTTATTATTTTTATTATGTTAAATAAAAAAAATTCTAATAATGAAATATTTATAATTCAAAATCTATAAGGGATAATCTGTACTTTTAGTAAGGCGTAGTTTGGGTATGACCTTTTTTTAGATTTTTTGTTTCTTACAGAAAGATGTGCAGAAAAGTAGAGAGGTGATGTGACAGAAATAAGCTAATAAATCAATAAGCAGCCTATTTGGCTTCTTGCCAAACTCACTCTAAATCTCAAAGGTGTATTTGTAGGGTGTAGGATTATATATACGCAAACGGATTAACGGATTCAATTACATACCTCTTAATCTTGAATCTGAAAAGAATGAACCTGGTAAGTGAATCACGTGCCTCTGAATCATCATTTTTAAATCCAGCAATGGAGTGATACTACAATGTGAGCAACATCCACACAAATCATAGTACAAAGGCCTATGTTTAGTTCACTAATGGCAAAGAGGTTGAAAGACTCATAAAGTTTACCCACACAATATTACGTTTTGCTTCCCCTTTTCGATTTCCATAATAATACGCAAATTGATATATCAATATATAGAGAGATAGGTAACCACCCATCCTTATCCTAGATGAGATGGGATGGTAAGCTATCCTTATCTATCAGGACATCTCTGAATTTAAATTCAAACTTAAATTTAGATGGGTCTTACATTGGTCATGCCACTATTGACGCCCAAACCCGGGTTTGAAACCCAACCCGTTTACCAACATAGGAAAATTCTAATATACACACTTCTCAAAAGGGGTGTATCATATGCACCGTAGTTATGTTATTTTATTTTTTATTTTTATTTTTACTTATAATCAATTTTCTTCTTTTATTATGACAATAGTTTAATTATGATAAGATTTTTGATTATGTCTTATACAGTGTTTAATTATGATTTTTTTAAAAAAAATTATAATTCAAAAAATATAAAATTATGTTTTTTTTTTTGGGTAAATTACATTGACACCCTCTGAGGTTTATGTTTATTATAGTTTCCCCCTCACCTTTTGGAAATTACATCCCCCTCCCTGAGGTTTAAAGTTTCATTACAGATTGCTCTCTCCAGCAATTTAAGTTTTTTAAATACCAATTTTACCATCACTGGATAAATTACATTGACACCCTTCACATTTTAGAAATTACAATCCCCTCCCCAAGGTTTAAAGTAACATTACCAATTGCCTCCTTGGTTAGTATTAGTTGAAAAAAAAATTAATTTAAAACAAATTAATTGAAAAAAAAATTGTTAGTCAAATTTTTAAATTTCTGTTTAAAAACTAACGTAAACTCATTTTTTGAATTTACGTTTTTTACTCAAATTTATAAACTGAGACAATCATTTATAAACAAAAAAATTATCAAACAAGTTTCTATGATAGTTTTTAAAATTTTTGTAAATATAAATTGAAAATTGAAAATAAAATGGTTACCAAACAGGCCTCCGATGGTAAAAATATTGTAAAATTAACAAATAATTAAATAAGTTATTAAAGTAAGAAATGACTTATGAAAAGATTCTTAGGCTATGTATAATTTGATTTTTAGAATTTTTTTTAAAAATTAAAAATTAATTTGGTTAAGAAATAAAAAATAAAAAATAATTATCATTTTTATATAATTTTTATCTTTTAAGTGTAATAAACATAAACATCAGGGGGTTTCAGTGTAATTTTCATCTTACGTTGGTTTTTAAACAGAAATTTAAAAATTTGACGAACAAAATTTTTTTTCAATTAATTTTTTTTCTAATTAATTTTTTTTTTCAACTAGTACTAACCGAGGGGACAATTGGTAATGTTACTTTAAACCTTGGGGAGGGGATTATAATTTCTAAAATGTAAAGGGTGTCAATGTAATTTACCCAGTGAGGGTAAAATTGGTATTTTAAAAAATTAAATTTTTAGAATGAACAATCTGTAATAAAATTTTAAACCTCAGATAAAGAATGTAATTTTCAAAAGATGAGGAAGAAAATTATAATAAATATAAATTTTGAGAGTGTTAATATAATTTACCTTATTTTTTTTTAATTATAAGATACTTTATCGTAATTTTATTCTACTTTCAAATGGCCTACGTGTCCATACTTCCAAATTGTGATTGCTTCCAATCCGATTCCATCCAATAGAAAGCCCTATCTTTTGATCGTGCCTTCCTACGATGTGTTGATGTGATGTCAATGTGTGTCCATTTTTCAACCGTTTAATTTCAAAAAGTACAGATGACCATCTCTTCATAGTATTTCTCTTACACAGTCTATCCTAGAAATGCTTTCTGAAACTTCGTAGACTTGGACTCCCAACACATGTACCCCCATTAATAAATCACTACACCAGAGAGGTACTATTACACACGCATGTATCTATTGCTTTGTTGTATATAAGCAGCCCTCTCAATCTCTCTCTCTCTCTCTCTCTCAACAGAAAAAGATGAGATCGATGAATCTGGTAGATTCATGGGTCCAAACCTGTTCAATGTTTAATCAACCAAGCCGATGCAGATCTCTGATCGGATTAATCTACAATCCAATCAAGAAGAACACACCCAATTTCAGAAACTATTCTTCATTTCCTCTCAGACAAACCCAACAACGACCCGTCTCATCTTCCACAGTTTCTGCGATTCTTACCAAAGAAGAAACAGACAGTTCGAATCAACAAATCACCACCCAATTCGATTTCAATGGATACATGCTTCTCAAAGCTAATTCCATCAACAAAGCCCTCGATGACGCTGTTGTGTTGAGAAACCCACCAACGATCCACGAAGCCATGAGATACTCTCTCCTTGCCGGCGGCAAGAGGGTTCGCCCGGTGCTCTGCATCGCCTCCTGCGAGCTCGTCGGCGGCGGAGAATCTCAGGCAATGCCGGCTGCTTGCGCCGTCGAGATGATCCACACCATGTCGTTGATTCACGACGATCTTCCCTGTATGGACAACGACGATCTCCGCCGAGGAAAACCCACCAACCACAAGGTCTTCGGCGAGGACGTGGCGGTCCTCGCCGGCGATTCCCTCCTCGCTTTCGCCTTCGAATTCATCGCCGCATCAACAATCGGAGTCTCCCCAACTCGAATCCTCGCCGCAATCGGTGAATTAGCAAAGTCAATCGGAGCAGAGGGGCTCGTAGCAGGGCAAGTTGTGGATTTGAATTGCACTGGAATGTCGAATGTTGGATTGGATGAGCTTGAATTCATTCACATACACAAGACTGCTGCATTGCTTGAAGCTTCGGTTGTGCTGGGTGCGATATTGGGTGGTGGAGACGAACAACAGGTAGAGAAATTGAGGAAGTTTGCAAGGTGTATTGGGTTGTTGTTTCAGGTAGTGGATGATATTCTGGATGTGACAAAGTCATCAATGGAGTTGGGGAAGACGGCGGGGAAGGACTTGGTGGTGGATAAGGCAACGTATCCGAAGCTGATGGGTTTGGAGAAATCGAGGGAATTTGCAGACAAGTTGAAGGAGGAAGCCATAGATTTGCTCTCTGGGTTTGACGAGGGTAAAGCGGCTCCATTGGTGGCTCTGACCAATTACATTGCTCATCGGCAGAATTAGGGTAAAAAAAAATTGTTTGGGAGGAGATGATAACATTATGAGGGTTTTGAATGTTTGTTTTGTAACAATTTTTATAGAAATTATCATTCTTCAATTTGAATCTTACTACTGTGTTGTTGAATGAAGAGATATTATGATGTTGTTGCTACTACAATCTCCATCTTCATGTCAATTATCAAACTTGAGAATCAGTATGCAATTTAATTTCAATTATCAAATTATGCGAGATATTTTTCCTTTCATTTTTAAATCTATATTTAAATTTATAAATCCACACAACATAAATGAACCGACATAAAAACATTAAATTTGTGATGCTTAATTTTTTGTGATTTACTTTAAAAAAATAATACAAAAAAAAGGAAGAAATGACAAAAAGAATTGAAAATCTTGGAGGAAGATGTAATCCAAGCAGTTGAGCCATTTAGAAAATACTGACAAATGCACAGATGTCACATGTTGTCACAATGATATATGGCTAGATCTCCCAATATGTATATTTGATTAATTTTTAATTTGTAATCAACCAATTAATTAAAAAATTGAGATGAAAGTGATTTTTTTTTTTTTCTTTTATAAATCTCCTTTCAAATTCTTAATCTAGGACAACTTTAAGAGTGCTTGCATGCATTGTGGTTTAGCATCGGAATGTTGATAGTAAATTTGTTCACTTTGAGTTAATTTATGAAGGCTTCTTATGGGAAGGCAAAAACAAGTCAGTTTATTAACTTATTTGAATTATACATCTCTTTATTTTTGTATACATTTTTTTCATAATAAGTTAATAAGTAAAATAATAAAAAATAAAATAAAAAAACCACTTCTCAAAATAGATCTAAATATAATGAATTTTAAAATACTTTTAAGTTTGACTTAGAGCATCTCCAATTTGGCAGCTAAGAAGAAAAGTGATGCTCCAATGGTCACGTACGACAGCTGTCAAAACTTCCCTCTCGACAAAACAAATAAATTTTTGCAAAATTGCCATTTTTGCAAAACCAAACACAGAAATTCGTGTTCGGTCGACCGGCCACACCAGTTTCTGTGTTTGGTTTTGTCAAAATAACATCTCACAATTGGAGTAAGATTGCTATAATTCTACCATTTTCTACTATTCAATGCCAAATTATAGCAATAGCAATGTTATTATAGTATTTGCCATTAGAAATGCTCTTAAGAGGTGTTTGGTATATGCAGATTAGTATTCTACTTGAGTCACAATCATCTTATTTGAGTCATATTATCTCTTTATCACATCACTTCAAACTCAATCCATATTTCACGTTTTTTCGTAAAATCATCATAAATACCATTTATTTATGTAAAAAGTTGATCTCAAACAATATTTTAATACATAGAGAACATGAATAAAGTTTGAATTATTTTATTTCATATTATTTTCTTATTTGAGTGTATATAAATTTATCAAACAGAGTATGTTCAACTTATTTTATAAACTTGGGTTAAAAATTTAACAAATTTTGATTCGTTTTACAATCTTGATTGATCGATAACACTCTGTTCTTGATGAGACTCACCAGAATATAGAATTATTGATTGTGATTCAAGTAGATCTTGACCCCGGATTCATTAAATTAGAAATCAAACGTGAAGGGACACTGGCAGTTACAAGGTTGCACTTATACTAAAACTCTATCACACAAACTTTCTGGTGACTACCTTAACCTCCTAAAATCCATCTGCAGGAGATGGAAAACATTTCAGCAATCCTATGCTGATCTTTTCTATGAACAAAAACAATCAAAATGAATTCTCTTGCAGGAACACTAGATTTAGTTGCAGAAAATTTAGTTGAATATTGATATCTTCCACAATGGAATTGACTAGCAAAAAAGCACTGGTTTAAATCGTGGATAAGAAGCAAAATTGGACTCAATAATCTCTCCTTTGGTAGAGCAAAACTAACCTAGAATAACTCCTCTCATGTGACTCTTCTATCCTGCAAGACAAATTGTTTTTCTCGAGAATGGGACAATTAGGGATAACTCTTGCTGGCTGTTGGAAATTGGGTTAGATTTGATCCGACCCATAACCCATTGAATGTAACATGAATTATAGATAATTCACATATTAAAGGAATAAGATAATTAAAGAAATTATCTAATGAAGTGTTTGAATTGTTGTGAAGAGTCTACAATGAAAATATTTCTCTTTGTTCTTCTCTCCTAGGTCACCATTATTGAACCTGAGGATTTGGAATGTGAATACAACATTGAAAAACTCTCGTAGCCTCTCAATTGACGAAGACGAGAGTCATAATTCAAGTATTTTGATTCAAACTGTTTCCGCTTGAGGTAATATGATTATCCTTATCTTTTTCCTTCATTGGCAAATTATTAAAATACCTTCCCGGTATTAAACAGTTTGGGATTGTGAACAAAATTAATCATCCCAGCACAAGGCACCAGTAGATGGCATCATAACAATTTTTGTTGGCAGTTTCATATACCAAATCAATAATATAGATACTTCATATTTTGATCAATAGCTTGATGATAGGGCACATGCCCATATTAAAAGTGGTGCCCAACTCATGAGAACTGAAACTCTGAAAATCCATTAACCCAACTCAAGGCACCTACAGAAATTGCATCAAAATAATATATGTTGGCAAATTCCAGTTTTACATATCAAATCAGCAATTTGGGTACTTCACATTTTGATTCGATAAGTTATCCCAGTGAAAATGGCCATATTCTCATGTGAACCAATATCAAGAACTAGGATTTCCCAAAATTTCTAGAGAGAAGATAAAGAAAATTGAATAAAGTATTTGAATATACTTTTGGAAGAATCAGCATTTCTGAATGTTACACATCTGTCACCTGTTAAAGTTTGATATGCCTCCAGCATTTTCTTCTGGCTGTTTGATATTTAAGCTACATCTGTCATCCGTGAAGAGCTCCACTCCTAGGCAACGTAGACTATGAAGTGCAATGCCTCATTTCAATGAAGTGCGATGATCATGGCATGGTTAATCATGATCATCATGTTCTGGGAGAGGCAACACTTCCATCTCATGGACAAGGCAGCATGTCACCAATCCTGTTAACAATTGCGTACTAACTTCAGAATATCACATTAATGTCAGATCAGACAGTTATTTATCAAGATCATATATAAATGCTAATTTCTAGTACTTAAAATAGATATTTTTCTTACCTATAATCCGATATTTCATTCTGAATAAAAGCAGTATCAGAAAATATAATATTATATATTTTATAGCAATATCCACTTTCTTACTACTGGTAGTAACTAAAATTCATTTTATCAGTGGAAAGCTGGGGAAAGGGTTGACTTGGAATCCAGCTGCCAAATTCAAAATAGTAAGTAATTATTCAAAACCAAATAACCCAATATATACAAAATGAATTGAAATGACACGAAATGGGGTGCCACAAACTGAAATATTAGTGTCGTAGCTTCCCTCTGAAGCAGTCCAATGAGATCAGAGCCACCACCGATTGGTTCAAAAGTAAAACATTGGCCTGATAACCTCAAGGTTATGGGTTCAAGTCTCGGGACAACCACTTTGTGCACTATGCCAAAGGTTAGGTGTGTGCCCAATTTTTCCCTTTCCAAACACACATTAATGTGTACTAATTGGGCTTTTTTTAACAAGTAAATGAAAGAAATGTGATTTAAGAATGAGTAAGGAAGGCAACCAAAGACAGCACAGGATTTAGGAGGTTCAGGGCTTTACAACAATTTCATAGAATTTTTGGGCTGAGATTGTATGGACTGTTTAAACTAGAAGTCCAAAACTAATGACAGCCAAATGTCTGCCTCACAACACTAAAAAATGGTCCAACAGGTTTTGAATGTGAGAGGTTTATATAGATTGTTTCTACTGGGTATAAAATTAGTCCAAGATTGGAAGCATTGTTAAAAGAGAGTCAGAAACCAAGCAGAGACTTGATGAAAGATTCACCGCCTGTCAGGACAGCAGGAGGAAGAAAGAAATGAGGTATTTAATCATAGAGCAGAGATGTTCTAACCTCTCTGCGCACTGGAAAGGCAACTAGAGGAAACTTGCTGAGTTACAGTGATCATACCTATCCACTACAGTTTTTAAAAGCACTTGCCATCAATAATTTTCATTAACCACTAATACTGCCAAGTACCAAGCTATAGTATCATGGAAACAACAGCAAAACCCATATTCCAGTTTTAACAAAATGATATGCCAACAGGGACAGAAATATGTGCAACTTACTTGAGGGTAAACACTTGCACGAGAATGCCGAATAGATTCCAGGTCGGCAAATGTAGTTCCAAAGAGAGAGGCTTTTGTCTGAAAGCATTATGTATCAGTTGTCCTCTTTAAAAAATTTCTAGACTCTTGAAAATAAAGGGGCTCATTTCCCCATGAAGTCCATCCAGATATCATTTCTCTGGAGAATAGTTCAATGCAATGAGCGGGACTGAGTCCTGGCACATACTCCAGCAGCAACTCTGAAATTGTCAAAGGAATAAGGAATACAAAGTATTTTCACAAGTCAGAATTGTTAATACAATGAATTGAGATCAAAATGATTAATACGGATATTTATCCTCAATATTTTTTCTTTTCTTTTTTTTTAATGAATAGTGTATCAAGCCACAGACAAGAACTTTACAGTTCCAACAAAGAAATTAGGATTGACAATGGAATCAAATCAAACAAACCAAACCAAAAGAACAGTATGACATATCAAGAAAAGGATACCTCCAATAGGGGGCTTCCTAGAGTAATCCCCAGGAACACTGATGAAGACTTGATTATCTAGTATAGGTTTGAGTCCTGACAAGGATTCAGAATCCATTGCCTGCAAAGGTATGATAGCAAATTCTTAAAAAGAAACTTCAAACAATCCAAACTGTATTGCAATCAGCAATCAAAAGTACGTAGACTACCACTGCAGAGTCTTACCTTTCCATGACAGTAACCTACAAGAAGGCATTCATATGGTCTATGATGAAAGAGATCCAATTCACTAATCAACAAACCATCTGCTTTCACCTGTAACTTAAATACATCAGATTTTTGGCCAAGTAACTGGCAGTTTTGACAATGGTTAATCACCATATATATATGAGCAAAACCAGTAAACAAAAAAAATAACAAAAAAAAAAAAGGAAAAAACACCTTTAACCAATAAAGAGTAGCCATGTATTTGACTCCCCATGAGGGAAACAGTTCTTTCTCAACAAAACCCCGCAATTTCTCCCTGTTGGTCACCCATAATGCTACCAGAGCTCCATCTGTATGAGTAAGTTGCTTAATTGGAAGTGATAAGAAATATCGGCTTGGCAAAGTTGGGTACCTGTAATGATTAGGAACCAGCATAAGTAACATGAATAACATATTAAACATATTTGTAATAATGGTAGACTTTGGAATTAGAGTTTTGGAAAGAAAATAAGAGGAAATGGACAAAATTGCAAACCAACGTTGTGCAGTTTTATAGCTGCCACTTGTTTCTATAAACTATTACTAATAGTAACACAATGGACAAAGCCTTCATCCAGCTTATGGTTAAATATACATCTTACAGAGACAACAGAAATTCTATACCTCTTCTTACTTCTCATGATTGCTGATTGCAGAAAATTCAATTTTTTTCCAGGAAA
>JAPPVO010000036.1:151556120-151668891 GCA_030407325.1 Camellia japonica | reverse complement strand
CGCAAGTCATCAAAGGAAGAGCAGTAGCAGAATTCTTAGCCGATCATCCAGTGGAAGGGGGTGAAGCAGTTGAGTATTTATTCCCAGATGAGACCATTTTGCATATCGACAATGAAACTTGGACGATGTACTTTGACGGAGCATCAAACCAGTATGGGTATGGGATAGGAGTGTTACTGATAGCACCCGACAATTCCCGTATCCCTCTAGCCTTCAAACTCCGGTTCAAAGTCTCGAATAACGAAGCAGAATATGAGGCATGTATTGCCGGTCTAGAAGCAGCCCTAGAACTAGGGGCAAAACGGTTGAACGTCATTGGGAACTCGAACCTTGTTGTATCTCAAGCAAAAGGAGATTTGGAAAGTCAAAGAAGAAAAGATGATCATGTATCACCAGACCTTGGATTTGTTAATTCCTCGGTTTGAGAAGCTGAACTTCACTCATCTATTAAGAGAGAACAACAAGTTCGCAGATTCACTAGCAACTCTATCTTCCATGATAGACATCCCGTTCGGAGTCCGGATGCGTCCAGTCATTATCGACCAAAAATTTGTACCTGCTTACGAGTCAATTGCTGCTATAGATGAGGTTCAAGATGAGAACCCCTGGTATTACGACATTTGGAATTTCTTGAAGAAGGAAGCATATCCACCAGGGGCAAATGCCAAGGATAAAAGGGCAATCAGAAGAATGGCCGTTCAGTTCATCATCTGCGGGGGTAAACTGTATAAGAGAGGTCATCTGGGAATGCATAAGCTATGTGTAGAAGCCGAAGAATCGAAGCGCCTAATGGAGGCCATCCATGGAGGAGAATGTGGTGCACATATGAACGGGGTAATGTTGGCTCGGAAGATCCTCAGACAGGGTTACTATTGGTCCACCATGGAGGAGGATTGTATCGGCTTTGTTCGGCGATGCCACAAATGTCAGATCCATGCAAACCGCATGAACATCCCGCCGTCGAAGCTATACAACATGACTTCACCATGGCCATTTTAGTTTGGGAATCGATGTGATCGGGGCTGTCACTCCGAAGGGGTCGAATAGGCATGAGTTCATCTTGGACGCGATAGATTATTTTACAAAGTGGGTCGAGGCCCAATCTTATGCGGTGTTGAAGGCTTCACATGTCGCAAAGTTCATCAGAAACAACATCATCTGTCGTTATGGAGTCCCAAATGAGATCATTTCAGATAACGGTTCCCACTTCAAGAAAGAAGTGATTGACTTGTTGGAGAAATACAATGTGGCTTTTCATAAGTCATCCACATACCGGCCGCAAACCAATGGAGCGGTTGAGGCCGCCAACAAGAACATCAAACACATATTGCAGAAGATGGTGGAAACCTACCGGGACTGGCCAGATAAGTTGCCATTTGCTCTGTGGGGCTACCGGACTTCAATCAGAACTTCTACTGGGGCGACTCCGTATTCATTGGTTTATGGGATGGAGGCCGTTCTACCTATTGAAATTGAGGTTCCGTCTTTGCGAGTATTGGCCGAGTGTCAGATAGCCGAAGCAGATTGGCAGCAGAGCAGATTTGAAGAACTCATGCTCTTCGATGAAAGAAGACTGAAAGCACTGTACCATGTTCATATCAGCGTAGAATTTCCAGGGCTTTTAACAAGAAAGTTAAGTCCAGGAATCTAAAAGAAGGAGATTTGGTACTCAAAGACAACCGAGCTCCAATCCACGACCCAAGGGGCAAGTTCAGACCTAATTGGACTGGTCCCTACATTATCAAGTCTATTTGGTCTGGTGGAGCTGTCGTTTTGATGGACCTAGATGGCCTAGAGTTCTCACAACCGATCAATATGGACAAGTTGAAGAAATATTATCCCTGAGAGGCTCGCTAGGCCGAAAACCCGAAAGGGCGACCTAGGCAAAAGTTAGAGCACGAAAATTTTGAAATTATAAAACTGAGCTCGCAAGGTTGAAAACCCGCAAAGGGCAGCCTTGGCAAAAGTTAGAGCGTAAAAGGAGAGTGAAAATACTCGAGTGAACCCAAGCCTGAACTACGTAAGGCTTGATTCCCATCTTTGGGATACGTAGGCAACTTCCTCCTGAAGTTCAGCCATAAACTTTTCCCCGATCAACTTTGTCCATTTGATCATCTCGGTCATCTTTGTCTATTCAGCATTCAAGAGTTCGGTTATGATCTCCGGTGCAGTGCTTTTCAGACTAGGGGCAACTTTCCGTTGCTGTGCAGTGCTGCGGTGTTTACTCAACTAGGGGCAACTTTCCTGCTGGGGTCCGATGTTGTGCATCTCAGTGACAGGTCTCAGGCGTGTCCAGTTCTGATCCATATCGAAAATGGTTTTGAAAAGTTTTAATAAAAGTTGACTTTGTTCAAATTAATCTTTTTACAACTAAGACCATTTTTGGACCAAAGCGGAAAATTTTCAGTACCCACAACCTTCAATTTCATTGATTTCAATACAGAGTTCTCCTGCTCTTGCATACAAATTGAAGTTGCTTTTTATTACATTCATAAAGAAAACTTGAAAGTACTAATAAAGCAATAAATCCGGGGCATAGTTAAGTCAGGTGTTCCTGCGCCCCCTCCCAGAGCTGGTCGAAGCCTCTGATGCCAAGCTAGGCCCAATCTGTGCCTCCTCGTTAAGCCAATCTATGCACTCATCAGACAAAGTGCAATTGAAAGTGGGAGCGGGGGCCAGGAGCTCTCTAGTCCTCCATGCTGTTGCATACCGGGCAAGCTGTGCGCCTCGGATCGGGAATGTACCGGGTACTCTATCCCCTCTGGTGGACAAGTCTGATCATGACCAAACTGGCGCTGGAACCGGAATGGGAAGTAGAACACACAGTGAGTCAAGCCAATCAGCTGAATCCCAGGTTGGCGGGTCATGCTATAGCCCATTGCTGGTAGATTAAGCCAAGGGCACCGCCAAGCAATGCGGTCTGCGGACAGGCTGCACATCCAGTCAAACCACCAACCCTCATCAAGGGCATCGACTAGGCGTTGCCTGAAGAAGTACCCACGAGCTGAGTAAGTTGGGCAAGAATCCACAACCCGCAACTTGTCCATCAGCCACACCTGGGAAGGGATGAAAAATGAGAGAATAAAGAATAGAGAGATGTACGATGAGAGAAAAAGTAAGAATAGGGTTTTGTGAGAAAAACCGAGCTTGAGGGCCGAGTGATGTGAGCAATACATATGTGAGATTGGGTGGGAAACATTACCTGCAGCAATAGTGGACTTCCCGCAAATTTGGTCGTTTCGCGGCGATGGAAGGCGTCCAAGCCCATCAACGTCTCAGCCAGAGTCATGGCGATGCAACTCTTACCCTCCTTCAAACCTTGGGCAACCTCGATTAACTGGACACTAGACCCTCCAAAGCCTGAGGCAAGTAAGAAATGAGATAGCATGCACAAACAAAGTGCGTGTTCCGAAAACCTTGCCAATGACGGTCACCACAGTCACCGGCACCAGAAAAACGGCAAATCAAACTCAGAATATCCAGCATTCATAGCCAAAACGAAGTCGGGGCAAGATCTCTTCGTTGCACTCGGACTCCATTAAAGCTTGGAAGTCTTCGAAGGTAGGACATACCTCTTGCCCGCCAAAGCTAAAAACATGTGTCACTGGATTCCAAAACCTTGCCGCGACATGGAGAAACGGAAGGTGCAGCAGAGTACGACTCAGAGTGAATAGTGCGTTTATGCCAAAGCCCCGAAAACTCAGCTTTTTCGAGCCGTCCAAGTTGGCAATCCAAGCTGAGAGATTATGGGCAAGAAACTCCTCAATTTGGAGCAAATCAGTGTTGAATTGAGAAAAACTACGAAGCTGAGACCTTTTGTAGAAGATAAGGTTGAGTGGAGGACAGATGTCAGCATTCTGCTGGTTCTTACAATTTATGGTCGGCCGGCCAAACATAGTGCCGACCGGCCATCACTTTTGGCCGATGGCCATTCCTTGAGGCCGATGGCTTTCCCTTGTGGCCGGTGGTCTTCCTTCTTGTCCCATGAGCTGTTTATGAGTTGAACATGCTGAGGGATTGTGGTTGGAACCTCTACCGATGCCCTTCGATGACCGATTCTTGCGGGGTCATACCCTTTTGCTTATCGAGTTGTTGTACATTTGCTTATCGAGTTGTATTTTGCTCTCTTTAAGTCTTTGATTTGCTTATCGAGTTGTACTCGCACTTGGTTGACTTATCGAGTTTCTTTGTGTTGATTATCGAGTTGTAAGTCGGTTCACTACCTGATTATTACGATGCAAGTGCTCAATTTTCAAACAAATTTCAATTTCATTCACATTGTTTTACCACGTGATGCGATGCATAGAAAGTACAAATGTGACACCTTTTTTAACAAAATAGCTATTTCATTTCCATTATGTGCTTTGCAAAATACACAGTTTTGAGAAAAAATAATAACCTGCCTGAGGCAGTGCGATGTGCTTAAACTACCAGTAAAAAAGGAAAGTAAAGCAAAAGAGGGCAGGGCAGCAGGGCATAGGGATTGAATGCCGGTAACCTCCCCTCGCGGTCAATGCATCCCGCACTCTTGTTCAAGTCAACGGTATGGTTTGGCACCTTCCTTACTCAAGACAGTGCAAGGAAGTGCACTTTTTTGGAACATTAGTAGGCCTTCGAGTTGACCTCAAGCCGTGTCTTTGTGAGCGATGCTCCGTACGTGCGAAGAACACCCCTTCCCGTATCCATTTGGTATCTTGTGAACTCCACAAATCGCTTCAATTATACTGTGCTGCAGTGCTTTGCATTTCAACATCATGAATGACTTGTCTTTACTATGCTTCAAGTTCCTATACACATTGCGTGCATACGTGCATTGCTTTACTTATATGTGTTCAAATTCCCATACACATTGCGTGCATACGTGCATTGTTTTACTTATATGTGTTCAAGTTCCCATACACATTGCGTGCATACGTGCATTGCTTTACTTATATGTGTTCAAGTTCCTATACATATTGCATGCGTTGTCGCGTTATGCTTTACTTATATGTGTTCAAGTTCCCATACACATTGCGTGCATACGTGCATTGCTTTACTTATATGTGTTCAAGTTCCTATACACATTGCATGCATTGTCGCGTTATGCTTTACTTATATGTGTTCAAGTTCCCATACACATTGCGTGCATACGTGCATTGCTTTACTTATATGTGTTCAAGTTCCTATACACATTGCATGCGTTGTCGCGTTATGCTTTACTTATATGTGTTCAAGTTCCTATACACATTGCATGCGTTGTCGCGTTATACTTTACTTATATGTGTTCAAGTTCCTATACACATTGCATGCATTGTCGCGTTATGCTTTACTTATATGTGTTCAAGTTCCTATACACATTGCATGCGTTGTCGCGTTATACTTTACTTATATGTGTTCAAGTTCCTATACACATTGCATGCATACGTGCATTGCTTTACTTATATGTGTTCAAGTTCCCATACACATTGCGTGCATACGTGCATTGCTTTACTTATATGTGTTCAAGTTCCTATACACATCGCATGCGTTGTCGCGTTATGCTTTACTTATATGTGTTCAAGTTTCCTTTTATACACATTGCATGCGTTGTCACGTTATGCTTTTCTTACATGTGTTCAAGCTCATTTTATACACATTGTATACGTTGTCATGTATACTTTACTTACATGTGTCTACATCTTCACACATTGCGCATGTTGTCCCGTGTTCCTTACTTACATGTGTTTGCGCCTTCATAGCATTGTTATGTTTGTTTCAAATCGCATTGTTATGCGTTATAATCGGTTTGCGTCGTCACGAACTTTCAATTGCATTAATATGCATGTTGCTAACAATATTGTACCTGTTAAGTCTTCTTTCTTTTTTAGGCACGATATTGTATGTACGGTTCATCTGAAGCCGACACGACCAGGCGAACCGCACAGGTATTGTATTCTCCGCGTGAAACATAGCGAGAATTACATGATTCTCTTACACACTCTCTGCATTGTAGTGTAGTTTGGTGTGTGCTAGCTTAAAACTGTTGCATTGTTATGCTTCGTTATAGCTTTCTTTGCATGATCATAGGTTATGCTCGGCTTCTTGCATTGTCAGTTACATTTTGCCCCTACCTTCGGGCGCATATCTTTATCTGCAGCTTGTATGTTTTGTCTAAGTCTTCGGCCTTGTAAAAAATGGGTCGTCTCTGGGCTTTGACAATCACTCCTGTCATTGTTATGACTTTCGAGTTCTGTCAAAGAGGGGCAACTGTAGACACCCCATTTTTGACCGTCCTCAAGACTTGGACGTCACCGTTTGAACACTCGGTGATCACCCATGTTCATGTTCGTTTTGAGTTCTCGGAGGTCTCGGCAACGCGCCTTACCTCAGGATCTCTCTACTCCACTGTTTTGTGTTTGATTTTGCACCAAACACTTTTGTTTTTGCTTCTGAGGGTAGAGAGTAGCTTGTTAGCTACCCCTGACACCCACCGGCCCTGGATTGAGACCACCGGCCATGTATTCTTTCTACCGACCATTGGTGTGATATACCATTGGCCGGTCAGCATCTTGTGTGGTCGACCGGCCATCTGTTTGGCCGATGGCCTCCTTTTATGCCCGACACCACCTTTTTGCCTTTCTTAGGCATAATGCATACCAGCTGTGCCAGCTGGAATGCACGGACCCTGCCCCCCATGCACGGGTGTGACTGTTTTGAACCTTTGCACCCTTTGCTCAAGCTTCTTGAGGAAGCTTGACCCATTGTCTTAGCTTCCTCAAGAAGCTTGCACCCTTTGGGTTAGTTTCCCTTGGAAGCTTGACCCCCTTGACCCTTTTATATTAGCTTCTCTAAGAAGCTTTAAGCCTTTACCTTGTTCATATAAGGAGACCTTCCTCCTCCTTTGGGGGGGTTCAGCAAAAACCAGAGCAAAATACATATATATATATATCTGATATACACTTTCTCTCTCTATATCTCTCTCTCTCTTCATTGTGTGTGTGTTTAAGGGCCAAAAGGGTGATTTCTTCTTAGTTTTGCACTAAGACACACACTACTACACCATACTTCAGCTTTGGGAGGCATTGAGGGTTTGTTCTTGAGGTTTTGGACTGGTTTTGATCAGAAAAAAGGGAGCTGCACTTGCTGTTCTTCAAGGGTTCTTCAAGGGTAACACTTTTGTTTTATATTCCCCAATCTTGCACTAGTCTTTAACCTATCTTGCTTACTGTTTTAGACTTTGTGTATAACTGAAAAAAGTCTTACATTTACATGCTTAAGATACTTCATTAAGGTTGTTTTGGTGTTGGGGGTCGACCTCCCCTTTTTAGGCCTTGTTTGGCCCTTTTTTGTACTTGTTTTTATAAGCTTTGGGGACTTTTGTGCATTGACCTTCTCACCACTGAAATCCAGTGGATTTTCAGTGGTGAAGAAGGGGTCTTGAAGTCTTGTATAGGGGAGGGACACCCCCCCCCCTCTCCTTATTATCTCATTTGCTTGTGTTTTGGCTCATAAGGGTAGCATGTATGCCTAGCTTTGTTTGGCTTCGTTTCAGAGGTTATTTGGTGTTTATTTAGCATGTTTTACCTCTGTCACATGTTGGTTTGTTGACCCCTTGCATGCATAATACACTTGCCTTGTATTCCCCCATTTTGCTTAAGAAATGCATCTTGCCATTAGACCATCATGCTTGCATATTTTTGCCTAGCTTTGTGAAATTTTTAGTCATATTTTGCCATGCCTGAGGTCTGTTGGATGTTGATTTGGTCATGCATTTCATGCTTTATATAGCCCCTTTGCGTTCTAGCATGTTGGCATCAGGTGTGTGAGTCATGAGCATGCTTGAGTTGGCCTATTTCAGTGATTCGGAATCCCTTATGATGTCATTTCAGTCCATGTTTTTGTGCCTACATGCTCGCATTTGCTACCCTTTTAATGCCTTGGTGAGATGTGGTCTTATGCTCCATGTTTTGGCCTTAGTGTATGCCTTTTGTTTAAGTCATTTGGGATGCCATTCATGTGTGTTTCGGGGTGTATTTTGCTGCATTAAAAATCTGTTTTTGGTTGCTTAGCCCATGCCATGTCTGGTCATGATATTTGTAGTAGAATGCTTCTTGTTTATGCCTTAGTCTTAGGCTCATTGGTATGCATGTTTACATGAGCATTTGGCCCCTTTTGCAGCACCTTTGGCCACTGTTTTAGGGTGTGGCTGAGGCCTCTCATTTTAATCTAAGTCCATTCTTGTACATAGTTGTACGTTTGACTTGTTGCCTCTCGTTGCATGCTTGCATTGTACCATGTTTGCATTATATATTAGATTGCATTGCATTGCCTCTTATATGATTAGCACATTGCACATTTGCATATTAGGTTGCATTGCCTTTGGCATGCCTTGCTTACTTAGTTTCATATCGCATATGTGAGGTACATTGCATACTTGCATAGCATTTTGCTTGGTTTGGGGTGTCAAACCAAGCATGAGGGGTGAGGTGTGTTCGTACTCAAACTGACGAAACACGCCTCAACCCTCGGTCGCCAATGCCCTTGACCCCAACATGATAGGGCATAAGGCATTCATCCCTTTTATGCATGCATTTACATTAAGTTACAAACTTGGTGCCTTAGGCCATCATGCATCGAAATGCATGATTGGTGGCCCGGGTATCGAGGGTCACACTCCCATAAGTCCATAGCATGATTGGGAGAGTGGCCATGCATACATTGCTTTGAATTTCCTTGCCATGCACTGTCTGCCCTCTGCTGCTGTCAGAAACAAGTTTCTGTAGGAAGAAATGGCCGACCGGCCAAATATAGTGCCGACCGACCATTAATTATCATCCGATGGTGTAACTTTTGGCCGATAAGCCCATCCCCATGGCCGGTGAACTTTAATTGTGGCCGGTGACACCTCAAAACACTCAGAGGGTGGTTCAAAATGGATCTGGGGACTTTCAGAATTTTCAAAGGAGCAAGGCAGTGTAAACAGAGACAACAGTGGCATGGCACGGGTTTCCGGGCGGGGCGAGTCGAGCATGCATCATCCTAGCATTCCGATGTGGGGCTGAGGCCATCCTCTTTCTGCATTTAATTTGTTAATTAAGTAGAAGATATGTAATATTTAATTTAGTTAAAAGAGTTAGTTATTTATTTGTTTTGTAATATTTATTCGGACCCTCCGAACGAGGGCAATTGTGTAATAAGTGTGCGTGAGTGTGTGTATGTCTTCCAACCCCACGTCTTTCTTCCCTTTTATTTACTAGCTTTCGATGGTTAGTTTAGGACATGTTTAATTTAGCATCCTTATGCTATGCATGCGTGCATCATTCACCAGTATTGCATGCACAGGGCTCGGCGCATCATGCTAACAGCATTGTATTTCAATTCCAAGTTGAATACGTGTTAGTCGTAGCATCATCATATGCCATCTTAGAATAGCCGAGCCTTTCATAGTTGCATCTTGCATGTGTTGCATTAACCATCTTAACATGAACTAGGATCATGCATGATTACTAACTAGTTTCTTGTTTTGGCTCGGAGTACACTGTAAGTGTTTATGCTTTAGCATCTCGCATGAGTGTGAATGTTAACATGACAGCATGCTTACCATGAGGCTACTTGCTTATATGATATAAACTGCTTGAATGCCTGTGGGTGAAGGTTGGATTGTTTGAGTTGGGACGACTCATTGAAATCCGTGTTTTAGCCTACTTGTGAGTAGCAAATTTTAAACCATTTCCTAAACGAAACGGATATGCAATGCTTTGTTCCAAATTAGGCGATCTAGTCTATACTTGTTTTGTTGTGCGCATCACATAGTAATTCTAGCTAATTAATCGGAATAAGAACGCGCGTGTTTTCAAAAACGAGATATCATGGTTAGTAAAGGCCGATCTTCGGATCGGGCGAGAGGGGGTGCTCATAGCTAACCTTCCCCAATCGTACCCAAGTTCCCGAGCCGAGGCAACTTTGGTGATGACGGACACGTGGACTTTGGCAAACGAGTCAGGGTTTCCTAAATTCCCCGAAAATAAATATTTAGGTGGCGACTCTGTATCTGGCGAAGCAGTCCATGTTTGGCACTTCTTTTCTAAAAATCTGTTTTCTCAAAACGATTTGCCGGATTTGGACTCTTTGGTTCAGATTAAGAACCGTGACAAATTGAGTCCGAACTGTGGGGTGAGGCCCGCACGCAGGGCGCGTCCATAGCAAAATGCAAGACAATGCATAAAGCCGAGCATAACTTATGATCATGCAAGAAACATAGGGACGTATCCCGGTATTTCGGAAATGTATAAGCATTGGAACGTATTCCAAATGCTCTTAACCAAAGAGGGAGAAACATAGGGACATATCCCGGTGTTTCAGAGTGGTTCAAGCATTGGAACGTATTCCAAATGCTCTTAACCAAAGAGGGAGAAACAAAGGGACGTATCTCGGTGTGTCAGAGTAGTTCAAGCACTGGAACGTATTCCAAACGCTCTTAACCAAAGAGGGAGAAACATAGGGACGTATCCCGGTGTTTCGGAAAGAAGGAGAAACATAGGGACGTATCCCGGTCTTTCGGAAAGAGAGAGAAACATAGGGACATATCCCGGTGTTTCAGAAAGGGAGAAGAAATATAGGGACGTATCCCGGTGTTTCGGAATGAAGGAAAAACATAGGGACGTATCCCGGTGTTTCGGGAAAGGGGAAGAAACATAGGGACGTATCCCAGTGTTTCAGAATGAAGGAGAAACATAGGGACGTATCCCAGTGTTTCGGAAAAGGGGAAGAAACATAGGGACGTATCCCGGTGTTTCAGAATGAAGGAGAAACATAGGAACGTATCCCGGTGTTTCGGAAAAGGGGAAGAAACATAGGGACGTATCCCGGTGTTTCGGAATGAAGGAGAAACATAGGGACGTATCCCGGTGTTCCTGAAGGAAAGAGAAACATAGGGACATATTCCGGTGTTTCGGAAAGAGAGAGAAACATAGGGACGTATCCTGGTGTTTCGGAAAAGGAGAAACATAGGGACGTATCCCGGTGTTTCGAAAAGGTATAAGCATTGGAACGTATTCCAAATGCTCTTAACCAAAGGGGAGAAGCATAGGGGCGTATCCAGTGTTTAGGGACGTATCCCGGTGCTTAGGGACGTATCCCCGGGTTTCTGGAAAAGAAGCAGAAACATAGGGACGTATCCGGGTGTTTCGGAGAAAAGTGGAACATAGGGACATATCCCGGTGTTTCGGAATGAAGGAGCGTGCAAAGCGATGCAATTGAAAGGGCGCATAACAATGCGAGTGGAATGCGCGTAACAACGCAAGCGAAGTGTGCATAACAATGCAACTAGAACCATGCATAACAATGCAAGTGAAGTGCGTGCATGCAATTAAAGAGGTGCATGACAATGCAACTAGAGTGTGTGTGACAACGCAAGTGAGGTGCACAAAAGAAGTGCGATAAAATGCATTTTCTATGCAAGTATGGGGGCATTTTCTATGCAACATGGAAAGCATATTCTATGCAATATTGAAGACATGTTCCGTGCATAAGACAAGCATATTCCATGCAACATTGAAAGCAAAGCATATTCTATGCATGAATCATAACGATGCGCGGCACGCATGTAACAGAAGTGTATATGAAAGTGCATATTCTATGCAATAGAGGGGCATCAAACATGTACTCTAGTGCCTCCGATTTACCTCTCAGAGGACTTGGCAACACGCTCAGCTCAAAAGGGGACACCCTGTCTATATTGGCGAGAGATAACATCTGCAGTTGCTTTAATTGCTGTTCTGACTTGAAGCAGGCTTAAGCTTGGGGTCGAGATACACTCATACTCCAGAGAAATGGCGAGGCCTGAGAAGGTGCACTTGGAATGTAGTCTCGGAATTTGCCGAAGTTGAAACACACTAGGATGCTCCAAATTTTCCCTCTTTTCTTTTGCTTTGCAGTCTGGAACCTATATAGCTTCAGATAGGTCCTTGTTCTACTGTTCTCACATGACCTGGGTTGAACCCTGCGGTTTATGAAAGAAAGAATCTTGTTTTGCACAAATGTGGAGAATGGCACAGCACTCTGAGCACAAAACGTTTTTTGAAACTGGGAGTGAGAATAAGTTCTCAACTAGGTATTGAGCCTACGACTGACCACAGCAAAAACGACTCAACAAAGAAAAACAAAAGGTAAACAACCTGAACACATCAAGTAACACTCGAAACGACTCAAAACAAGAATCGAAACAAAACAAAAGACACGACACTCAGACGTGCACAGGGAGCCTGTTTCCTTGAGTAGTGTTTCCCACCCTTTCTCATTTGTGATTCTTACATCACTCGGCCCTCAAGCTCTGTTTTTCACGAAAAAGCCCTTTTCTCACTTTTTCTCTCAACTCACATCTCTCTATTCTTCAATCTCTCATTTTTATCCCTCCCTTGGGTGGTTGATGGATAAGCTGGAAATTGTGGGCTCTGGCCCCTAGTATTCTACCAAATTCTCAATCTTGTTCACAACAGTGAGTTTCTCCCACAGAGGGGTTGCACTACAACTGGGTGTGTAGCAAATCTGCAGCTGACATCGATTGACGGTGCTTTGCTGGGGAGTTTGGACGTAATCAGATCTGTCCATATGAAGGAGTGGAATATCTTGATCCATTCCATTTTGTGCTTCACACTTGGCTTGATACCTCGCTGCTTGGAGGATGTTGAGAGCTTTCGGCCCTTTTCTGTTAACTTCAGTTGTGCCCTCTTCTGGCAGGTAGAGTGCCCTTTCTGGAAGTGCGTTGACAATGGGGAAAAGACAAGAAGCCTGACTCAACTGCCCCTAGTTCATTATTTTGACCATTTTTTTTTTTTTTGGCTTTCTGCTAAAACAATTTTGACCAAGATGAGAGTTAGATTAACATACTTGTTCGATTTTTGATTTGAAATCATGCAAGTCAGGCTATGAGCACTGAAAATTTTCCCTTTTTGGGTCCAAGAAATGGTCCAGTTTTGGAAAAGATGGAATAATTTTCGAGAGATCAGTCAACCTCAGTAAAAATTCTCAAAAATTGTTTTTGCAAACCGCCACTGCTCAGCGAGCACGGAACCTACTCTTGAGATGCACAACCTCAGATCCGAAGGAAAATTGCCCCTTGTTTGAGGAGAGCTGCATGGCAACGGAAAGTTACCCCTTGTTTGAATAGCACCACAGCGCATTGGCAATGGAAAGTTGCCCCTTGTTTGGATAGTACCACAGCGCGTTGTAATTAGTCTTCACAGTGAAGGTCACAACCAAACTCTCGGATACAAAGAAGGCAAAGATGATCAAAACCATTACATGGACACAATTGATTTGGAAGTGTTTGTGGCTGGACTTCAGAATGAAGTTGCCTACGTATCCCAAACATGGGAATCAAGCCTTACATAGTTCGGGGGTAAGGTACACTCGGGTATTTACCTCTCCTTTTACACTCTAACTTTTGCTAAGGCCGCCCTTTTGGGTTTTCAACCTTGCGAGCTTTGTTTTTCTTTTCTTTTCAATCTTTTCTTTTTTTCATCTTTTTCATTCATTTTTTTTTTCTTTCTTCTTTCTTCGCATTTTTTGTCATTCTTTGCATTTTTCTTCTCTTTATTTTTTTTGTTCTTTCTCTTCTTTTTCTTGCTCTAACTTTTGCTTGGGTCACCCTTCCGGGTTTTCGGCCCAACGAGCCTCTCAAGGGTAAAAGTGTAGCTTTGTCCATGTCAAATGGTTTTAGGATCCTGAAGTCATCTGAATCCAGGAGAATGGCTGTTGTTTGCTGACGATGCAGGAGTCCATCCAACGGGGGGCTGATTTTGCCCCTAGTGTTGCGGATAGGAACTCAGTGTTGCGCCAGAAACTGTCTTCTTTCCTCCCTTTTGGGATTTGGCATTCTTGCCAACCTTCTTTGATTTGTCGAATGATCCATCTTCGGCTCTTCGAGCACATTTGAAATTCTTTGCCCCTAGTTCCAGGGGTGCTTCTGATCTAGCTTTGCAAGCTTTTTTTGATGACATCTGATCTTCTTGATCTAACTTTCTTGCCTCTTGTTCGAGGGCTGCTTTGAATCTGGCCACACAGGCCTCACGTTGTAGTTGACCATTGAACATTTTGAATTTAAGTCCAAGGTTTGACAATGAGGGGTCGAGTCTCGAGGCTGAGAGTGATCCTAAGCTGCACAATCTCAAGAGTGATTCCACACAGGTCTTTGCAAGATCGCGTAAAGCAGTTTTTGAAATCTTTTAAGAAAGCGACAAATCGCTCGCGCTGAAGACAATGTAGAACCAATCTAGATCAAGTCAGGATCCTTCTCAGTACTCACATTAACAAGCATGATCTCGATCATTAAGGGCTTAGCATGCCTCTCTTTCTCTCAATTGATCAAATTTTGCAAAACCCGAGGAATTCCTTCATCTTCGTTTTTTATCACAATGTTTCGAAAAAAGTTTTGGAAAACTTAGGTCGATGCAACGAATTCAAGGCACAGAAAAGACACAGCTTCTAGTCAAATACTGCCATCTCATTTAGAATTTCTGGCACAACTGGCACACGGCAGAAACAAACACAAAAGCATGAAAAACCACTGTTGTTCATTCAAATCTGTTGGCATTACTGGCTCCAAGGCAGAAACAGACTCAAAAGAAAACGAAAAGACAAACACAAAACAAGCAAGTGATGTTTGAGGTAACATCCCCGAAATCACCTGACTCTAACAAAACAGGACTGACTTGGTATAACAAGACAGACCCAACTGACTCAGTAAGAAAAGACTGACTCTGTACAAAAAAACTGACTCAATACAACACAACAAGACTGACTCAATACCCAAGTCAGAAAGTAAAAAGTAAAAAAAACCAGCATTCGCAAATGCTCAAACTAGTGCGTGCCATACGCCACATCTGGAGTAAACTGAGTGCCGCCCGCAGGTGGTTCATCCCTCGATCACATCACACTATCCCCTACAAGTTCACTGATCAAGTGTCGATAGACTTTGCAGGACCTGGTGCGGGGATGACCTCGTTGTCAATCAGATTTTGTATCTCGTGGCGGAGACGGACGCAACTGTCGGTGTCATGACCGATTTGTTGATGGAAAGCACAGTACTTAGCCGGGTCATGCTTTGGAGGTAGAGGATCGGGTAGAGGCCGTTGTTCTAACAGTTTCAAATGTCCTTTCCTGAGTAGGACCCCTAGAGCTTTAGACAGAGGCATATAAAGCGGGGTGAAAACCCTCTTGCCTCGGGGTAGATAGTCCGAAGTTCGGGGGTTTGGATTGGATGCACCAACAAAGGGGGTGGCTGTTTTAGGAGTGGTGGTGACCATTCCAACTTCAAAAGATCTTGCAGCTGCATCACCACTGGTGGTTGCATTCGAACTGCAGTTGAATGCCCTCTTGGGCTGCTCTCGGTCTTGGTCAATCAGACCCTGTTTCATCGCATCCTCGATCTGTACTCCCATCTCATGCAAATCTGAAAAGGTAGGGAAGGGGAGCACGATCATTTTCTGCATTAGTTTAGGCTGGAGGTTGCGCACAACCATCCGAATCTGATCTTTGTCGGAAGGCCTTGTAGTCATCATTGAGGCCTTTGCTCTTCATCTCGTCACGAACTCTGAGAAACCCTCCTTTGGCTCTTGGTGGGTGACTTCAAGATCACGAGTTGTGACCTCAATCTGTGTGTTGTAGGAGTATTGATCATTGAAGGCCTCAGCCATCTCTTCCTAATTCTGTTTCACAGAGTTCTCCAATTTCGCATACCAGATTGCGGCTATCCCAAACAAGGTTCAGCCGAATAGTGACAATTTCTGGGCTGTGGTCAAACCCATTGGCCTCAAGATATCAGAAAACAGTTGGAGGTGCACCATTGGGTCTTCAGAGCCATCGAATCGATCGATATGTGGCATCTTGAACCGATCCGGTAATGTCACCACTGAGTCGGTATAATCATCCTCTATATCAGGAATAGAATGGGCCCCCTGAGACTTTTTGAACAATTTCTCAAGCTTGCATACTTTCAATGCTGTGGGGTCCGTTTTGAACTCAAAAGGGGAGTCTGGTAGGTTGGTGGGTGTTTTAGATAGCTGGGGTAGAATCGGGGGCGGAGCTGGCCCGACTGGAATGTCCGTATCATCCTGGACGTGAGTTGCCTCCCCGAGTATGGGAACTCTTGGTGGGGGAGGAGCCTGGTGTGAAGTAGATACTCCAGTTTGCTGCTCTAACCTGGCAATTGTCTCTGCCTGTTAGGCTATGACCACGGCCTGTTGCTTGGCGAATTCTTCTTGACGGACAACGTCTTGCTGCATGGCTTTTATACTATCCTGGAGTTGGCGCACCATCTCTTCCAGACCCGACATATTACACTGAGCAACCGGTATATCTGTGTCTGCAGTAGGCTCGGAAATCTCAACCCGACTGCTCAAAGATCACTAATCTGGTAGTCGTTGTACTGGTGGTCTGTGCCTGACTAGCCTTCTCTGGCCTTGATTACCCTTAAACTGAGTCTCTGACCTGACAAGTCTATCAGCATAAATCCAATGTACCCGGGGGATATTGGAGCCTTCTGAAGCTATAGTTCCAAGACTACCCTAGCAAAAGAGAAAACAGACAGCATCTCAACTCAATTTCACTGGAACGGATATGAGCATAGCGGAACGACTGTACTCAATACTGATCACTGTTCCCCAAATAACTGTCCCAAAACTGATACCCTCAGGTAAAACTGATTCCCCAAATACTGATGCCTGCAGGCCTGATACCCAGACTTGCAAACTGATACATGCATTCCCTATAGAGATACACTCTAAAAGCACATAACAAACAAGTGAGAGCCAAAACACCCCTATGTTGGGGTAGGGTTTCCCTGTCCTATTTTGTTAGGAGCTAGGGTTTCACTATGCACGCAGCGGTTTCAAACAACCTATATCAGGTAAGCAACCTGTCCTAGTTTGGAATGGTCACTGTGGATTCCGAATATGCACTAGGTCGAATGGTCGAAAATGGTGCCCCGGTAAAACCGGGGTATGTGTTCCCATACTGGCAGAGCCCGCAACCGGTCAGCCTTATGGCATGCTTTGACAAAGTCAAGCCTCCGGCAAACCGCTCAGGAATAACAGATGGCCAACACGGTGTCCTAGGTGCACCAATGCACATGCAATGCAAAGAAACACATAAGTGTAGTTAAAACAAGATATCACAAGTTCGAGTCAAGCTCTCTAAAGTCCCCAGCAGACTCGCCAGAAACTGTAGACGTCCCCGAATGCCCCGGGAGGATGACTCCCGTTCGGTTCGTCTGTGGGTCTGCTACAGTTCAGGACTCAAATTGTCACGGTTCTTAATCTGAACCAAAGAGTCCAAATCCGGCAAATCGTTTTTGAAAACAGATTTTTTGTAAAGAAGTGCCAAACATGGACTGCTTTGCCAGATACAGAGTCGCCACCTAAATATTTATTTTGGGGGAATTTAGGAAACCCTGACTCGTTTGCCTAAGGCCACGTGTCCGTCATCACCAAAGTTGCCTCGGCTCGGGAACTTGGGTACGATTGGGGAAGGTCAGCTATGAGCACCCCTGCTCGCCCAATCAAAGATCGGCCTCTACTAACCATGATATCTTGTTTTGAAAACGTTATGTGTTCTTATTCCGGTTATTAGCCTAGATTTACTATGTGATGCGCACAACAAACAAGTATAGACTAAGTCGCCTAAATTGGAACAACACATTTCATGTTTGTTTATTTGAAAACGGTTTGAGGTTTGCTACTCGCAAGTAGGCTAAGACATGAATTTTGCCACCCTCGAGTGGGCTTAAAACTCGTATTCAATGCGTTGTTCCAATTTTAAGTAACTCAACCTTCACCCACGGGAATTCAGGCATTTATAACACGTAAGCACATAGCCTCATGGTAAGCATGCTATCATGGCAACACTCACACTCATGCAAGGATGCTAAAACATAAATGCTTACCGAGTACTCCAAGCCAAAACAGAAACTAGTTAGTAATCATATGCATGATCCTAGTTCATGTTAAGATGGCTAATGCAACACATGCAAGATGCAGCTACAATAGGCTCGGCTAATCTATGGATGGCATATGATGATGCTACAACTAACACGTATTCAACTTGGAATTGAAATACAATGCAGTTAGCATGATGCGCCAAGCCTGGTGTATGCAAGAAAAATGTATGGATGCACGCATGCATAGCATAAGGTATGTTAAATTAAATATGACCTAATACTAACCATCAAAAGGAGGTAAGTAAAAGGGAGAAAGAAGTGGGGATTGGAAGACATGCACACACGCACCCACACTTACTACAAATTCGCCCTCGCTCAGAGGGACCAAAAGAATATACAAATTAATTAACCTACAAGCTAATTAAATATTACAGACCACTTAAAATTAACTAAGCTAAGAAAGCAGTGAAAGGCCTCGGGAAGAGGGTCCAATGCATGCGTGCTCGGGTTTGCTCGAAAATCCGTCGCCATGCACAAGCTGCCTCTATTTACCCTGCTCTGCTCCCCTGAGACTTGCACAAATCCCAAGGCACACTCTTTGGACATTGGGAAATGCCACCGGCTAAGACAAATGATCACCGACCATGGCAGGATGGTCATCGACCATTGGATGAGCTCTCGGCCACAAACTTTTGGTCGATCGGCACTCTATTCAGTCGACCGGCCAAAGCTTCCTGCAGAAACCTGTTTTGACAGCAGCAGAGGCAAAACATGGCATGGCAATACATTTCAAAGCAATGTGTGCACCAACACACCCCTTATCATGTTTATGACTCAAAGGAGCATGGTACTCGATTCTCGGACCACCAATCGCGCATTTCAATGCGTGATGGCCCAAGAAACCAAGTTGTGCATTTTCATGTCAAATGAAATGCAAACCAAATAAGCACATAAAGGCCCAACCTCTATCACTTGATTTTAAGAGGTAAAGCATGCATGTTCAATGCAATGCAACCTAGGCATGGAAACTAAGTAGGCAATATGAACATGTGGCAAGCATGCAAAGCATATAACCAATATGCAGGCTAATTGAGCATGTAAGATGCAATGCCAACATGCAAACATGCGAAGCATATGGCATGTTAAGCAATCAAAACAAAGATGAGAATGCATGCCAAATGCACTATGATTCAAGCATGCAACACATGCGATAGGCCAAGTATTCAACAACACACAAGGCGAGCATGCAACAACACGCAAAGGAGGGACTTAAACTAATTTGGACAGCTCCTAAACAAGCCCAAAACAGTGGCCAAATGCTAAGGAAATGAGGGCCAACACACATACAAGCATGCATGCACACGAGGTCCAACACTTAGGCATAAAGAGGGGACTTTTAAGCACACTTAAAAGGAGATAAACATGGGCATATGGCATGCATTGTAAACTCTGAAAATACATGAGGAATGATGCCAAATCAAACTACCAATGCAAGCAAGGCATGCAACCAAGCCCAAGGACTTAAACTATGGTCGTGTGACACATGAAGCCAATGACCAACGTCGACCAAAATAGTCCCAAATCATGCAAAAGTAAGCCCCAAAAACCACTTAGATGGCATCTAAATGATCTAATCCTAGAGGCATACACAATAGCATAAACATGGAGCATGAAACACCAACCTTTTAACGCATTAAAGGGGCATCAAATGCAAGAATACCGCAAGGACTGAAATGACATGACAAGTGGTTCTAAACCACTGAAATGATGCAAGGATAGCATGCTAGAGGGTCCGATACTTAAGGCCTACAAGGGGGATTACATGGTAGCTATACAAAGCAAAGCATAGATGACCCAAATGACCAAAAACAGTCCTCAAGCACATCAAAACAAGCATAAAAGCTTCACAAAGCTAAGCCAAAAACATGCCAGAAACAAGGCTCAAAGCATAAAGCATGTTAAGGCAAATCATGGCATTACAAGACAAGTATGCAAAGCAAGCATGGTGTGTCTAAACCAATTAAAAAAAAGTGCTATATCATGGAAACATAAGCACAAATAACACTTAAGACATGGCCAACATGAACTCAAGAATGGTGCTCACACATGAGGCTAAAATGGCACATTTTGAAGACAATAAGGAGAGGGGATGGCCCTCTCCTTCTTAGGAACTTAAAGCACCATCCCAACCACTGAAATCCCTCAAGATTTCAGTGGTGAGGAGGCCCAAACAAGGTGGTCCCGGAGCTCACCAAAAATAGCACAAACTGGGGCCAAACAAGGCCTAAGAGGGGTCAAACAACCCCAAACAACAAAGTGACCTCAAACAACTATTTAAAGCACTAAAAAAAAAAGACTTTTTTCAGTTTATGACAAAGCCCAAAACAGCATGCAAGACAGGCTAAAAGTGTGTGCAAAAACGGGAAATAAAGAGGGTAAGAAGTGTTACCCTTGTAGCCAAGAAACTCCAGCAGCTTATGGACAAAAAGTGTAGGCCTTCAACCTCTGAAAACCAGCTCCAAGAACCTTAGAGTGATGGAGGAAGTGTGTGGTTGTGAGGTGGTGTGTAAAGGGGTCAAGAACCAACACTTATGGAGCTTGGATGTAGAGATATAGAGAGATACAACTCTTGTATGCCTTAGACCAATTGTTGGAACCCTTGCAATGGAAGAGGAGCTCTTCTTTTATAGAGGAACAAGGGTCCAAGCTTCTCTTAGAAGCTTGGAGCAAAGGGGCCAAGCTTCTTGGAGAAGCTAGGCAAAGGGGTCAAGCTTCTTGGAGAAGCTAGGAGCAAAAGGGCCAAGCTTCTTAGAGAAGCTAGGCAATGGGGTCAAGCTTCTTGGAGAAGCTAGACAAGGGTTCAAGCATATTGGAGAAGCTAGAGCAATGGTGCAAAGGGTTCAAGCTTCTTGGAGAAGCTAAACCAAGGGTTCAAAAGGTTCAAGCTTCCTTAAGAAGCTAAAAACCAAGGGTTCAAAAGGTTCAAGCTTCCTCAAGAAGCTAAAAACCAAGGGTTCAAAAGGTTCAAGTTCCTCAAGAAACTAAAATAGGGGGTTCAAAAGGTTCAAACCCCCTCAAGAAAAGGTCTCGGTCAGAAAAAGTGGCTAATCGGCCAACAAAGTTGGCCGACCGACCACAAAATGTGCCGACCGACCATCACCAGTGGCCGGTGGCAAGGAAACAAGGCCGGTGGCCTCAAGCCATGGTCGGTGAGGTGTGGGGATGGCCTACAAGCTATTTCCCACCCTCAGAAGCAAAACAACAAGTGTTTGATGCAAAACCAAACACAAAACAAACAAGTCGAGAGGTCTTGAGGCAAGGCACGTAGCCAAAACCTCCGAGAACTCAAGACGAACACGAACAGGGATGATCATCGAGTGTTCAAACGATGACGTCCAAGTCTTAAGGACGGTCAAAAATGGGGTGTCTACACATATGATATACATTTTTTTTTTAAGTGTGTACCATTGAATTTCTCGATTTTCATGAGATTGCCAAAGAAAATAGCATTGTTATAGAGGACAATCCTTGGACCGCGTTTAATTGGCATATAACAACTATTTTGGTTTATAATAACATTACTATACATGTGATTCAAATTTTGTAAACAACTTATTTTATAACTTTTTATTTTTTATTTTTTTATCATGTATATGTCGAATATTTTATCCCGAATGAGGTGGAACAAGTTATTTTGGAACAAATCTTCCATGGTAAAATGATCAAAATATCCTCTTAGAGATGCCATATGGCTTGCCTAATAACAATTGTGCTAGTTACAAACAATGACATTTACAAAATCGATCATAAAAAAGAGACAAAGGATAGTCACAATGGATCATAAAAGAATGACAAGGAGTAGGGATCGGATCACAAAAGAAGACAAGCTTTTTTTGTGATACATCATGTCTCCACTATTTGTCTCTCTTCTTTGATTCATTGTAGCTCTATTCATTGTTTCTCTTCTATGATGCATCCGTGCAGCTAAACTTTATCGTTGATAAGGAGATTAAAAAAAATTATAACATTGTGCATATGTTTCTTGTGAGAGATGGTAGCAGTTCCGTAAGGAATTAGAGGCATAACCCATTGCATATTTCATGTTAATTAGTATACACTCTTGTGAGATAGGTCAAGAAGGCGACTTAGGTAGTGCCAAGGGGATGGCTTGGGTGGTTTGCATGGTGTATAGCCATGCTCACCATGATATAAGTATAATACCCTCTTCAAACTCAAATAGATTTGAAAATAAAAACCTATTTGAGATTGAAGTAGAGGAAAAGACAGAGTGGAGCAGAAGCACAAAAAAAAAAAAAAAGATTGTGTGTAAAAAAAATATGATAGAAATATTTGGGGTACGAAAAAACCAATGGACAAAGGAAAAGATCACCATGAAATGCTACTGGAAGGAAAATATGGCAGTAGAATGGGTTGAGGTCCGGTAGGCGGACAACACAAGGTCGCCGTCCGCCAGTAAGGCAAAGAATACTAAGAGCTTAACCTATAACTCTGATATCATGTTATAATATTTAAGAGAGAAAAGAAGAATATTATGTTAAATATTGTAATAATGTATATAAGACTCCTTTATATAGGAGAAGAGAAATCTAAATATGATAATAAATATAGTATAATATGTATGAAAAACAAAATATATAGTTATTGTATTTAACTCATTAACTACACCACCACTATACTTGCAACGAGCTCTTATTGGAGATTTTAAGGCCCGATGGAAAAGATAATGATAGGTTTCAGTTAGCATTGAGGAGGAGACAGGTAGAGTGAGAAGGTTTGAAAAAAGAGAGATGAAGCAGCGTTTGGAAAACGAAGGATGAAGTGGGCTAATGCTTGGAAGGTAGTGGAGCAGGGAGAAGCTAAGAAGAAGAGGGGTATGGTGGCGCTAGGAAATGGATGGGTGGGGTGGGTGAATGTTTGTAAATGGGTTCGTTGAAGGTAGAGTGAGTGTTTGGGAAATGAGTTTTTTTGTAGATTTTTTTAGTTGTAGGATATTATTGGAGAAATGTTTTTTTGTGTTTGGAAAGATAGTTGGGTTTTTTTGTGGTTGGATGTGATGTTTGTGAAAAAAAAAGTGAAATGATTATGGGGTTTGATATGATATTTTGTTTGGATTGATTTTTTTTGGTTTTGTAACCAAATTGTCTTTTAGTGAAAAATAAATAAATAAAAAACCACAAACCAAACTTCCCAAACACCCCCAGAGTAACCTTGGAATGGGGATGCATGGGTGTAAGGTGACACTGGGAAAGTAAGGATGGCAATTTGAACCCGGCCCGACAAGAACCCGATCCCCTGACCCCGATAAGAACGGGTTTTCCCCGAAAATTATCCCTATAGGGCCGGGGATGGTATTAAAAATTAAATCCTTGACGGTTTTCGGGCCGGGGACGGGGATAGGTTTCCCCCGCCCCGCCCCGACCCAGCCCCGCCCCGACCCGACCCCGCCCCAGATAAACCCCGACTAATTCCCTGAATATTCTCCGAATTTCCCGTATATATATATGTTTAGCGTTGAGTTAAGTCTGCCTCTCTCTCCCACTCACTCACACTTACTTTTCTTCTCTCCTCTCAGCCTCTCTCCCTCTCATTTTCTTTCTCTTTCTCTGCTGTAGGTGTTCCTCACGGCGTCGACGGCGGCGGCTCATCCGCTGTCCTCCCCCTCTTCCGATCTCGCTGATCTCGGATCTCGCCGACCTCGCCGATCTCCCTCTTCAAGAACATCACGGCGACACATTTCCCTTCGCTGCCAGATTCCGACGCCTTTTCCTTCCGTCAACATCGACGCCTTTCTCTTCATAGTGACACCATCTCTGCCGACATCATCTCTGTCGTCAACATCACGGCGCTGCATTTCCCTTCGCTGCCAACACCATCTGTCTGATTTATCTTTTTGAGTTGTACTTCTCAGATCTTACCATCTCTCTAATTTTTATTTTTTTGATTTGTTGTGTATGATGATTTTGTTGATTTGTTGTATAAGTATAGATGATTTGTTTTTGATGTATGATGTTGTTGATCTGTTGTTGAGTTGATCTATTGTTTGATGATGTTGTTGATCTGCTGTAATAGGTTTTTTTTTTTTTTTTTTTTTGGACCGGGGAATTTTTGGGGTCGGGGAAACCCGATCCCCGTTAGGGGACGGTGATAGGTTCCCCGTCGGGGATCGGGACCGGGGACGGGGGAAATTTCACCATCGGGGATCAGGGACGGGGAGTGTGATCCTCGGCCCCGCCCCGTTGCCATTCCTATGGAAAAGGGGGTGAGAAGTAGTGAAGGTTTGGAAACATGAAAGGTGGGTTTTTGTACAATGTGCTCAAGTTCATAGTAAGCTTATGATGGATAGCTTTGATTTAATGGATGATAAATAAATGGTGGCAGTGATCTAGTGTGAATAGTACAAAAAAAAAAATTTCCAAAATAGTGAATGTAAGAGTGCCAAAAAAATATTTATGCCAAACAAGTTGATATAGATGGACTGATAGTTGAAATTGGTATCAATGTAGAAGTTTAAAGTTTAAATTTAAAAACTCAGAATTTAATTACCATGGTCGAATCCTATGTTTTTTTTTTTTTTTTTTTTGGTAATTTTTCCATAAAAAATTGTACAGAAAATATGTGCAAGCAAGTTGGTTTAGACGTCCAATTATCAAAAAAAATAAAATAAAATAAAATAATTTACATAAGGTTAAGGTTTCGAGCACTCAGGTCATAAATCTTATTTCAAAACTTTTGAGGTAATAGCCCTAAGGTCTAAATGAAACATTTTGAAAACATCATATTACTCTTACTTATCTATCTTTTTGTCCACGTCACCTACCTGTCCACCTATTTGTCCAAGTGTCATCTATTTATCCACCTATTTGTCAAGGTGCTATCCTCCAAGTTGTCTACGTGTCACCTATATATTCACATAATCTGTCTGTCTGTCCATATCACCATTGCCACCTGTCACTACCTCCGACCACTGCTGACGGTGGTCTGATGGTAATCTAACGACAATGAGTTAAAAATAATAAATATTTTTTAAACAATTGTTTGTCCTCCTCATCAAATAATTTCATTAATCATGTTTTTATTTTCATAAAAAGTCAAACATTGGATCAAATACCATAAAAAAGGACTTATCACCAATTATCTCTAAGGTTTTGAGGGGTGTGCGCGGTGCGGTTCAATACGGTGCGATTTGAGAGTAAAATTATAAATCGAACCGTGAATAATGGATTGGCAAATAATCAAATCGTGGTTTAAGTGGTTTCAATTTGTTAATTGATTGAAGAATAATCTTAAATAATTATCAAGCATTTATATAATATATCACACTAATTTATAATAAATTCCACATTTTAAATCAATCTCACCCTGATTTTTACTTTCATATTTCATTAGAGATAAAAGAAATTTATGTATTAATTATAGCGGAGTGGGACAATTTCAAAAGCAAATTATAAAAATTTCAAACCACCAAACGGTTAATGGGCAGGTTGATACTAATTAGACGGTTTTAACAAATTGAACAGTATTTTACACAACTCTAATTTGTATATCTTTATTTCAAATCAAAATCATCATTATTGTATTTCATAATTTCAAAATCCCATTGTCCGACAACCACTACAACAAAAAACACTTTCGGCGACCAAAAATTCGTTTTTCGTCGCTAAAAGTAGGGGAATTGGCGACTAAATTGGATTTGGTCGCCAAAATTGAGAACTTTCGCCGACTAAACTCCTTTAGTCGCCAAATATAATGCTTTTAGCGACTAAAAGGCAATTTAGTCGCCACATGTAGGACTTTTAGCGACTAATAGTTGTTTAGTAGCCAAAAGTCACGGTTTTTGCCGACTGAAATGATTTAGTAGCCAAAAGTCACGGTTTTGGCGACTAAACTTCAGTTTCGTCGCCGATGATAGGTGTTTTGGCGACTAAAATCTGTTTTGTCGCTGAAAGTGGACCTTTTTGGCTACCAAAAACAAATTAGTAGCTGAAAGCAGAGTTTTTGGCGACAAAACTTCAGTTTAGTCGCCAAAAGAGGGTCCGTTTAGGCCTAAGTCACGGTTTTTAGCGACGAAATAAGAATTAGTAGCCGAAACTTATAGCATTGGCGACTAAAAATTATTTTTAGTCGCCAAAAGTGGGCCAAATTTTTTTTTAATAAATCATTTATTTTTTATGTAAATTATATTTAATAAAAATAATTTTATTTATAAATATATTTTGTATTAATACCGGACAAAATACTATATAATAATATATATTTCATATATATTCACGTGGATGTGTAGTGGCATAGTGGAGGGAGTATGTGGCTAAAGGTGTAGAATGTTGGAGGCGGCAGTTCGAAACTTAGAACCAGCAAAAAAAAGTGGGATTTTTATTTTTTTTACGAAACACCTTTGGCGACTAAAAGTTTAGTCGCCAAAAGCTCTGATTTTGGCGACTAAAGGCTTTAGTCGGCGTTTGGTTCAGTATTCGCGACAAAATTATTAGTCGGTAAATGTGTGATTTTGAAAATTCTAAAACACTATTGGCGACTAATATATTGGTCGCCGAAGACGTCATTTTTGGCGACTAAAACAGGTTTAGTCGCCAAAACCTCCCGCGACCATGTTTTGGCGACAAAAGCAGCGACTAAAATTTTTTGTCGGGGAAACCAAAATCTCGACTTTTAGCGACTAAAAGTGGACCTTTGGCGACTAAAAATTTAGTCGCCAAAGGTGTTTTTTCTTGTAGTGAACATTGTTAATGAAATTTCTAAATAAAAATTCTCCAAACAAAATTAGAGGAACTTGCACTAACCATCATTGGAAAGTCCCTAATATGAAAACGTGAAAAGCCATCCATGAGCAGCTTATGAGCTGTTGTAGAAAAGGCCAATCTTTCATAGAGTTTTACCGACAATGTCGCACCACACGGTGTTCACAAACTTTGTTGGAAGTGAAAATTTGTATTCATAATTAGTTTAATCGATTAATTTGCAAAAAGTAAGTCTCTCTATGCAAAATTAAATTATAAGACAAGTTTGGCAATATGTTATTTTAGTCAAAAAGTCATTATAAAAAAATCAATTATTTTTTCTATTTTTCTGTATGTCTTTTCGTAAAAAATGAAAAATAAAAAATTAATTAAAATAGTTAGTTCCCAAAACAATCCTAGTCAAATGTTATGGTTGAAAGAGTAGAAGAAAAGATGAAATCAGAAAAAATCAAAGTTATTTGTTAGATTTTTTATAATTAGCAATCTTGTTGGACAAAAACTCCATTCAATTATAATTGTTTTTTGTTTTGTTTTTTGTATCTATGATGTTAAGAGAGTTTAGATGCGAATCAAATTTAGATGCGAATCAAATCCGTGTTGTGTCTGAGTAGAAGAGTTTATGCTAATGTTCCGTATCTTAACTTGAGTAGTCTTTGTTTGCCTCTTCGCTGAGTAGTCACGGACAATAAAATCGTTCATGCAATATGTTAGCCTGCATTCTGAACTTCTGCAAAACATATTTTACCATTCGAGCAGTAAATGTTGCACTCAAGTAGTTGGCCTATATGTGAGCACTACCTTTAGCCTAACCGCTCGAGCAGTAAAGTGAGCGCTCGAGCGGTTTTCACGGCTTTATTTAGTATACAGTACGTCATTTACACATTTTAGGGTTGAACCCAATCATATTCTTAAAGAGGAAAAGAAAACAAAGTATTCTATATTTGAGGCTATTTATGTATTATTTTCCTTTATGATTTAATAGTGATTTGTGATACTCTAAAAATTTAATTAGTTTTAACACCGCAATAATATCAACTAAGCATGATTAAAAATATATATTTAATTTTATAATTGCATGTGATAAAATTTAATTTAATTTAAAATTAGGAGGTCACCGTATTTTATCAAAAAAAATGATAATTATTTTAATATATGGATCAAAATGTAATTAGAACAATAAATACATGTTCAGATAAACCTTGGATAAGCTTAATATGGAAACAATGAAACGTGGAAGGTGTTGAAACAGCAACGTGTCTGTGCTACAGACTGCGGCATCGAAATCTGGTTGTTGATTCACTTGTAAAATATATATATATATATATATAATTAAACAACAAAAAAAAGAAACAAAGAAAGGGCAAGAACAAGATGTAGTGTGAAGTGGAGCCAGTGGAAAGGACGTATGAATCGAGTACTCATAAATTATTGTGTAAATTATGCTTTGTGAGGGATTGTTTGGGGTGTTTTAAATAAGTGTATTTTTGATTTTTTGAACTAAAAAGTTGAGGAAAAAAATATGATTGTTTAGGATAATTTTTTGACTTTTTACGAAAAAATATGTATTAAAAAATTATATAAATTAGTGTATAGGAGAAGCTTGGGCAGAGTAGGCAGTACGGTGGGCAGAGTAGTGTATAAGAGAAGCTTGCCTCCTTTTCGAGCATTGAATTAGACGGTACTGTTTGACCTGTGGAGGCCCACCACGGGTCTCGTTTTGCTAATCGGAACCGTTCAATGTGTAGAACTCGTTGATTACTATATGCTTGTAAAAATTAAATTAATCAAATATCAATAGCCATCTGATCGGATTAATTTTTTGTCAACTGTTAACTATAACACCATCCATTTTTTATATAAAACTGATTTGATCATATAGTTAACGATATCCGATCAACGTGATTTTTTTTAGGCATATATTACTCAACGAGTTCTACACATTGAACGGTTCAAATTATCAAAATGGGACCCGCGATGGGCTCCCACGGACCGAACAACACCATCTTGTTTGTTTCTCCGCTTGTTCTCTTTGTACAAACAGTGGGCACGTGACATGTGAGGTGTACTTTTTTTTTGTAAAATTAATTTTTTAATATTTTTTTGATGAATACTGATAACTTTTTAAATTTTTTAGTAACTTTTTAAATTTTTTAGTAACTTTTTAGTTTTTTGACTTTTTTGAGGTATGCCAAACTAGCCCTAATATTTCAATTACTTTATTTATTTAGTGAATCCTATTTATTTAAAAAGAAAATTTATGGATATAATTAAATCTGATTTTGATTTGATATTTGATGATGTATTGTGCAAGTATCACTACATGTCTTGGAAAATTTAAATAACCATTGTCTTTCTAATTAGTCACTTTAGTAACCCTTTGTCATGAATCTATTAACTCTCTATTCGGTTTTGTATCGTGATTATGATTATTTTGATTATACGATTTTTGCATTATATTTATGTTCATTAAAATAATTTATTTATTCAAACAAAACTATTCACTGTTTAACCCAAATAATTATCTATGGTAACTTTATACCTTATGCTCTCAGTATAACATTTTTCACTATGCTATGTGTTTATAACTATTATACACTTTCAAGTGATGAGACTTAGGACGTAGTTGTTAATCCCGTATTCATAAGTTTTGGAAGTAACGGGCCAGACTTGGAGTAAACATAATGCATCTTGTATATTTACACATAGTCTAACACTGGCAATATAAATAAATAAAAAAACTCTAATGTATACTTAAATAAAATAAATATTTGGATACTATTTGATTTTACTCCACTACGTTATTGTTTTGTTAAATTTATAATTAACATTTGGTAACCTCAGTTATTGACTGGTTGTGATGCATAACCTCTAGATATCAAGGGTGGGTCGTGACATAATCAATTGATCAATGAGTTTCATATTGACTATCATCAAAGGTTTTGTTCTTTCATTCACAAAAAGAGAATGGTATTCATCAGTGGATTCCAGAAAACACTAGCTTGAGGCTTTGATGGATTTCGGAGTGGCTCATCATCGTGAATTTGACATGAGCATTGTGGATTCAACGTTAGGCAAAGCAATTCCGAGGTGAAGACGGTGGTGGTAGAAGCATATCGGATTCGGTTCAATTTGGATGTGAATTCGCTAAATAATTAAGAGTTCTTGTATGTAATTTCTTTGTCTTCTTAATGGATTGTTTTGTGGTTTTAACTTGTGATTTTTTATCACAATTGGAGATACTCCAATTGTGATTTTTTTTTTTTTTTTGGTCACAATTGCAAATGCTCCAATTGTGATTTTTTTTCACATTATATCGTTATGTTGATTTGTTGATGTTTGTTTTGTAAATATAATTCAATTCTCGTTTAATTAAATTGGATCTGCTTGTCTTTGATTGGGAATTGTTATTCGTTACTAAATTGAATTCTATTTGCAAATTACTATTTCGGATTTTTAAGATTTTTCATTATTTTTTCTATTTTTCTATTTTTTATTTTTTGGGATACATTAAAAGGTGAAATAAATTGAACTAGTGACTTTTTATTAGTGTTCTGATTACTAAACAAATACAGTGATTAAAATTAAAGCAGAAATGCTACAGTCACAAAAACATGATAAGTATACAAAAAAATATATATAATATATATGTTCATTTAGATAGTGTTGAGGTGTGTCATATTTAAAAGAAATCTCTACCGCATACTATAATTTCTGTATATTTTTTATGTTCTATTTATGTGCACTAAATATTGTTGAAATCAAAGTTCTTTAATCACTATATTTTTATCAAAATCTATGATACTAGTGTTTCCAGCTACCAAATGTAACATCAGTAGCTTTCTTGTTTACTTAAGGTGTTGTTTGGGAAGGGCTAAAATGGTTATTTTAGCCACCAAAGATAAAATAGGTTATTTTAGTCACAAAAAATAAAACATTACATCCAACCCATAATCATTACTATTCTTTTACAAAAAAGTCCAAAAAGCCAAAAAATCCTTCCCAAACTAAGCTTTTTAGCCCAGGCTAAAATAACTAAAAAAGTCAAAAAGCCAAAAAGCCAACACACTTCCCAAACGGAGAGAAGTCATATATAACTTTTTTGGAGTACATACAAAAAATAAAAATAAAAATAAAAATAAAAATAAAAAGGTTGACTTTTATAACAAAATAAATTTTAAATTTTAATATTTGACTTGTTTTAAATTCAAATTATTTTTCTATTTCCACTATGTAAAATCGATAAAAAAATAATATTTTAATCATTAAACTTAATGTATGTGTATATAAATATCTAAAATACTATTTTTCATTAAGTTTAATGACTAAAATATATATATTTTTTCATTAGTTTTACTTATCAAAAATAGACAGATGATTTATTATAAACAAACTATAAAATTAGAATTTAGATTGACAAAATTAAAATTTTATTTTGTGATAGTGATTAAACCTTGATTTTTTATTTTATTTTAATTAACCCTAATTTTTTTGCTTTTCATTTTACCAGTTTTGTTGTAAAACAGGATTTCTTGCAAGTCACTTTTAGTGGTTCCTTTTTGAAATGTTTGGCAATTGTCAAGTGAGAGTCTGAGGACAAAATAAGGTTTTATTTGTTATAATTTAAAAAAGTCAAAAAGTCACTATCTTATTTAAGTCACATTATTTTATTTAAATCACATCACCTCTTTATCATATCACTTCAAACCCAACCCATATCCAATCCATATTTCATAAAAAATTAAAAAATACACTCCTCCCAAACAATCCTTAAATATGCGAAAAGTGAACATGTAGTAATAAAGTTACCAAGTCAAAAGAGGCTGTCTTTGAGGCGTTAGACCATCTCCAACGCTTTAGCAAATTTGATATCAAATTCAAATTTTGATAAAAACGGTACTATTCATGGCTCTAACCGTTCACCAAACCTGATACCAAAATGAGATTTCATCAAAACTTTCATCAGATCGACGACGAAGTAATGAATTCATCAAAACACTGTTCCTGACCGTTGGAAAGAGAAGCCGGTTGACCAACCGGTTGCCCGGCCGATTGACCAACCGGTCGACCAGTGAAAGGTTCAAACAGTTCAAGGAAAAGAAGTTCAAACCGTAAAAAAAAAAAAAAAAATTTGCCTAACCGGTCGACCACCCGGTCGTCCTAGAAAAAGTTCAAAAAGTTCAAAAAAAAGTTCAAAAAATTCAAAAAAAAAAAAAAAAAAAAAATTTTTGGCCTAACCGGTCCACCGGCCGGTCGACCACCCGGTTGTCCCGGGACACATTTGGTGAAAGGTGAACCGTTGGAGCATCTGTTAAAAAATTTGGTGAAATGGGTCATTTTTTACTCAAATTTGATAAAAAATTTGAGTCACCGTTGGAGATGCTCTTACTAATTCATAATCAGACAGTTACCAATGCATCTCACACGCTCACCTTGTAAAAACTTGTTCAAAAAATCATTAAAAAAGAGATTTTTAACTAAATATATTTCAAATAAATTGTATCTTACAAAAATTTCAAGTCAAAAGACTGCAAGTATGCATTAATTGAAATGTTATGGAACATGAAAAAGTATCTCAAATTTTACCCCAAAATCAAGTGTATGTTGGGTCCGTCCTAAGTAAAAGTACGACCAAGGCGATTGTCTTTGGCTCCAAATTTGGACAAAATTTAGGGCTATCAAGTTGTTTTATTTTAGTTTTATGTCATAATTATTTCAATATTAATTCAATATATTTATTTTTTATATTATTGTATCATGTCATTTTTGATTTTGTGTCCCATTAATAGTTCATGTTAAAATTTCCGTTCTTAGTTAAAAGTAGCAAGTGAAATTTTTTTCACAAGTTAAATTTTATGAATTTAATCTCTACTAAAGAAAACTATTCATAAAATATTTGATTTTAGTTCAATTATATCTTCTTATTTTAAAAAATAAATTAGAAATTATTATATTTTTTTTAATAGAATGACTAAGTAACAAACAATACATGAAGGGGGAAGAAAATATATATATATATATATATATATATTTGTCTAACATACTAATTTTGTGTAAGGTTTATGTGGATATTAGCAAATACTAATCATTTTATCCAATCCAAAAAATAAATAAATAATTAAATTATGTTTCAAGGGCACAATTTCAAAAGTTTGCCTTGAGTCCAAATATCTTAGGCCTTGGTATAAATTTAAAATTAATGGAATGTAGAGCTCCACTTAGAATGATTGTAGTTTATGAATGTGTTTTTCTGAGTAATTTTTTAAGTGTTATATCCCCTAATAGATCACTTTCATTTTGACCTCTAATGTGTGTGTGTGTGTGTGTGAGAGAGAGAGAGAGAGAGAGAGAGAAAAGTGTGAGTCTCCCTTCACATGATCCATTCCATATTATAGATGGATTGAGGGTGCTCAACTAGAGTTTTCAAATATTTTTCTTTAAATAATTTTCCTTAATATGTAAAACGTATTAAATGCATTCCATCTAGTGATTATATACTGATAAATTATTTTATCCTTTATGTAAGTTGTCCTTATTTGTGAACAAGTTTTAATTTTCATATAATCAAAAGTATGATACTTGTACGAGCAAGAAATAATCTTCTCGTATAATCCTATTGATCAAGTCCGCGCTCCTCCAAACGTCGTCGCTTTATTCCCTGAAAACACAAACGTGAGTTAGCCAGCGGGTGTGTGCCGGATACCTCTCCGATGCCTAAGTCAGCAAAATAGACTAATAGACAAAAGCTCTATGTATTCGAGAATCAAAATTGTGTTACCTCTCCATAGATGATGTTGTAAGCTTTTATAGGTTCCGCAAAGCACAATCCTAGTAGGACTCTTATTCCTCCGTGTAGAGTCCTCCTAGGAATCACTCTCCTGAAAGATAATACTTATCCTTTCACACCCCCCTCACTGCATAAACCAAGTGAGATGGTTCTAGCTCGGTGGTATGTCCAAACGACCGAGCTAGTATTGCCATGCTAAAGTGGCAGGTTAGACCGAGCTTTGCCTAGCTCGGGTCTTCCCTTCTCCGCTTGTACCTCGGTTTGACATACTCCAACCGAGCTAACAACTCAAGACCGAGCTAGCAATGCACAATGATGTAATTATCTCACCGTGACAACGTGTGAAACTTAGCTCGGTTCGGACCTCAACAAGGCCAAACCAATTAGCCGAACTACATCATTACTTACCCCGGCCCATTACGCGGCCCAACTTGCAAAGAAGGCAATTTCCTTAGCTCGGCCCAGTTGATTTATAAATTACCCTCTCAATTTCCCCTTAATTCCGTCTGCGTAGCATGATTGGGATTACTCTTCTACCTACCGAGCTAAAAAGAGGCTTTCAACTGGGCTAAATTCGCACCAAGCTACCAATTTGTCCAGTCAAAACATCTTTTCAGTCACTGTAATTGAATCGCTTCCCATTCCATGGACACGTGGCAAACCCTCATTGGCCCAGTGTAGCTGTTACGCCGTCTTCATACTCCGAAAAATTTCAACAGTCTCGCATTTTCTCGCGCTTTTCACAAAAACCCTACTCTTTTGAACCAAACGTACCACTATTCATCTTCTTCTCTCTATTTTTTGAGCTTCCATTTTTCCTCAATACTGTACCTGAAAAAAGCTCGCATTCTCTACTGGTGCTGTTTTTATCTTCGATTCCACCATTTTGAACTGGTAAGTGGCTCAAATCTCTTGCTTTCCCATTCATTTTGTGAATATACATAATATAGATACATATATACTCATATATATCACAAAACATTCTCTGTGTAAACATGTTATGAGTAAGAACAGAGAGCACCAAAAACCAAACCCCCAAACCATAGGTTTATGTTTAAGAGCACACCCTCTGGATTCAAAAATTATGAGGTTTGAATCTAGAATCGTGGTGTGACCGAGATAAAAACCTGTTTGGGCAACTTAAGGCTTAGATTCAACTGAACTAGGGAACCTTCTAGGTGTGTACCCATCCAAACTAGATGACTCCCCCATCAACAGAACCAAAACGTCACGCCAAACTGGATAACTCTTGCAAATGACCGAACTAAAGCTTTAAGCCAAACCTTTAGTTTATTTTAGCCGAGCTAAAATCCTTTGCAACAACCGAACTAAGAACAGATAGCATTCCTTTTAGCCGAGCTAGGCTTATACTTATTTTGCCTATGTACTTAGCACGGTCCAACGATCTGTGCTTAACACTTTTCCTTTTCACTTTGCAGACTGACTTAGGTTGCCCAGGCACTCCTTTGAACGCTTCAACCGAGATAATCAACACCTTCTCAGCACCGAGCTAACACTTCAGGCTATTTTACACATAATTTAAGTCCACATGGGTAAATATAGGTTTTTAGTGAACTCTCCCAGGGCCATAGCCGATTTCCGAAATGATTACCAAATCCCAAATGACGTCCATCTCTCCCTAGCCGAACTAGACACCATTCCCTAGGAAAAAACGGGCTTCGTCCCTTTCAACGTCATTTCCATCGTGGAGGCCGGTCTCCATTTCCCCGTTCAACCTCTGCTTTGCGAATTCCTTAGACAAACTAATCTTTGCCCTACCCAGCTTTCCACCAATTCTTACCAAATAATAAATGGCATCGCCGAGCTAAATCACCGGCTTGGCCTCAACCTCGGTTTAGCCGAGCTATTTCACCAGTACTCACTAGGCCAAAATGAAGATGGATGGGTTTATTATTTAAGAATAAGACGCTGCCGAAAGAAAATAATAAAGAATATCCCAGACAAATATGTAAATGACGATGATTTTTTTTGGGTCTCGGGCAACTTTGAAGACCAAGAGGCCCAGATCTCGGGCGACCGAATTAATTGGAATAAAGAAGTAGCCGGTATACATACATCGACTTACTTTTTGCATTCCTTACTCTGTTTGTAAGTTTTGAACCGCACTAACCGTTGTAATTTTCCTTTATGTAGATTTAAACTTTCTAAAGTCACAGTACAGTTACCCCAACCTAGACGCCCTCCGCGCCACACTGAGATATCCCAACCGAGGTTGGGCCGAGCTACTCAACTTTGAGCCGACGTATAAATACAGCAGCAGGCGAAAGACCAGGGTGACAGACTTCCTATTGGAGCCTTCGCCAGAACCAGATCCAACCTTGCCTCAAATCAACCTGATTTCATTAATTGCAGAACAAGAAATGGCTAAGAAGAGAGCAGTAAGAGCTCTTATCACCGAGACAAACCAACCCAAGGTACCACAAGCCGGTCAAACACAGCCAGCTGTGGTAGCCCTGCCAACCGCTCAGCCGTCCTCATCCTGGCCAAGCAAGCGTGCTCGGACTTCCACCACCGAGCCACACCTTGTTGATAAGGATGAAATAGGGCTTCCCCAAACCACGCCACTGAACCCACAACATGAGCGCTCAGACCGAGCTAATTCTTCTGATTGGGCCCCAAAACTTACGTTTAAGAACCGACCTATTCAAGACATAGATTCAGTTGTGGCGGACAAAGATCATACCCTTGCCTTTAACTTGGCTAGGAGTGTGTGCCTGCCCTCTGACATGGAATACCATGACCATTTGACCGAGCTAAAGGCCATTTGGTCGGCGACGAAGTCAATGGTGCTGGTAAGCGCTCCTCCTAATCATCTTTTCATTTATACCATCTGTTTGCTCGATTTTACTCATATTTGCTATCTCTCCTTTCGCAGGCCATGCAGAAAAACCACATTGCGCATAAGCGAATGTTGGAACCGCGCAAGACGACAAGGCTGGCCGTGGCTGAGGCCGATAGCAAGGTGGCCGAGCTAAACGAATCTAAGCAAAAAATGGCCGAGCTGCAATCAAAGGTCGTCCGCCTCACCAGACTACTCAACTCAGCCGGGGTGGACAAACAAAAGGCCTTGACCGAGCAAAAAGACCGTTATCTGTGGGAGCTTGCTAAAGTCGAGCAGAAGAAGAACGCCGAGATAACGGAGCTTGAGAAGAAAATAGAGGACGCGGAAAACTGCGGTTACAAAGAAGGTGAAGCCACATATATCCTGCAGTGTGAAGCTGCTAAGGATATTTCTTCAAATGTGGGTAGAAGGCAGCCGTAATACAGCTCGGTCATGGCTAAGAGACTGAGGTCTTCCTAAACCCTCCTACTCATTTCATATCGAGCTACATGACGGAGTATGCCAATGCCATCCAACAAAAATTTCTTCAAGTTGAGGATAAATAAGAGGTATCAAAGCCCAACAGTACCCCGGTCGTCGCTAATGATCCCACTCAATCAGCTCGGGTGGAGCCACCGGTGGAAGACTTGGTTGAAAATGTGACCGAGCTACCTGCTGAAACCGGGCTTCGAGTTGAACTGGATGCGGATCTTGATGACCTCTTTGCCTGATGCTGTATTTTCTTCTTTTTACTTTTGGAAGGAATGTGTAACCGAGCTGAGGCCCCACCTTTTGTACTTCTGCTTTGGATTTTGAATGTAAAATCTTCATCTTTTTGTTTGGTCTGTTCCATACCTGCGCTTAGTTTTCAACTGTAATTTGTATTCAGTATAACATTTTCTGGCCAAGATACCTATCTCGGCTCTAACCTTGTAATCTATTTGGTCATTCCAGCCAACCACTCTTCAGCTTGGATCTTTATCTCGGCTGAAGAGTACTCAAAGTTGGTTATTCTAGCCAACCACTCTTCAGCCTTGATCCTTATCTCGGCTGAAGAGTACCAAAAGTTGGTTATTCTAGCCAACTACTCTTTAGCCTTGATCCTTATCTCGGCTGAAGAGTACTAAAAGTTGGTTATTCCAGCCAACCACTCTTCAGCCTTGATCCTTATCTTGGCTGAAGAGTACTAAAAGTTGGTTATTCCAGCCAACCACTCTTCAGCCTTGATCCTTATCTCGACTGAAAAGTACTAAAAGTTGGTTATTCCATCCAACTACTCTTCAGCCTTGATCCTTATCTCGGCTGAAGAGTACTAAAAGTTGGTTATTCTAGCCAACCACTATTTAGCCTTGATCCTTATCTCGGCTGAAGAGTACTAAAATTTGGTTTTTTCAGCTAACTTCCTGCAGCCTAGATCCTTATCTTCGGCTTAGGAGAAGTGTTGGTTTTTCTAGCCAACCTCTTCAGCCTAGATCCTAATCTTGGCTGAAGAGAGCTCAAAAGTTGGTTATTCCTGCCAACCTAGAGCGAAGTGTTTGGTTATTCCTGCCAAACGTCCTACAGCCTAGATCCTTATCGTCGGCTTAGGAGAAGTGTTGGTTTTTCCAGCCAACCTCTTCAACCTAGATCATGGTCTCGGCTGAAGAGAGCGCAAAGTTGGTTATTCTGGTCAACTCTGTTTTCAATGCCCCTAGCTCACTAAAACATCTTTTACAGTAGAAAACAATTATACTAAAAAGGAAACTACTTGCTTTATTGAGAAAAGAAAAATTACAAGTACTTTTAATAAACAACTAAAAATAAAATAGTTTGAGATTGGTAGTGTTCCATGGCCTGGGAATGGCCTTGCTATCTCTATCTTCCAAGTGGTATGCCCATTTTCCTACTAAGCCAACTAGTTTGTAAGATCCTTCCCAATTAGGCCCTAACTTGCCATCTCCGGGTACCAAGGTGTTTCCCATCACTTTGTGCAGCACCCAATCTCCAATCTTGAATTGCCTCGGATGTACTGTCTTGTTATATTTTCTGGATAACTCTTGATGATATGAGGCGATGTGAACCAGTGCTCTTTCTCTTCTTTTTTCCGCAAGGTCGAGTTCCAAGGCTATGGCTTCTTCATTTAACTCTGGGTCAAAATTTTCACTTTTGATGGTGGGAAGGCCAATTTCCAGTGGGATTACTGCTTCCATGTCGTAGGCTAAGGAGAATGGTGTTTCTCTAGTTGATCGCCGAGGTGTGGTACGGTAAGCCCATAAAACATGAGGAAGCTCCTCCGCCCACTTTCCTTTTGCTTTCTCTAACCTTTTCTTCAATCCAGCTAGAACGACTTTGTTTGATGCTTCCGCTTGGCCATTCGCTTGGGGGTATGCCGGTGTAGAGTTGTAGAATTCTATCTTGTATTCTTCACAAAAGCCTCTAAAAATTTTGCCATCGAACTGAGTGCCGTTGTCAGATATTAGAGCTTTTGGTATGCCGAACTGAGTGATGATATTCTGCCAGACGAACTTCTTCACATCTTTCTCCTTTATTGATGCTAGTGCTTCTGCCTCCACCCACTTTGTGAAGTAGTCTGTTGCTGCTAGAAAGAACTTTCTGTTGCCTAGTGCCATTGGAAGTGGTCCTACTATGTCCAAGCCCCACATTGCGAAGGGCCATGGGCTAGTTAAAGGTAGGAGTTCTCTGGCTGGTTGATGTATTTGGTGTGCGAACTTCTGACATTTCTCGCACTTCTTGACATACTTCTCTGAGTCTGCTTGCATGTAAGGCCACCAATATCCCTGTAAAATTGCTCTGTAGGCCAATGATCTTCCCCCTTGGTGGCTTCCGCATACGCCTTCATGTATCTCGAACAAGAATGCTTCGACTTTGCTGGATGAACACATTTTAGGTAAAAGTCCTGTGAAGGATTTCTTGTACAAGGCCATTGATGGAGAGAGCCAAAATCGTTGCGACTTTGCTCTAATCTTGTTAGCTTCTTTCTTTTCTTCAGGTAAGACGCCGTCTTTTAAGAACATTATAATGGGATCCATCCATGAGGGGCCTAATTCGACGCAACATACCTCAGCTACTTCAGGTTCTTCAATGCTTGGCCTTGGTAGGTAGTCGATCAGTAACGGATGAGGGATGGATGTATCTGCCATCGAAGCAAAGCCTGCTAGTTCGTCTGCTCTACTATTTTCTTTCCTGCCGATCTGCTCTATCTGCACTACCTCAAATTTCATGATCTCTTTTCTGACTAACTCTTGGTACTTAGCCATTCTTTCATCCTTTGCCTCGTAGTCGCTTGAAATTTGGTTTACCCCCAGCTGTGAGTCACTGTAAACCATTAGCTCGGTGGCCTTCATGTAGAGTGCTGATTTTAGGCCTACCAGAAGCGCTTCATACTCCGCTTCGTTGTTTGATGCTGGGAAGCCAAGATTGACTGCTTGTTCTACTATTAGGCCATCTGGTGAGATGAGGACTATGCCAAGTCCTGCGCCGTGCCTGTTGGACGCTCCATCCACGAAGAGCTTCCACATTTCTCCAACGAACAGCTTCCAGCAAGTGGAGGGATCGGATGATGCCTTGGGGTTCTGAGTGTTGCTGGTGTTTTCTTCGAAGTCCATGCTTACTGTTTGCCCCTCACTATCTGATTGTACCAAGTTTTTACTTGTTGATGAGTCTTTGCCTGGTGCAGCATGGTTTGCCTTTTCCTGCTTGTCTTCACTCCGATCTGTTTTGGGATGTGGCTGGGCATCCTGATTCAGGGGTTGCGCGCTTCCTGCGGCGCCTTCCATCCCTATTTCGGTTGCACCAGTCAAGTCAACTGGGTAGATGTGATGGCTTCCTGGTGTGAACTCTGCCACAAAGTCTGCCAATGCTTGGGCTTTTATTGCGGTTCTAGGTTGAAACTTGATGTCAAACTGTCCCAACTCCACTGCCCACTTCAAGATTCGCCCAAAAAAGTCCGCCCTCTCAAACAAAGCTTTTAAGGAAAAAGCCGTTAGGACGATTATGGTGTGGGCGTGGAAGTAATGCGACAGCTTTCTTGAGGCCATCATTAAGGCTAAGGCCAGTTTTTCCAATGGTAAGTACCTGGTTTCTGCGTCCAGCAAGGTTTTGCTAACGTAAAAGATGGGCAGGTGTTGGATTCCTTTCGCTCTGACCAACACTGCGCTGATTGCGTGCTGTGAAACTGCTAGGTATAAAAAGAGCTCTTCTCCAGGTACTGGGGTTACTAACAATGGTGGAGAAGACATGTATTCTTTCAAGTTCTCTAGGGCGCGGTCGCATTCTTCATCCCACTCAAACTTGGCCTTTAACGCTTGAAAAAATGGTCGACATCTGTCTGACGACCGACTTATGAACCGGTTGAGCGCAGCTGCCATACCAGTGAGATGCTGCACTTCTTTTACTGAGTTGGGCCTCTCTAGATCCTAAATTGCTTTGATCTGATAGAGGTCTGCCTCTATACCTCGGTTGGTCACCAGGAAGCCTAGGAATTTGCCAGATCCTACGCCGAACACACACTTGGATGCATTAAGGCGTAACTTGTTCTTTTTCAGGATCTGAAACATTTCACCTAGGTCCCTGAGATGGTCATTCTCATCCTTGCTTTTGACCACCATATCATCTATGTATGCCTCCATAGTTTTGCCTAACAATGGTTCAAACATCTTGGTGACCATCCGCTGGAATGTTGCCCCTGCGTTTTTTAGGCCAAAGGGCATGACCTTGTAGCAATACAGTCATCTTGGCGTTATAAAAGATGTGACCTCCTGGTCTGGTTCATACATAGCGATCTAATGGTACCCTCTGTACGCATCAAGAAAGCTAAGTCGATTGTGTCCTACCGTTAAGTCTACCCGTTGGTCTATCCGTGGTAAGGAAAAGTTGTCCTTTGGGCATGCCTTGTTGATTGTTTTGTAGTCCACTCAGACACGCCATTTTCTATTCTTTTTTGGCACCACCACAGTATTGGATATCCACTTGGGATAGTGCACTTCTCTGATAGCTCCTGCCTCTAGAAGGTTTCCCACTTCTTTCGCCACTATCTCGGCGTGGTGGAGTGCTGATCTGCGAGTGCGCTGTATAATTGGTCTGGCAGTTGAAGTTTGGGTCAATACCAGGCATGTCATAAGGCGTCGAAGCGAACACTTCGATGTTAGAGGTTAAGAATTTTATGACCTCTATTCTCTCAGTGCTGGACAATGACGAGCTGAGCAAAAAGAACTTTTCTTGGTCTTTTTCATCTATCATTACCTGTACCAAGTCTTCCACCGCCTTCTGTTTAGCTGTTTTGCCAACATCTGCGAACAGCTCATTGCTCTCAGGTTTTTCCACCATCTGTACATATCCCTTGGCAGCACGGCTGCCATTTACTGTGACGAAGCATTGTTTGGACATAATTTGGTCTCCAAAGACCTCTTCAATTACTCCGGCTTCGTTGGGAAACCGCAATACTTGATGGTAGGTTGACGCTACCGATCGCATGGCATGCAGCCATATCCTTCCCAAGATGATGTTCTAAGTGGAAGGGACTTTCAATACCCAGAATTCCACTTGTTTCGTCATGCTTCCTGCTCTGACTGGGAGGATTATCTTGCCCACTGGCCACTCTGGCATTGAGTTGAATCCGATTAGGGGAGATGTTGCAGGCGCCAAGTCTTTGTCCTCCAGTTTCAATTGTTTGAAGGTTTCGTAATACATTATCTCACACGAGCTTCCTTGGTCGATCAAAATCCGTTTGATGTCGTAATCCTTGACGCGGAGTGCGACGACCAATGCATCATTGTAAGGGCAATACATCCTTGCCAAGTTTCTGTCTGAAAAAGATATGACATTCGTGGCTTCTGTTCTCCTCTTTTTGATGGCAGGTTGTGCACTTAATACCTCCCTTAAGTGCTCCGCCTTCTTGATCATTCCCCTGAGCTCACATACTCGCTCAGGTTCGAATACCCCATGTATTACGTTAATCACGCCTTAAGGTGGGGCGTCGATCGGCATTCCGTTTGGGTTATCGTGGTTCTGGGGGGCTGGCTGGGTCCCTCCTTCTATGTACTGGTCCAGGTGCCCAGCTGCCACTAACTCCTCCAAGTGCTGTCTCAACGGCGTGCAATTCTCTGTGCGATACCCCTTTTTATTATGGAAGGTACACCAGGATCCTTCGTCATAGTCTTTTTGTGCTTCTCCCAACTTAGCTGGCCATCGAACGAAAGGTTCATCGCGTATCTCACTGAGAATTCGGTAGATTGGTTTTTTGAACACCGTGGTAATGCCAGTGTGAACTCTTAGCCACCTTTTGTCTGGATCCTCTTTGTTGACCCGTCTACCTCGCCCATTCCTATTTGGTCGTTCTATCGTGTTGACTTTTGCTGAAGTCTTTTTATCTGGTATTGCTATTGTGCCAGATTTCATCTTAGCACGGGCGCCATCCTCTTCCACACGAATATGTTGGTGCACTCTCTCCATTAAGGCCTTCATCGTGAGGGGAGGCGTCATGGTGATTGAATCCCTCAATTTGTTGTCGACTGGTAGGCCCCGTTTGTATTATGCGATGGCGAGGTTTGTAGGACAATCTCCTATCTGGTTGAAAGTTTCCCAGTAGCGACTGTTGTATGACCTCAATGTTTCTTTGTCGCCTATGTCAATGGAGAGTAGCTGATCGATCTCCACTGGAGTCTTGGTGTTCGTTCTAAACCTTGTCACGAACACCTCTGCCAATTGTGCCCAGGAGGCGATGCTACCTTCTGGTAGCCTTTCGAACCAAGTTAGACTCAAGTCGCCTAGGCTGGAAGGAAACATGATGCACATTAAAGCCTCGTTTCGCCGGTATACTGCCATAACCTGGCGAAAGTGGCGAAAGTGCATGTAGGGGTCCGTCTTCCCCTCATAAGTGGTGAATTTGGGCTGGTGAAAGCCCAAAGGTAGTGGTGCGTTCTCAATTGCCGGAACGAACGGCGAGGTTTGCAGCCTTTTTTCTAATGCTTTGTCTGTTGGTTCATAAGCAAGGCGCGGTATTGGCATTCCTACCTCGACGCTCCCATGCGTCCGAGGAGCCAACCGCTGAAGGGCTGAAACTCTGCGCGGGTCGCGCGCCCTGGTATCTTCCTTCCATCGTGCCCTTTCTTCTAGCACAGTTCGCAAATCGGATGATCTAGGCAACTCCGTCTGCCTGGATAACGTCTGGTGTGTGCACGAGGGCCGATAGGTGCTTCCCCTCAGTATATGACCTCTCAGTTCTCGCTCTCTCAGACCTGGAGTAACGAGTCCTGGGAGTTCTTGACTGAGTGTCGCCTGTTTTCAGGCTCTTACTCTCTGCTTGCGATGGTGTGGTATGCCTACCATGATCTTTTGAGTGGCGAGGGGGCGTACTGCTTTTGCGCACCTCTCCAATCGCCACCCTTTTTCCTTTGATCTGGCACTTCATAGACTCCATGTCCGCCGCCATCTTCCTTATTAACTCGTCCTATTCCTTTACGCGATCCTCCAGAACTTGAGGATCCATCCTCCGCCTCTGTCTTTCAGGACTTTGAGAACGACAGGGGCTGTTAGCCCGCCTTCCCCTGGCATCCCTCCGGGGGTTCTGTCACTGCCTTCCACCCCCCTCTAGGGTTTGTCCGTCGATAGCGGACTGCGGCAAATCTTCATTGTGCGCCATTACTTCCAATTAGAGAGGAAAAACTTGATCAAGAGGTTTTGTTCTTTCTGGTCTTCCCACAGACGGCGCAAATTGTACGAGCAAGAAATAATCTTCTCGTATAATCCTGTTGATCAAGTCCGCGCTCCTCCAAACGTCGTCGCTTTAAACGTGAGCTAGCCGGCAGGTGTGTGCCGGATACCTCTCCGATGCCTAAGTCAGCAAAATAGACTAATAGACAAAAGCTCTGTGTATTCGAGAATCAAAGTTGTGTTACCTCTCCATAGGTGATGTTGTGAGCTTTTATAAGTTCCGCAAAGCACAATCCTAGTAGGACTCTTATTCCTCCGTGTAGAGTCCTCCTAGGAATCACTCTCCTAAAAGATAATGCTTATCCTTTCACACCCCCCTCACTGCATAAACCAAGTGAGATGGTTCTGGTTCGGTGGTATGTCCAAACGACCGAGCTAGTATTGCCATGCTAAAGTGGCAGGTTAGACCGAGCTCTGCCTAGCTCGGGTCTTCCCTTCTCCACTTGTACCTCGGTTTGACATACTCCAACCGAGCTAACAACTCAAGACCGAGCTAGCAATGCACAATGATGTAATTATCTCACCGTGACAATGCGTGAAACTTCGCTCGGTTCGGACCTCAACAAGGCCGAACCAGTTAGCCGAACTACATCATTACTTACCCCGGCCCATTACGCAGCCCAACTTGCAAAGAAGGCAATTTCCTTAGCTCGGCCCAATTGATTTATAAATTACCCTCTCAATACTTATGCATAATATTTTGGGGAGCCAATTTAATTTCACCTCCTAAATTATCTTTTAAAAATCATTTTGACTCTTAATTTTTTAATTTATTCAATTTTATATTTAAATTATTTTAATTTTGATCAATGTGTAATCCATGTCATCACCTATCATTTAGAATCAAACGTAATTTATCGACATGACCAAACAAAGTTTGTTCAATATGACCCGTTGTCACCCACCATTTACATCTACAATCAAATGATCAGACTACTAACAAACCCTTCTTCTGATGACTTGTGTTTTATGAATTTCAACTATAGTTATACCTTTCTCCAGTGTTCCGTTTATTGGGGTGGAAAATATTTTTCAATAAAAAATAATTTATGAAATTTTTTTAAGAAAATGTCTTTCAAAAAAAATATTTTATGTTTGGTGGTGGAGATAGAGGTGGAGGTGGTGGCATAGTGGCAGAGCATTGGCAATGCATTGGCGGAGGTGATAGCGACGGTGATGGTGGCGGTGCACATGGTAATGGTAGTGTGGTGGTAGAAGTGAGAGTAGTGGGGTTGATGTGATGGTGACATTGGTAAAATTTTAGGTTGGAAAGTATTTTCCACCTTTTAAAAGTTAAAAATATTTTTTTCCCAAATAAACTTGTTTTTTATTGATCATGAAAAATGTTTTCCGTTGACTTTCGTTTTCTGTTATACCACACATCAGAAAATACATAAAATATTTTTCGCCCAAACAAACGGGATGTAGTGTTGTGTCATTTTATTACAAATTGCTACTCTTTTAGGAATATTAATTTTCAAAGGAGGTAAGTTCCCTCTAGTTCATAATCTGAATTGAAAGGCGTTGTTTGAACCCGTGAACTCATCAGAGTCCCATTTCAATAATCTAAACCATTTATTTTGTCAAAAACTTATATATCATCCACATAATTTTCAAAGACTTGTTGTGATGTAATACTATCTAAGTGGAAGAGCCACGTGGGGACAAGGGAGGTTACGTGCCCCTCCTGAATTTTTCCTTTTTTTTTTTTTACATATGTATATAAATAAAATTTTAAATAAAAATAATATTTATAATAAAATGACAAGGGTATTTTTAAATTTATAAAAACAATAGTGATTGTTTTATTGAAAATGAAGTGACTAGAACAAATTATATTTTTATGTATGAAAATTTTGTGAAAAAATCTCAATATAAAGGTAATATCCATCATTATTGATATGCAAATATAATTAATCTCACTATATACATGTAAAAATTACTATATGAAATTTTTACTCAAATTTTGTAAAAATTTGATTTATCTTACCATTATATAATTTATTTTACGACTTAAATATATGAATTTTTTACATTATCTATGATACACTAGTTACATGCAATACTTTCTTTTGGATTTTACTCAAAATTAATTGTAAAATTTTATATGAAATACTTTTGTAACAATTTATTTAATTTTTTATACTTAATATTAATTCAAAAATTATTATTATCTTCTTATTGTTAATTATGAGAGAAAAAAAATTATAATTATAATTAATAAGTGTCCCTCCTAATTTAATTTCTTAATTCCGCCGCTATATCTAACAATTTTTTTTTTTTTTTTTAGAACGAAAACAGCATCGATATTTCATTAAGTTTCAAAAGAGAGTCTTACAGAATGTGCAAGAAAGTGAGCAGGTTGGACCACAGCTCTATCTACTTTCTCTAAGACAACATAAACAAAATGCTTAGTGCATAACAAAATGTCATGTAGGATAGAATGGAGCTGCCAGTCTTCATCTTGATCAAAGTGCTGCATGAGCTGTACCAAAACCAGGCAATCTGTTTGCAAAAGTAGGCTCTTGATCCGTTGCTGTGATGCCCACCGTAAGGCCTGAAGAACCGCAGCAGCTTCCGTTTGCTGAGGAGATAACATGTGTGGCCCCAAAATGGCTTCCTGCCAGGGGCGGAGCCAGTCAAGGCCCAGGGGGGTCACGTGTCCCCCTGCAATTTTGGAATTTTTTTTTTTAACATAAAGAAAATATTTTAAATAAAAAAATTATAAAAATATTATTTAAAGTGAAATGTCAATAATATTTTTAAGATTATGAGAATTATAATGGTTATTTTGATTGAAAGTAAAGAGACTATGATAAGTTATATTATTATTTATAAAAATTTCAATATAATGGTGATATCTATAATTATTGACATACAAACATAATTAACCTTAATGAAGATATATGAAATTTATTGGATTGTTACGTACATTTGACATGTAGAGTTTGTCCTCCATATGTTTTTTTCCATTCATAACTAAAATGACCACTATATAAATTATAATCAAGTAACACATCTTCAATTATAAAAAAAGTAAAAAATTACAATAGGTCATAACTAATATCAAAATGAGTCATAACTAACTATTACTTGATATATAGTAATAGCCAAAATAAGAACCACAAGAAATTATAATCAAATTATATCTAACACTATAATGTGTCATAACTAAAGCCCACGAAAATCATAATTACGACATATGATAGACACTTTTTTTTATGGTATGTTTTATAGAATTTTTTACTAAAATATATTATTTCTATCTCAACTTATCTTCTTTTTTAATTTTTCAATCTACCTATAAATAGTTACTCCCCAATATTTATATAAAATTTAATCTCAAATCCTATAATTTAAAATTCACATTTATCCAAATGGACTGTTAATATTTAAGTTTAGTAATATCTCATTATTGTTTATTATAAAAATAAAAAAATAAAAAAATTTGCTTGGTCAAAGTTTTCCAAGAATACTTTTCAGAAAATTCTACTTTCTTGTTTTTCGGGTTTTTTTATTTGTTTTTACTGAATTTTTTTAATTTTTAGACATATCTAACATAAATATACCTAAAAAGTAAAAAATTTGTGAAAAAAACTTTTTAAAAATTCACTAAATACCAAAAATACAATATATATATATATATATGAAAATTTTGTACATTATTTGTATTTTTATGTATTTATTAATTTTTTAAAATATTTTTTCACAAATTTTTTAAATACATCTAAGTAAAATTCATCTAAAAAAGTAAAAAAAATATTTTTTAAATTTTAAAAATATTCACTAAAAACGAAAAAACACGAAAACCAAAAAACTCATTTTTTAAAAAACTTAATTCAAAAAACTCAAACCAAACACACTGATGTTATCATTAATTTGTGCCCCCTTTCCATCAAATTCCTGGCTACGCCACTGCTTCCTGCTTAACCACATTGTCCACGTCATCCAGCCATACCCAAGCCAAACCCGTCCTGGCCATGACCGAGGTCCAAGACCCGTCAACGACGATCCGTTGTTGTGGATAGTCTGCAAGGGATGTGGCAGCATTCTGCAAGATAACTTGGTTAGCAACCAAATGGTGGACAATACTATCCGAATAGGAAATGTCATGAGCAACATCAGTAGGAGGTGACAGAAAGGTGGAAAGCACTTCACGAGCTGTTTGCAAGATATGATCAGTGGGCAATATTGCACCACGAAATTCCGCTGAGTTACGTTGTAACCAGATGGCCCATAATAAAGCAATGGAATGAAATAAAATCTCAACATCAGTAATCTGCTCCACCCAACGCTTGAACCAGGAGAAGAATGATAAGGGTGTTCCACTACCAAAATCTAAGCCCAAAATAGACCCATGCCAAACCCTTTGAGAGAGAGGACAATCAAAAAAGAGATGTTCAATAGTTTTGTCATTCGCTGAGCATCGCGAACAGAGGACATCTATGGTGAGACCTCGCTTTTTGAGTTCATGTTTAACGGGGAGAATATTGTGTAGACATTTCCACAAAAACAAAGTCCATTTGGGAGGAATTTTAAAATGCCAAAGTCGCTTCCAGAAGGTCCAATCCGGATCAGGCCTACAAAAATCCGGGAACTGACGAATTAAGGCCTGCTTGTAGCCTGATTTCACCGAGTATTGACCACTTTTAGTTGGACCCCAAACAATTTTATCCTCAAGATCCTCGTGGGGGATGTGAATGGATATCTAACAATTGTTGGAAGCAGAGAAGTAATGTATTGGCATGAAAGGGTTTATAGCTATCACAAATTATTTATTGGAAAATTTTGTTATTTACTCGGGCGAATGTTATGTATTGAACCAAATATTTTAATGAATTTGGACGAATGTATATTTAAAGGTTTTACTGCAATAAATAAAGACATGCTTTATTATTTCTGAAGGTCTCATTTACTTCTACTTTTTCTTTTTCTTTTTTTTTCTAAACCAAAACCTTTTTATTTTTTTATTTTGGATAAATTACATTGATTTCTCTTGAGGTTTGTAGAAAATACAACAAATATCACAATTTTAGTATAATTAGGTAGACCTCTAGTAAGGTTAAAGAAATCAAAACTAATACAAATAGTATAGAAACACAAAGATAAATAAATAAAAATATTGTAAAAGAGATGACAACATTAATTTTTTTCATTCACATGACAAACGAATTATTAATGAAGAAAGACTAAAATTTTTATAAATTAAAACTTTATAAGAAGTTCAATATGATAATATCAAAATTGTAAAAACTATATGTAAGTGTACTTTACCCTTTTATTTTTTCTGGTATCCAAGGATAGTAGTAGAGGTGTGGTATCGTGATGACCACAAATTAGTTGTTAATTATGCCGTCCTTTTCATAGAGAGCAAGAGAAGAGGATGAGACAATGGAGTATGAGGTGGTGGTGGTGGTATTTTGGTGTCCTGAAAGAGACACACATAATCCATTGATATTTGGTGAAGAGTTGGGACTCTAAGCCCAACTCTCCCAACTTTAGAGCTGGGAAAAATCTAAAAAAATAAATAAATAAATAAAAAAGAGTACAAACATCACCGTTATTGTGGGGCCCATACAATTAGAGCTCCTATTTTAGAGCTTCCAAACATTTTTGTTTAGTAAATCTGTTATGTTCTTGGAAATGAAAAAAAGGAAAAAAGAAAATGTAAATAAAACAAAAAAGAAAATTTCAATATGTACCATATGCACTCATATTTATGTCATTTTCTTCTATAATTATAACTAATTTTCTTCTTTAGTTATGATTCATAAATTCTTTAATTATGCCTTATGTTGTGTTTAATTATGACATTTTTTTCTAGTTATAACTTACAAAATTAAAATTATTTATTTTTCTTTTTTAATTATAAGATGCATATGGTGCACATTTTTAAAGAGCGTGCACCATAGTGTTTCCCAAAAAAAAAAAAAAAAAAAAAACATGTCTAGCAATTTTTATTGCCAAATTTTTCTAAAGAATTTAATCTTCAAATATAATTTTAAAACAAGAAAAATTAACAAAACTGAAAATAATTGTGATTTTTCAAAATTATCATTCATTTGAAAACTAAAAATGAAAATAGTGCCAAATGGGCTACTCTTCTTTGCTACTCGCACCATGTCATATATTCTCACTCACATATTGATTGAGACTTAAAATAAAAAATTAAATTAAATTAATTTGACTTATAATGATGTGACAAAATATTTGTCATACATTTACCATATCAAATAACTTAACTCCCTTGTCATATAATTGTGAGTGCATTTACGAATTTAAAGTTTTGAGTCTATAACATTTCTCATTTAAATCATTGCAAAATATAATGCATAGATGAGAAAGCCATAATGGCAAGAGAAATTTTGCAATGATTGAAGACTTACAATAAGTTTGGCAATTCCAATATAATTCAAAAAGTCAAAAAATTACACAAAAAGTAAAAAATGCATTACTATTTATAAATAAAAAATATTAAAAAAATATTTTATATATATTTATAATTCAAATGCACTGAGCAACGTGACAGCCTGGTATATACTTTTTTTTGGGGAAAAAAAAAATTTCATAGATAAAGTTTATTAGTTTGATGGTAATATTGGGCCCTTGGGGGCCCACTAAGGGTTCCGTTTTGATAATCTGAACCGTTAATATGTAGAACTCGTCGAGTAATATATATCTATAAAAAATCACATTGATTAGATATCGTTAACTATATGATCAAATCAGTTTGTATAAACAAAACGGATGGTGTGATAGTTAACTGTTGGAAAAAACTAAACCAATCATATAGCTATCGATATCCGATCAACGTGATTTTTTACAAGCATATAATAATCGACGATTTGTACATATTGAACGGTTCAGATTATTAAAATGGGATCCATGGTGGCCCCACAGACCGACCATCACTGTCCAAAAGTTATTTGCCCCGAAGGAGTTGATTATTTTTCTATGTACACATGCTGGGGCAGTCGCAGGCGGCTGTACAATCAATCACCTTTCTTCCACTACACACTTTATTTATATAATTTTTTACTACACATTTTTTCATAAAAGACAAAAAGTTAACTCAAATATCCATCTTTTTTTCTTAAACTTTTTAGTTCAAAAAGACAAAAAGTGCACTTATTTAGGATACCCCAAACAACCCTTTAAAAAAATAATAATAATAATAAAATACACTAAATAGCGCTTGAAATACTTACAAATTAGATCTCTAATGGCAGCACTATAAAAATTTCAAGTTTTTGCGATAGTAAAATGCCGTTACTAATACTTCTAATGCCATCTCAAAAAAAAAAAAAAAAAAAAAAAAAATTACAATAAAATTAATAAAAATATTAAAATTATCTATTTTTTTTAGACGGTGTGATGCCATCGCAAAAAAAATAAAAAATTAAAAAAAAATCTTCAATATAATTATTAAAAATATTTAAATTACCTATATTAAATGAAAAACAATTGAAAAAGAAACTAACAATTGCATAATAATATAAAAATTCCTGTATAAAAATAACAATTTCTCCATAATAAATATATTTTTGCATCCATAACTACACATCAACAAAATTACCCCACTACATAATGTTCCATAATACATATATAATGTTTAAATACATAATGTTATTCATAATTCAAAATAACATAAACCAAAATTAAAAGTTTTCCTCATTATTCTCCGTGGATAACAAAAACAAAAGTTAGTTGCATTTTTCACAGGCATGCATTCCACAAGAAGCAAACTCCTACTCGGGAAATATCTAAAAACAAAAAATAAAAATAATTAATGATAATATAATTATATGTTAATATGTTCATTACAAAAAAAATATTAAAATTTAACTACTATACAATTACAAAGATAATCAAATAAATAATTTTGCCCAGACCAAAATCCGGCTTTAACTCCCAACCGAGAACGCGATTCGAGTCTCGTCTTCTCCCACAAGTCTCTCGTGCCTAAGCGGTCGCGTGTGCCAAGTTTCGTGCTAATCCAACCCGTTTAGTGATTTTGAGGCGTTAACACCTTGAATTCTAAGTTTCTTAAGGAACTAGTTTGCCTAGCATGAAATCTGGCTCTAACTCCCAAACCGGGAACCCGATTCGAGTCTTGTCTTCTCCCACAAGTCTATCGTGCCTAAGCGGTCGTATGTGCCAAGTTTCGTGCTAATCCGACGTTGTTTAGTGGTTTGAGGCGTCAACACCTCAAATTTTAAGTTTCTTAAAAAACTAGTTTGCCTACCTTGAAATCCAGTTCTAACTCTCAAACTGGGAACCCGATTCGAATCATGTCTTCGCCCACAAGTCTTTCGTGCCTAGGCGGTCATATATGCTAAGTTTCATGCTAATCCGACTCGTTTGGTGATTTTAGGGCATCAACACCTCAAATTTTAAGTTTTTTAAGGAACTAGTTTGCCTAGTGTGAAATCCGGTTCTAACTCCCAAACTGGAAATCCGATTCAAGTCCCATATTTTCCTACAAGTCTCTCGTTCCTAGGCGGTCGTGTGTATCAAGTTTCGTACTAATCTAACGCCGTTTGATAATTTTGGGGCATCAACACCTCGAATTCTAAGTTTCTTAAGGAATTAGTTTGCCTAGCGTGAAATCTGGCACTAACTCCCAAACCGGGAACCCAATTCGAGTCCCGTCTTCTCCCACAAGTCTCTCGTGACTAAGCGGTCGTGTGTGCCAAGTTTCGTGCTACTCCGACGCCGTTTGGTGATTTTGGGGCGTTATCACATCGAATTCTAAGTTTCCTAATAAACTAATTTGCCGATACCAAAATCCGGCTCTAACTCCCAAATCGGGAACCCAAATCGAGTCTCATCTTCTCCCATAAGTATCTCGTGCCCAGGTGGTCGTGTGTGCTAAGTTTTGTGCTAATCCGACGCCGTTTGGTGATTTTAGGGCGTCAACACCTCGAATTCTAAGTTTCTTAATAAACTAGTTTTGTTTAAAGTAAAATTCGGCTCTAACTCCCAAATCGGGAATCCGATTCGAGTCCCGTCTTCTCGCACAAGTCTCTCGTGCATAGCCAGTCGTGTGTGACAAGTTTCGTGCTAATCCGACTCCATTTGGTGATTTTGGAATGTCAACCCCTCAAATTCTAAGTTTCCTAAGGAATTACTTTGCTGAGACCAAAATCTTACTCTAACTCCCAAATTAGAAATCCAACTCGAGTCCCGTCTTCACCCACAAGTCTATCGTGCCTAGGCGGTCATATGTGCCCAATTTGAACTAGTCTGCCTAGACCAACATCATTTTGGTAAATATCCATCATGTGAACATGAAACTAGTTTTTTCAAGTCACCAAATAAATGCTACATACACTACAATAAAAAAGGGTAAACACAAGAACTTAAAGTGTGAAGGAAAATAAAGCAGTTTATTTGAAATGATAATCTCTATGGGAAACCTCTTGCAGCATGTTTACATGTTTTGGATCTCTTTAAAGCCAAAAAAACACCAAGACAATTGCCTAAAGTACAATTTTCAAGATGTAGGGGGATAGCAAACAAGTCTTTTTTCTTGTAGAGCAGGATATTCATTTTGGTTGTTTCTTTTTTTTTTTTGTTTTTTTTTTTGGTGTGCTGAAAAAATTTAGACCATATAAATTATGCCGTTAAAATGGAAGACCTCCATCACCTCGAGAAAAGAAAGTTTCAATTTATGTTTAGGCCACTAAAAGGTTAAGTTTGAGTCAATTGTTTTACCAGAAATAAGACAACATTGCAAATCTACCTGCAGGTTGCCAAATTGTTGTCTTCCTCATTTGTGAGATGTGTGAACAAAATACAAATCTTATTAATTTAAAGTTGTGAGCACCTATTTGAATGTGTTTTTTTTTTTCTTTTTTCCCTTTAAAACATGATTTTTTTTTTGTTCACACAATCTCTTTCACGTGCTTTCTACATCCAATGTGAATGAAGTTGAGTATGAATTAGAAGGCTTTGAATTTATTTTTATGTTTTTCAGAAGGCTTTGAACTTTGAAGGACATTGTACTTTTTCTATACTGTTGCGAGGTTTAATTTGCCAACGCAGATAAGCAACGGGCAGGGCTGGTCCCGAGATTTAGCAGGTCTAAGGTGAACTTCGGAAATGGGGCCTCTTATACTAAAAAAAAAATTTATGAATAAAACGATAAGTTATAATTTTTTTATTTGTTTGTAACCACAAAAAATTTACTTGCACATATAATCATTAAAATTATAAACAAAAATTTACTTTTATATATTAAGATAGGAAACAATCATTACAAATACTTTTAAAAAAAAAATCTAGTATTGTTGCTTTTTTTTTAGCCCCATGTTCAATTGGGCCTGTAATATTTGGGTCTTTTTTTCATATCTAAAACACAAAATTATATTTAGGACCCCTATTTTCAGCCCAAATTTGGGGGGTCCAGGCACAGGCCTCTCTTGCTTGCCCTCAGGGCTGGCCTTGGCTATGGGAAAATTTCAATTCATCGTACCTTTTTAAAAAAATTATAAATAAGTGGTAAATTTTATACACATAAATGATTACAATTATAATATTTTTTTTTATAAATCTGTAATAATTTTCTAGCACCACAGACATAATTTTCCCATAAATTATCTCTAGAGGGTATTTTTTGAAATTTGCAACAAAAGTGTTATTACTTAATAAAATGTTCCACAAAAATGCTAGGGTCCCCGACTTACAGTGTTAGAATTTACCCAGAATGGGTATGTGTGGTAGAGATTAAATTGATGAAGTGTGGAGTTCATGAGTTAAATGAATTTGAACCATTAATTCTTCTTTCTGGATAAATTTTACGTTGGTAATTCTGGATTCATAATCTTGTTGAATGTTCCATCTCCCTGCATAAAAAAATAAATCTGCATATTATTTCAAATAAAAAAATTGAAGGATAAATTACAAATGAATTGTTCAACTTTATTAAAAATATATTTTTTTCTCTTTTTTCTCTCTTAAGAAATTACTTTTCACATAACAAATGGCTTCCTTCATTAATCAATCGTTAATTCAAATTAACTTAGTGTATGACGTAAATAATACTTTTTTATCAAAAATATTTATATTAATATTCATGGAGTTAAACACTTCATTTATTTTTTCTTTTTCTTATCTCACTTTTCTTATTACATATTTTCTCTTAATTAGTAACACCACTTTGTCCAACCATCATACCACCATTTCCTACTCGCGATTAGTACCATCTTTATTATTGTCTACAAGTATTTGGTGTGTCATCAATGGTAGAGAGAGAGAGAGAGAAGAGAGAGAGAGAGAGAGAGAGAGAGAGAGAGAGAGAGAGATTGATTTGGTGATGGTGAATGAAAATGAGGGTAGTATGATAATTTTTATTTTGGTGTTAGAGGGTATTCAATTAATTTTTATTAGGTCAATTGCAAGAAAAGTTCTACAAATGAGATATTTGTAATTTCTAAAAATAAGAAAAAATCTATAGATGTATTTATAGTTTATTCAAAATTTAAATCAAATACAAGATATCTCGGAATTATTTAATTCAATTCCGTTCTTTTATTATGAGTATTGATTTTGTAGATTCAAAACTAATAAGAGTGCAAAATTTTATAGACATGAGATATTGATTCACATTTGTCAAAAAGATAAGGGACAAAAAATGACTTAATATCGAAAATCTCTTCAATTTACACCATCTTGTTATAGATTTTTTTTGAAATATGTTATATATTTTTATTGCAAATGTTATTTATTTTTCTAGTAGAGTTACGACAATTTGTGATTTAAAATTTAAATTATATATTTTTATGGTATTATTATGTGTTTTTACAATGGAACATATTTTAACTACAAAATGTGTAATATTACTATAATATATATATATATATATATATATATATTTGAATCACAAATTATCTTAATCCTAATAGAAGATTACGCATTATTTGCAGCAAAATGTAACACAGAGAAAAAAAATACTTAAGAGTTTGGGAAGTTTCTAAATAAGTGCTTGTTTGGCTAACAATTTGGGATTAAAAAAGTACAGAAAGATAAAATAAGTTATATAAGCAAATAAGATAAAATACCACTTTTTACCTATAATCATTACACTTTTTCTCTCATAAAAGTCAAAAAAATCTCAAAACAAAAACCAAACGAGGCTAAAAAAACAAGCTAAAAAAGTCTCAAGCTAAAAAAATTGGCTATATTAATCAATGCCAAACGACCCCTTAAGTAGCTTATTTACTATAAGCTGTCAAATTACCTCTTTATTTTTTATTTTTTTTTTGCACATCTTTTATAAAAAAAAAAAAGTTAAAAGTCAACAAATAATTAAACCCTGAATGACCACCTAATAAGGTAAATATCATACCCTCTCTATAAATGGTGTGCTTTGAAAGAATTTTTCTTAGTTTATAGGATTTGGTTTGACTGTGGTACAGCTCAAATTGTGTTGGGTGGTATGCTAAAGACACGAGGTGGTAATGTAAAGTTTGTAGCCCATTTTACCTTTTATTAGGAGAAGAATGAATAGCTAAACTACGTGGTATTGACTATTTTTGAAGCAGATAATTCAAACAATTTTCAAATAAACTTAATTAGTAAAAAAAAATAATAATAAACTAAAAACATTCATTATTTCTATATAATTTATATTTTTTGAAGGTGCAAATAATTTTAAAAAATATCTTCTTTATTATGGAAATTTGTTACACAAAACATAAATTTGTTATTATTTTGTGAAGAGATAAATTTGTTACACAAAATATAAATCTAAAAATTTTTGTCCTTCTTATAAGATTTCTTTATTTTGGAAGAATTATGAGCCAAAAAATTAGAGTTTGTCCTTTTCAAGAAAAAGCGCTCTAGGAAGGAGTTATAGCCAAAAATCTATTTTAATTATGACTTATAAGTTTTTAATTATACCTCATGTGTTTAGTTATTATATATATATATATATATATATTAGTTATGACTCAATAAATTAAAATTATGTCATTTTTTTTTTATAATTATAAGGTACATATGTGTACCTTAGTTTTCCTATCAACTCACACACAACTTAAATATATATATATATATCCATAATGAAACATTACTCAAGAAATAGTTCCCTAATGAAAAATAAATTACATCGAATTGACTTCTTGAGTAATAGACATGGTCAATCGAACTAGTTAATTGATAGTTTCTTAATTTATAAATGTTGGCTATTTCTTAGGACTTCTCTTTATATAAATTCTCATTGCATAATAAATAATTTGTAGAAAGCAATATTCACATTTCACATTAGCCTCCCGCGATTCTTTTTATCTTTATTTTTTTCTTCTCACACTAGAAAGTGTGACAAGAGATTAAAAATGAATTTTGAATACTACAATTTTTCTTTTTATTTATTTTTTCGGTACACTTTGGTAAGTCTCACATATTCCATCCAACATTGGTTATTTAGTAGTTTCAAAAAAAAAAAAAAAAATGTGATTGGTGAACATAATGAGATCATAATTGTGTGTTGGATATTGGAGAACAACAAAAGAGTGCATAATAATTTTTTTCAAAAGATGATCGGCCTTGTTTGGTTTGTTTTTCAGAAAAATTTTTGGAAAAAATTCTTACAAACAAATTTTCAAGAATAATCAAATCAAACAATTTTTTTCAAAAAAAATCTCAAAATTTTATTTAGTTACCTATTTTTCAAAATTACTCTCTCTCTCTCATACACATCAAATCAATCACTTTTTTTAAAACTCTCTCCCAAAAATAATTTTCTAAAATCATTTCTGAAAAAAGGCAAACCAAACAAGTTTTCATACTTTTTATCTCAAAAACTACTCTACAAACACAAACCAAACATAACAGATATTTTCCAACGCTTTCCATCTAGCCATGTAGGTTAATAAATGAACCAAATTGCTGAAGTATGACTCATATTCAGTTCGATAAAAATTTGTTTGAGAGCCCTCTTAGTTAAACAAACTAAAATTGAATACAATTTTAAGTACGTTAAGTTTTTAATTAGGGTTGTTTGAGATAATCTAAATAAGTATATTTTTTCACTTTTTACAAAAAAATGTAAAATATGGGTTGGATTTGAAATGATATGGTAGAGAGGTGATGTGATTTAAATAAGATGATATGACTTAAATAAGATAGTAACTTTTTGACTTTTTGAATTTTTTAGATTATGCCAAACTAGGCCTAGTTGTTTGGGATGTGTTATACACTTTTTGATTTTTTAGTTAAAAAAGTAAAGAAAAAAAATATATGTTTGGAATTACTTTTTTATTTTTTACGAAAAAATGTGTAATAAAATATTATGGTAAAATCAAAATGACAATTTTATCTTTTTGACTTTTTGATTTTTAATTTTTTGACTTTTTGAATAGTTAAATTCAAAGAGTAAAATAATAATTTTGACCTAGTGGCTTCCCTCACGAGGTATCCTTAAATAATATAGACTTTTAAATTTTTTTTTATAACTTTATAACTTTTTTTTAATTTATTCCAAATAAGGCTAAATTTGAACAAGTCATTACTTGGCACGGTAATAAAACAGTTCCGCTACATACACCCAGTGACGTGGCGACACCCAGTGACGTGGCGACACCCAGTGACGTGGCGATGAGGTGGTAGCTGAGGTGTAATCTCAGCTGAAAAAAAAAAAAAAAAGGAAAAAAGCGGGAATTTCTGTCCGTCTTCGTCTTCCCTCGTATCTCCTCATCTCTCCCGCCATCCTCGTCTATCCTCGTCTGTCTTCCCTCGCCTATCCTCACCTCTTGCCGCCATCCTCCTCCTCCACCATAGCTGGCCGGAATTTCTGCAAAAACCAGTGGCTAGAAGGATTGAAATTCTCCGTATGGGTTGTGGAAGTGGGTCTCAGATGTTAACTCAGTTCTTCATCAGAAGAATGTGAAATTTCCTTGTCCTCCACCATATCAGATTACGAGCTCTCATCTATCCTCAGAATTCCTGTGATTTTGCTCTGTCTGGTTTTGCTCTGCTGTCTCTGTCCATCAATCTGGTTGATGAGGTAAAAATTAAATTTCATATGCTAGGGTCAAAAATCAATTTCATATGCTCTGCTATGAAATATATTTATGAAATCTGGGCATTTTAGCTCCATAATCTGAAATATGAAATCTGGGCATTTTAGCTCCATAAACTAACTTGGCTACACTAGATTGATATAGTGAAACATGAAATATGAAATCTGGGCATTTTATATACAGTTGATTGGTAATTTTGGTTTACCAGTAATGTGGGTTTTGGTGTTTGTGTTGTTCAAGTGGCAGATCCTTCTTCATTTCTCATCTTCTTCCCATTCTTGTCCCAGATCTGTAGCTTTAAAATAACTTAAAATTGTTTGCATACATTAATATATATATGTATGGATTACGTAAATTGTATGCTTATATGTGTATTGAATGACTCTTCAGGTTGTTAAAACTGTGATCTAGGTGTTCTTAATTGTTCCTTTTAATTGTTTTGTTTGTTTTTGAATGAAAATGAAATCTGGAAAGAAATATTGTTGATGCTGAATGAATGGGGCCAAAAGGGTTGAAATTGATGTGTAAATATGCCAATCTTTGTGTCTGTGTTTAGTTAAACATTTAACAGAACATTAGCTGAACAAATAGTGGCACATGAAGCATTTCATCCTGAAAATGGGTTCCAAAAATAGAAATTGGAATTTATTTTTATCTATTTTTATTTGCTCACAAAGTTTATTATGTTGTTTTGCTGCAAGAATCCAATGAATAATATTGGACTCTAATACGATTCCATCACTACTTGACTGTTTTTCGCATCACTTTTTTGTTTTGTTTTTTTTTTGGGATTGTGATCGTGATTTCCTCTTTTGGTTCTTCTTAGGAAGCATTTGAAAGTACTTTTCTTGCTTTTTTGAACAAAAATACACAGAAATTTGCTTTCAAAAGCAATAAAAATTGAAAACCTAAGCAAATAATGGTTATACTGACACTTAATTGTAATATACATACTATTTGTAGCTGCCTGAACTGTCCTTGCTATGGGTTGTTTATTTCTTGAGGATTGATGAACGCATAAATTGTGCATGCATGTCATAAATTTTGCATGCAAGTCACAGATTTACATGAAATCTGAAACATGAAGTTTAGCTCCATAATCTGTAATGATATTTGTTTAATTGTTATTTCAGTACGCAAAGTGGAGAAATGGAGGTTGATTCAAATGTTGAAGGTGAGAATCCTTTAATAAATGAGGGCGAACACGTTGAAGAACCTAAAAAGGGTATGTGTTTTAGCTCAAGGGAAGAGGTGTACACATTTTATGGCAAATATGCTAAGCATGTCGGATTTGCTATAGCTCATAGAGCACAACATATTGGAGATGATGGGAAATTGATAAACTTTGCAATTGAATGTTCTCGAGCGGGGCAGAGAAGAAAGACATCAGAAGTCAACCCTCTGAAGCCATGTTTGTCCACAAAAATTGGTTGCACAGCAAGGGTACGAGGTAGTATACAAAAGGATGGGAGATATAAACTAACCACAGTTAACCTTGAGCATAATCATGATTTGATTCCCACCGACTCACGTCATTTTCCAATGAATAAGAAAATTCTTACTCCTGTGAAGAGAAGATTACAAATTAATGATGAAGCAGGGATTGGGGTGTCTAAGAACTTTCATTCAATGGTTGTCGAAGCAGGGGGATACGAGTCATTGACATTTGACGAGCGAGATGCAAGAAATTACATTGAGAGAGCTAGAAGGTTGAGGCTTGGGGAAGGTGATGCCGAATCACTTCAAAGTTATTTTATGAGGATGCAAGCACATAGTGAGAGATTCTTTTATGTGATTGATGTTGACGAGGAGTTTCGCATTAGAAACTTGTTTTGGGCTGATGCAAGGAGTCGGGCGACTTATGAAGCATTTGGCGATGTCGTTTCATTTGACACAACTTATTTGACGAACAAATATGACATGCCATTTGCTCCATTTGTCGGAGTTAATCACCATGGTCAGTCCATTTTGCTTGGTTGTGGATTGTTGTCTAGTGAAGACACTAACACATTTGTTTGGCTATTCAAGTCATGGTTAAGTTGCATGTCAAATCATCCGCCAAAAGCTATCATAACTGATCAATGTAGAGCTATGCAAAATGCTATAGAAATTGTGTTTCCAGAAGCTCGACATCGGTGGTGCTTATGGCATATCATGAAGAAAATTCCGGAGAAGTTGAAAGGATATGCTGAATATGAAGCCATAAAGTTCGCTATGCAAAATGCAGTTTATGACAGTTTGACAAGAGCTGAATTTGAGAGTAAATGGGAAGAGATGCTTGCAACATTCAATCTTTATGATAATGAGTGGTTGGGGGTACTATATCATGAGCGGAATCGATGGGTACCTGTTTATGTTAAAGACATTTTTTGGGCTGGCATGTCAACTACACAACGAAGTGAAAGTATGAATGCGTTTTTTGATGGATATGTAAATCCAAAAACTACATTGAAGCAATTCGTTGAACAATATGACAATGCCTTGAGAAATAAGGTAGAGAAAGAGAAGAAAGCAGACTTCAAGTCTCGACACAAATTGTTTGATTGCCTAACTATATACGGGTTTGAGAAGCAATTTCAGCAAGCCTACACCAATGCGAAATTCAAAGAAGTTCAAGGAGAGATGAAGAGATTAGTTTACTGTCAGGCGGTGATTGTGAAAGAGGAGGGATCAATTTGTACATATAATGTCCAAGAAGCGATGGTTGTTTCTGAGAAGATGAAGCATGTGGACTTTGTTGTCTATTTTAATTCAACTGAATGTGAAGTTCAATGCATATGTCGGTTGTTTGAGTTTAGAGGCATTATGTGCGCTCACTCACTTGCTGTGCTTGTCAGAAGATGCATAAATGAGGTGCCAAGTAAATACATTTTGCCTCGGTGGAGAAAAGATGTGGATAGAGAATACGCATGCATCAAAACCACATATGCCGGCTTTGGGAATGATTTCAATGCAAGTACCTATGAGAGGATGAACAAAAAATTGATTTCCATTCTTCAACTTGCTGGTAACTCTGAAGGCAAAACTAGAATTGTAGACCTTGGGTTGGATGAAATCAAGGAGAGAGTCATGAAAGAAGAATCCGGTTATGGGAGTAATTTACCATGTTCAACAAGAAGTCCGATTCACACCGGTTCTACACAAGGAGCTAGTAGTACGAAGGTGATTAGTCCTTTGGTTGCTAGGCGAAGAGGTCGTCCAGTTACGAAACGGAAGGTTGCCAAAGTAGATCAAATTGTTAATCGGTTCAAGGCAACAGCAAAAAAACAAAGAAAAGCAAAGGTAAAACGTGTATTCAAATTTTTTTTTGACAAAGTATAGTGAAGTATGTAAAAGCAATTCATACATTTGAATATGTAATTATTCTTCAAAACATGCAGGCTGCTAAGTTGCTCCGATTTGAACCTGAAGCTCAAGCTCAAGCTCCAACACCATATTATCCTTATATGGTTGGCACAGAAAATAGTATGTATGCACCGGTACGTGTTACAAAGAGGCCTTCATGTACTTTTACAAAGTGTATTCGAAAGAGTACTTCATGTACTTTTGCATCTTTCTATTGTTCTAACATGTACTATTTGCAATGAATTGTCATAGGTGGCCCATGGTATTGGAGGCACATCTCTTACTCCATCGGACTTCATAAGTGGCACACAGATTTATGGTTCTGCATCGGGAAACTTAGATATTACAGACTTGTTTGACTAGTTTCTATGTATTTCAAAGTTTGTTTTTGAGATTGGAAATTATGTAGTTTCAACGTATTCACTACTTCATGTACTTTGATGTTGAGAAGATTGAATCTTATGTAGTTTACTATTATGAGTTTCAAAGTTTGTTATTTAATATACAGTGTTTATTTAGCATGTTCAATTTACCATGTTCAATAGTTTACCTGTATTCAACAATAGTTACCTTGTATTCAACAGTTTCCTGTATTTAACAATGTCCATTGAATGAGTAATGAAGAAAGTGTACAAATTTGAACAAGCCATTTTTCATTCCACTAATAACAAAAGAGGTACAATAAGTAGGTTTCAATACACAACAAAACATGACTTCCTCCAAAACATCACAAAAGTATGAAGTCTACGTCAACAAGTTCAAGGAGACATGTACTTCTACTTATTACATATTCATAAGTTTAAAGGCACCAATTACAAACAACACGGACAACATATATATCAACTTCTGCATCTTTGCGATCTGCATTCGAAGTTGTTCCGTCAGCTGTATTTGTTGTTCAGTCATAGCTTGAAGTCGTTCGGTCATCACTTGTTCGCCAACAGTTGGGACTTCGTCTGTTTGAATTTGATGACCTCCATATTCTGGATTCGTAGGTAAACACCATCCGATAAAACCACAAACATTACAATAGTAGAATAACTTGTTCTTGTTTAGCTCGGTTTGTGATAATTTGATGGTGGCTTGTTTGTTACATGTACGACAAATTCTGTTCACGTATGTCAACCAACCTGAGCTACTGCCACTAACACTTGAAGTTGACATCTGCAAAGAGGGACAAATAGCAATTAAAAATAGAAGATGAATGATCTTATATGTTCAAATGATCTTATAATTTAGCAATTAAAAATAATACATAAAGGGAGGAAATTTCTGTTTACCCATTGTTTACTTGGGCAATCCATAACTAAAAAACAGGGAGTGTGGGAAATTTCTGTTTACCCATTGTTTACTTGGGCAAATTTCTGTTTAACTAAAAAGTGACCATTGCCCACTAGATTCCATAAAGAAACCATATTCTGTTATTTGTGTGGGAATGTTGTTCATGGAATGCAAAAGTAAAAAACAGGGAGTGAGGAAAAAAGATGAAGTTCTATCTACATGATTCATGTATCATGATTACAAATGAATCCAGCTTAATCCAAAAATCGAATCCTGCTTGAGCTAAAACATTTTATGAAACTAACTAAATAGTCAAAGTACTTTATGCTAAATAAGATTAAAAATTCCAGTGGTGTGGGTTATGGTCTACCATTCAAGCAATATTACAGTATTTCACTGGTTTGGTGCTGCTTTGGAAGTATGCTGTGGAGTTGAGACTTAGGGATTGGAAGTTTTATGCTGTGGAGTTGAGACTTAGGGATTGGAAGTTTTATAAAAGCTTAATTCTATATGACTTAAGTAGGGAATCATATGTTAAGTTTCAGGGTTGGTGAACTTTGCCCTTACATTAATCTGTGTCTCAGGGTTGGTGAAAGATATGCAACTTCATTGTTTTAACATTATTTATGAACTACAATTTCAAAATTTCCCCTTCTTGCCTTAGTTACTTAGCACTATTTTAAAAAAATGCTAGTTCTTTTTTCCATACTTCATCATCTAGCCTTTTATGTGCTTGCTTCTGTTTCTCTGTCTTTGTTTCACATTGACACAATACCATTTTGGTGTTCCCCCTTTTTTTGAGACTTGCCAATATTTTCTGTGCCAAAATTACCCTAAGGAAGCTTATATATGGTTTAAATGATTTCTATGTTCATTTGTTAAAGGAGCAAATATGGAAAATGAGTCACCCGTAATTAACTCTGATGTCTCCCAAGTTTTAGCAACTTCTTTAGTTTTTGATTCCTCAGCCCTCTCTCAACTGCTTCGTTTTCTATTCCTCAGATTCAGTCTAACAATTAAGGTTTGGTTTCCTAAGATTTGTGTAACACACTGCCACATTTCGTTGGGGAATTTCATCGAACACCTTTAAGGCAATGAAAGACTCCAACTGAAAAGGCCACAATTTGTAAATGAAAATGCCACAATTCCCAAATCAGAAAGGAAATTTCACAGGTAATACATACAAAATTCACAGATAATAAATTAAATTTAACAGATTAAGGGGGGAGAGACATTGTCGAAGCAGATATACATATATATATATATATATATATACGCAGATACATATATACGCAGATATACATATATATATACGCAGATATACACATATATATCATCGAATAGGAAATAGATATATACATATATATATACGCAGATATACATACAGTTCAAGTGAAGGGAAGGAGAGACAGAGAGATTCGCGAGTGAAGGGAGGGAACGAGCTGTCGGTGTCGGAATGAAGGGAAGGACTGGTCGCCGGCGTCGGAGTGGGAGTCAGGCGTCGGAATGGGGGGTCAGTACCGGTTACCGTTGTTTGAGGGGGGAGGGAAGAAAAATTTCAAATGACCCAGGAACCTGTTTGTTTGGTCTTACACCCAGTCACGTGACTTTCACGTGAGGTGCCACGTCACTGGGTGTCACTGGGGGTCGGGAAAATTGGGTGTATGAGGCATTTTTGGTAATAAAAACCAGCTCGTCAAAAATTTATTTGAAATTAATTCTTTATGTAGATAAGTCAAGTTTAAAAATAACCTAAATCTTATTTTTTTTTAAATTTCAAACATAATTTGAAATTAATAGCTTTTTTTGGTTAAAATAAGTTAAAAGAGTCAATAAAACAAAATATCACATTTAAATTATAATTATTTTATTTTTTCTCTCCCAATTATGAAATCAATTATTAAAAAAAAAATATCATTACAAATATAACTTTTTTATCAGATTAAGGGGTTGTTTGGAATGACCTAAATAAGTGTACTTTTTATTTTTTTACGAAAAGATGTACAGAAAAGTAAAGAGATGATGTGATAAAAAAAAATAAAAAGATAGATTATTTAAAATATGTCAAACTTGACCTAAAATAGTTTTAAGCAATATGTTGACACATATACGTCACTCAAAACTTTTCAATTTCTCATAACCGATTCATTTCTCGCGTACACATGGACATTTGAAGATATCTCGCGATTACAAAGAGAGATTCTCTGACTTGACTCCTATATAAAGCCTTTCGCCTCAAATGAATCATCGGAGCTTTCTCTCTCTCGCTTACCTTTCTCTATCTCAACGCCTCTGTATTGAGCTCATCAATGGCGCTTCGAAGAGCATTAGCGAAGCGTCTCTTCACCAAAAACAGAGAGTCCTCCCCATTAGCAACCCTTGAGCATTCACCGATCTCTTCTCCCTATTTCCAGTCAACCCTAACTCCTCCAAATGCCGCCAAAACTAACTTCCACCGCGAATTCCTCACCTCGCCGGACTCCGCCAACAGCGGATTTTTCCGGCGATTCCTCCAGCTGCGGGGATTAAACCAGTCGGCGAGGCTACCGGAGTTCCTCTCGATTCCGGTGGGCGACAAACTGAAGGAGAAACTGAGGTCGATGAATGTCGCCGGCAATCGTCTTCGGTTCGACGGACTCGCTCCTCCGATAGAGTCCGATACGGTGGAAGGAATTTCGGTGATGGATGCGAAGAAGATTTTGAAGTGTACGCAGATGGAGAAGGTGAGATCCGCGCTGAGACAGATTCCGATGAACTCGATTTCTTACTCTGAGTACGTTCAGATCTGCGTTGATGTTTGTTTGAATCGAGAGCAAGGTGTAGAGTTTGCGAAGATGTTGGATGAGTCTGCAAACGTCATCGTTTTAGGCAACGTCGTGTTCGTTCGGCCTGAACAGGTATTTTGCCCATTCGAGCTCCGTTTTTTGTCCGGCATCTCTGTGATCGGACACTTCTTTTCTGTTTTTCTGTTTAATTTTAGCGTTTTGTTTTAAAAGACCAAATTGAGTTGAGATTCTCTCCGGACACTCTCTGCTGTCTCCCTTTTTATAAAGGTCTGGATCACTCTAAAAAAGATTTCACGGTTCAGAATACTCTATTAAAAAATAAATTTAATTTTTTATTTTTTAATAAAGTGATTTGAACCGTTGATTCCTCCTTGAATGAATCTGGACCATTGTAGAGAGTGGTTGGAGAGAATCTCAATTTGATCAAATTGGCCATCTGGATCGTCAATAAATACAGAGGTACCCTTCGCCGTCCGAAAAATATGGAGTCATCCATATGAGAAAAAGACTTAGATCCAGCGGGAGTGAACCCCCACCACCCCTACTGTTTTTTTGATTAGTATAAAATTTTTATTTTTTTATTTTTTGAAGTCTAGCTCTTACAGGCCCCCACATGGAGGTGGGGTGCTGGGGTCATCCCACTGGAGTCCCAGCAGTGCCAATCCATATGTGGGGCTACAATTGCGTCTTTTATTCCTCTCTTTAATACATAAAATCATTAGGGCGACCAATTCACATATTTTAATTTTATTATTTATTTGAATTTGATTCTAACTATTGTTGAGTTTGATTGCAGGTTGCAAAGTCAATGGAGAAGATAATTTCTACTTCCATAGCCACCCCAAATGACCCAAGAAGGAAAGAACTTGAACAGATGGAGAAGCAAAAGGCAGAAATTGACAGGAAAGCCCAACAACAAGTCCAAGGGGAACTCTGCTATGGGCTGGGCTTCACAGTATTGCAGATACTGAGTTTGATGAGCCTCACCTGGGGATACGGTTGGGGCGTGATGGAGCCCATTTGCTTCTTCTTGACCTCGCTTCACTTCGTGCTAGCCTACGCCTTCTTCCTTAGGACATCGAAAGAGCCCTCTTTTGAAGGGTACTTCCAACGTCGTTTCAAAGTGAAGCAAAAGAAGCTCATGGATTCTCAAAATTTCAATGTTGAAAAATATAATGAGCTTTGCAGGGCTTTCTATCCTAATTACTCCGACGTTTCAAGCTATGCACCTAGAGTCGAGGCGGCCCTTTTTGGTGCTATTCATCGTTGATACTAGTTGTAGTACATGGAAAAAACAAAATCCGAAATAGAGTGACTTTTGATCGTAAAGAGTAAAAGGAGTACTTTTTTTTAGTGGAGCCCGAAACTCTGTACGCCTCCAAGCGGGTAAGAACGTTTATGATCACGCGCCAATGACTATTGTTATCATTGGTCGTTCAATGTTTTTTTTTTTTTTTTAAAAAAAAAAAAAAAATCAAGCATAAAGGGCTTATAGACCCTTTTGTAGCGAAACTTAAGGCGTTAGTAAATTAAAAGAGTGACTGAATACTGTTTGGTTATATATTATAATCCCTTGTTCTCATGATTTGCATGATGTTACATGGCGGGCCTAATACATGGGTTATATAGTCTATGCACGAGTTTTTTTTTTTTTTTAATATTCTAAAAGAAAAACTATTTAGAGAATTGACTCACTTTTTAAATTATTTGAGAAACTAACCTGCTTTTTGAAATCGTATTTTCAAAATGTAATTTTGAAATTAAAATTGCATTTTTAACATGCAATTTCATCTTGAAATCGCAAGCTGAAAATGCAATTTATGATGACATGGTGAAATAGTATTTTCAACATGCGATTTCAAACTTTTCAAACTATTAAAGAAACTAACTTACTTTTTGAAATTACATTTTCAAAATGCGATTTTGATATTAAAATTACATTTTCAACATGTAATTTCATCTTAAAATCACAAGTTAAAATACAATTTATGATGAGATGGTGAAATTACATGTTTAACATGCGATTTCAATTAAAATCACATTTTCAACATGCGATTTCAAAAGCAAGTTAGTTTTTCAAATAGTTTAAAAAGTGGGTCAATACTAAATAGTTTTTTTTTTTTTGAAATATTAAAAAAAAAAAAAAAAAACTCGTCTATGCACATAATTCTATCACAAAAAAATAAAATATACATGCTAATATGGCCCATTAGAAGCATATTGCTTCATTGATATTTTTCATTGCCCATTAAAGACATCTTAATTCATTAATATTTTTCATTACTTTTATTAAAAGATTAGCCTCGTGAGGTTGATGTTTTACATTTTTATAATTTTAGTGATTTAATTACTTTTTCGTAGTTTAATTTTATTAATAAATGGTTAAGCACTTTTTCATTTTTATGGATTAAGTGGGATTGGTCTGACATAGGAACAAAGAAGAAATGGGACATCAAAAAATCTGGTGGTGATTATTGAACAATTCAAAAATTCCCACAAATATGGGATAGCTACGAAGGTGCACATCAAAGTAATTACTTGATGGATTTGATCTACAATTCCACTCTCACTTCCGAGAAATTATAATTTGCTCTTCAATTAAATTCAAGTGGCGTCTTAATTTAAATATTATTATTTAAAATAGTTGATTTTATTATCTATTTGTTTCATTTTAAGAGACAAGAAGGTATTTGTTTAAACATGAATTATGTTGAACAATATTCTAAAACTGCCAAATAACTTCTCCTCACTCAAACTCTCCACAATAAAAAATAGAATAAATTACATTGACTTCTCTTGAGATTTGAAAAAAATATAACAAATACTACAGTTTTGACATAATTATATTGATTTCTTTTTAAGCAGGATTAAAATGCCAAAAACTAATGCGGATTGTATGAAAATGCAAAAATGCACATGTTAAAATATATATTTCAATATAAAAGATATGATAATATAATTTTTTTTTTTCATTCATACGACTAACAAATTTCTCATGAATATGGAGCCAAGTATTATATAAATTAAAACCGAAAGAGAGTCTCATGTAATTATACTGAACTTGTAAGACTTATTACATTTTTTCTAAATCTTAAGAGAGATCAATGTAATTTGTTAAAAAAAACATAAAAAAATAAAAATAAAAAATGAAGAGGACTTGATCAACTTGTGTTTAATTAGTGGAATTCACTTTTATATGTGATAATGGGATCGTTTGTGATTTATTTTTTTGAGTGACTTTCTGTTGATTTTTTTATGGTCTGTAGATATTCCTTCTTCGCTGGATACCAAACAAAGGCGAAGTTATTAATTTTACCACGTCAAATAAAATAAAATAAAATAAAAAAATGTGTGCGGCTCCAAATGGAGAGAGTGGACCAATAAGTATTAGAGATGTAAAAATTTCAGATAATAAGGCTTCGTTTGGGAACAGGCTAATTTAGTAACTTTTTGGCTATTTAGCTAAAAAGGTAGGTAAAAAAAACTTATATGTTTGGGATGACTTTTTGGCTAATTACGAAAAGATGTGCAAAAAGTAGAGAGAAAAGAGAATCTTTGACTTTTTAGTATGAGTAGTTGGTTTTTTGACTAATTTAGTAACTTTTTGATTAATTGACTAATTTAATCAGTCCCCCAACGGGCCTAAGATGAGAGAACAGTCCAGGGTGAAGAGCGAAGCAAGTAAAGTGTGCGAAAGGACAATGGTTAATTTTAGCATCATCAGCTCTTCCTCAGGCACAAAGCCGAGTAGGCTGCAGCCACATCAACAACAGTTGCAGCCTTAGCACACCGTTACACCTGCACATACATCATATAGACATTAAGCAAAGACCAGTTAGTTTGTTATGAGTTAGTTAGATAGTAGTTAGATACATAGCTTTGTTTGTGTATGCATATATCTGTATAAACACTCCATTGTAATGAATCATTGAAAAATAAGAAACAGTTATGAAAAATTTAAAAATTTTCAAGATATTGATTTGTGATTATGTTTTAATTTTTAAACAATAAATAATAATCACAATCAAACAATCAAAGACAAATCGACATAACGATTTAACGTGAAAAAATCACAATTGGAGTGTCTCCAATTGTGATAAAAAAAAAAAAAAAAAAAATCGCGGGCCAAAGCTACAAAATAATCCACTAAGAAGACAAAAAGGAATTACACAAGTGTACTTTCAATTACCTTGCGAATTCATGCCCGAATTGAACTGATCCCAATGTGCCTCTTCCACCACCGTCTTCACCTCAGAATTATCTTGTCCAACGTTGAATCCACAATGCTGATGTCAAATCAATGACGATCAACTACTCCAGAATCCACCAAAGTTTCAGTCCCAAATTTCTCCGAATCCACCGAAGAACAACTTTCTTTTGTGAATAAAAGAAAATAAACAAATCCTTTGATGATGTTTCTATAAAGTTCTTGGATCCATTGATCACTCTTAAATCATCAAGAAAACACTCATAAAGCACTCTTCAATATAAAATACTTTGTATTTTTTTCCTCTCTAAAAATCTGGACAGCACAAACCTTAAAAATACCGAACGACGCACTTTGTAGTAACCTAGATCGCGAAGACCGCTAGAGCACACATTTCACCGCTCGAGCAGTGTGACTAAAGGTGGTGTGAAACATATAGGCTGATTGATTGAGCGCAACTTACATCGCTTGAGCGGTAAAATTGTCTTCTCAGAAGTTCAGGCGCTTTGCAAAAATACTGGATGATCATTTTTTCACTCAAACACACAAATGATCGCTCTAGCGGTCAAACAACTTCAACTGCAATTTTGCTTTTTGCTTCAGGAGCGTTGCCCCCTGGACCCCGCCGTAGCGCTGCCCCCTGGACCTCCGCGAGCTGGTTAGGTAGCTCAATCCTCGTACTTAGTCAACAAAGTGGCAAACATGAAAGAATTGAGATCACAAACTCATCTGCAAGACACAATTTGGGTTAGATTTGTATTTAAACAATCATAGTCTCACTAAAACAAAATAGCGAATAAAATTACAACTGAATTTTTTTTTGTTAAACGAGATTGCCAATTACAAAAACCTGACAAGTTACACTTTTCCACATGGTATTAGAGTATAGAAAAAGCACTCACAAGCACTGATCTTGATCTTGATCTTGATAGAAATGGTGTCTTCAACTTCTTCTTTAATGGCATTTTCAACTTCTTTTTCTTCTCCTTCTTCGTCTTTTCCTCCAAATATGAGTTTGTTAATCTCTAATCTCAACTCATTCATTAAAGTTAAACTCGATGCTTCTAATTTCATCATTTTGAGAAGTCAATTTCTCAACATACTTCGAGCTATTGATCTATTAGGGTTTGTGACTGGTTCTTCACCATGTCCGCTAGGGGTGTTCAAAAAATCGAATTACTCGCAAAACCGACCTAACCCGATTGACCCGTTCATGGTACGGGCTGTTTTGACCAACTTCACGGTCGGCTGCGGTTGAAATTCTTCAATTTTATTTAATTTTCGATCAGAGGTCGGATTTATTTAAAAAATATCCACCCAACCCGACCCGACCGAAAATATATACGTGTATTATATATACTTTTAAATATTACTTGGGATTTACTTGCCTAGAAAAATGAAATAGCAGCATCATAACATCATTATTGTTTTTTTCAAGAAAACTTTTATATCTTCCCAATGCATTTATCATCTTCCCAAGTAATAGATCTGACTTCCCACCTACCCTTTTGTCTCCCCCACATCATCACGTTTCATCTCTTTCATTTCTTTTCTTCTGAAACTTCTCATCTCCCTCTTACTCCCTTTCGGCTCCATCCTCTTCTCTCTCTCTCTTTGAAAGATAAACCCATCCTTTATTATTTCTGTGCTTTTTTTTTTCCCTCCCCCGTTTGGCTCTCTCTTTCTCTCTCCTTTTGAGAGACAAACCCATCTAAGTCTTTCTCATCTCTGTTTTTTTCCCCTTTCGTCTCTCTCTCTCATGACAAACCCATCTCTCACTATCTTCCTCATCTCAGTAACAATGGTGGTGATTGCGATTGCAATGAGCAATGATTATGATGTTGTTGAACGGTGGCGTGGACGGTCACTGAGGGTAATGGCAAGTCTTCCTCCCATCTCTCTCTCTCTTCCCTATATTCTCTCTTCCATTCTTTTTCATAGGTCTGTACATACATACATATATATAATTTTAAATTTGTTGTTTTGAAATTTTGTTTCATTTTTCATATTTTTTTTTAAAATTTTTTGTTAGATATTCGAAATCATCCGAATCGACCGCCAAACTGATCTCTTCTATTCGGTCGATTTTGAATAGTAGTTCGATCGATGACGCATGGTTGATTCTGTAACCTGAATGTGTCGGTTCGGCTGACAGATTAAAGGTAAACCCGAGCCGAACCGACCCGTGAACACCCATAATGTTCACTATTGATGATAAAAAATGCTACTAGAACAGAGATTCTTAATCTTGAAATATCAATTTGGAATACAGTTGATGCACATTTATTTAGTTGTATAATAGCTACACTCACTCTAGCAATCTTCTCATCTGTTCTTCATCTCCAACATAGTGCTAAGGTATGGGAACAATTTTGTAAACATTTTACTCTTTATCAAGAGGTTATATTCATCATTTGAAAAATTGTTTGAATAATCTAACAAAAGGATCTAAAACAATTGAAGAATATCTGAGCCAGATCATGTATCTGAAAAATCAATTAGCGTTGGCTTTATCTGCTATTGATGAAGAAGATCTAATTCTTCTTACTTTAAATGGCCGACCTGAGGAATTTGATGCTCTAAAAACTACAATTAGAGAAAGATATGAATCCTTATTAATGGAGGAACTCTCTTTCCTATTACGTACAGAATCAATTCACATTGAGTTTAAACAAAAGAAAGCTGTTGCTCATGAAAGTACTATTGTCTATGCTACTTCACATGGTTCCATATCTAGTTTTGGTAATCATTTTTTCTTCTTCAAGAGGTAGGTCCTCTTTTAAAGGCAACAAAAGTGGATATAGAGGCAATTATAGAGATGATGGTAGGTTTGCTTCTCGAGGTAGAAGTAGAAACACTCGAGGCAATCAAGGATTGATATGTCAAATCTGTGGCAAAGCTAATCACATAGCTTTAGACTGTTGGCATAGAGTAGACTCAACATATCAACAAATCTATTATTAATCACCATCTCAGCAACATTTTCAACCTTAACAACCCCAATCAACTTCTGGTTACTCTATACCTAGAGCTTTTGTTGCTTTAACTCCATCTTCTAATTCATATGACTCCCTTTGGTATCTTGAGTCAACTGTTTCTGAGCATATCACTAATGACTTGTCTCATCTCAATGATCATCAACCCTATCAAGGCACTGATCATATAACTGTTGATAATGGTCATTCACTTCTTATTCTTAACACTGGTAAGGGAATTTTACCTACTCCTCATTTTTCTTTTAAGTTGAATAATGTGCTCTATGCTCCTATTGCTTATAATATTGTCTTTGTTCACCAACTCACTAAAGATAATGATTGCATTGTTACATTTGATGCTTCTTCCTTCATTATTCAGGACAAGCGCACAAACGACATTATTCATCAAGGTCTTAATTCACATAGCTTATATCATTTCTCTCCATTTGTTTCATATTTACCTTTACTTATGCTTTTTTTTACTCACATTACTATTACTGTGTCTGAATTTGTTTGGCACAAGAGATTGGGGCATCATTCTCCTCTCAAATTTCATCATATGAAGAAGTATTTACATTTTGCAACTAATAAAACATAGGTTATGCCTCCTTGTACAAATTGTTGTGTATCCAAAAGCCATTGACTTCTTTTTAAGCTTTCTAATTCTACTATTCACAAACCTCTTTCATTAATTCATAGTGATGTTTGGGTGCCCTTTAGCCATTTTGTTTCTAGTTTTAAGTACTATGCACTCTTTGTTGGTGAATATAACAAGTTTACTTGGCTTTATCACTTGTACTATAAAAATAAAGTATTTGATAAATTTTTAGAATTTAAGGCTTATGTTAAGAAATACTTTTCCACACAATTGAAAATTCTGCAAGTAGATAAAAGGATTGAATTTGTTAATACCTCTATTACTAAATTTATGAAATCACAAGGTATTGTTCATCGGATTTCATGTCCTTAAACTCCTCCACAAAATGGTGTTAGTGAAAGGAAGCATAGACACATCACTTAGACAACCATTGCTTTACTTCATCAATCTTCTTTACCTATTCAGTATTGGTTTGATGTTATTTCTTAGCTATCTTTTTAATAAATAGAATGCCTAGTTTTAAAATTCATCATTCATCTCCCCATTCTCTTTTATTTCATCAAAATCCTGATTACTCTTTCATGAGAGTATTTGGTTGTCAATGTTATCCTTGGCTCAAGCCTTATAACTCTCACAAGCTTCAACCAAAATCATTACCATGTGTGTTTCTTGGCTATCATCCAACTATAAAGGAGTAAAAACGCTTAGAGCCCTTATCTAGTAAAAAAAAAATTTTTTTTTTTTTTAATCTCTAGAGATGTTGTTTTCAATGAATATATATTTCCATTTGCTTTTTCTTTGTCTACCCATCTTCACCTGTTCTGCCCCTGTTTACTCTTTAATCCTTTGTGTGTGTGTGTGTGTGTGTGTGTGTTGGTTTTCTCCTCTGGATTTAGTTCTTTCTACATCAATTCCTCTCAACTCTGCTACTCCCTTTTCCACCAATTTTTATTTCTTCATCAACTCTTTTTCCTACAAATCTTGTTCCAGCAAATTCTGTTCCTCCACTCTCATATCCTCAATTATCAATTCCTTCAATTTCCATTCATTCTCCCTCCGCTCAGCCAAACCCTTCTATTGTCTCTCTCTGTCATATTCAATCCATCTCTATTGATCTCTCTTTTTTTACTTCCCATTTGTGCTCCTCTTCCTAATTCTGCTAACCCACATTTAATGGTTACTAAATCAATGGCCATTCCCATGCTATGCTTGCTTCAACTGCTCTTAATACTTAACCACACACTTACAAGCAAGTTTTACAATTTCCAGCGTGGTATGCTGTTATGATGGAAGAATATAAAGCTCTTCTAGCTTAGGGTACATGGTCACTTGTCTCTCTTCCATCTTCTAAAGCTGTTATTGGGTGTAAATGGGTGTTTTGCATTAAAAGAAACTCTGATGGGACAATTGCAATGTATAAGGCAAGATTGGTAGGTTAGGGTTTTCTTCAACAAGAGGGTGTTAACTTCAATGAAACATTTAGCCCGGTGGCTAAACAACCAACTATTAGGATCCTACTAATGTTACCTTACACTATAACTGGTTTCTCCAGTCCTACTCACCCTTATCAACAAGAGGGTGTTAACTTCAATGTAAGTAATGTTTTTTTCCATGGCACATTGAATGAAGAAGTGTACATGCTCCAACCACCTGGTTTCTCCAGTCCTACTCACCCTCATCATGTTTGTAGACTTAGGAAAGCTCTCTATGGCTTAAAACAAGCACCAAGGGCCTGGTATTCAACCTTATCTAATTTTCTCTTGTCTCAAGGCTTTGTCAATAGTCATTGTGACAATTCTTTGCTCATACAAAAGACCAAGACTGCTATCACCATCCTTCTTGTCTATGTGGATGATATTCTTCTTACTAGTAGCAGCTCTTCCTACACCCAGCATCTCATTACCCAAACACATCTTGCTTTTGCCATGAAAGAGTCGGGTATTCTGGACATCTTTATCAAATCTATTGGCAATTCTTACTTCCTTTCTCAACATAAGTATGCTTCAGAACTTCTTGTCAAAACTGGCATGACAAATTGCAAACCTTGTAACTCCCTTATATTAGTTAAGCCCTCTCCTGCTTCTGAGTCTACTCTTCCCTTCTCTTAACTTGAGCACTACAGTAGCTTGGTAGTTTGTCTTCAGTACTTCACCATTACAAGACGTGATTTGGCCTTAGCTATAAATCAAGCATGTCAACATATGCATGCTCTTACAAATGAGGATTTTGTAGCTGTCAAAAGGCTTCTTCGTTTTGTTAAGGGCACATTGCCTCATGGTTTGACCTATAGTCCTAGCTCATTTGATTTACAAGCTTTCTCAGATTCCAACTGGGTAGGAGATGCTTTGGATAAGATGTCAACATCAGGGTACTGTATTTTTCTTGGTATTGACATCATTTCCTGGTTAGCCAAAAAACAACCTACAATGTCTAGAAGTAATACTAAAGCTGAGTATAGGTCCTTGGCTCAAACCACTGCTGAGTTGAGTTGGCTTTAGATACTCCTCCATGATCTTCAACTTCCGTTTTCTTTACTATCTATGCTTTGGTGTGACAATCTTTCAACAATTGCTCTAGCTTCCAATTTTGTCTTCCATACTAGATCTAAGCACATAGAAGTGGATTGTCACTTCATCAAAGAGAATGTTGTACCCAAGAAAGTACTTCTCAAGTACATTTCCTCACTTGATCAGATTGTTGATATATTCACCAAGCCTTTATCAGTTTCTAGGTTTCAACATCTTCAAGCTACGTTGATGGTCTTTCTTTCTCCCATCAGCTTGCAGGGGGTTGATGAGATTACTATATCAAAGCAAGCTGCAGTTGCAGCCACAACCTTAGCATCATCAGCTTAGGCCTCTTCCTTAGGTACAAAGTAGAGTAGACTGCAGCCACAACCATATTAACAACAGTTACAGCCTTAGCAAACAGTTACATTTGTACATACATGATACAAATATTAAGCAAAGATTAGTTAGTTTGTTATGAGTTAGTTAAATAGTGGTTACATACATAGCTTTGTTTGTATATGCATATATTTGTATAAATACTCCATTGTAATGAATCATTGAAAAATAAGAAATAGTTACACTTTTCCACACCCTTCATATATCAAGGATGAGAGGTTTACAAAATTCCATTTTCTAGGTGTGTTTAATTGAGAAGATAATACAATCCCTTCATATATCAAGAGTGAGAGGTTACCAACGGCTCCGTGATCACAAAATCCCTTACATCTTAGAATTGACTTTGTCATAGTCTGTATCATTTACATCATATCAATGGGAGCAACTCCCTTTAAGACTTCACTTTGTAAAGTCGAAAGAAGGTATGGAGAGGATGTAGTCTTGAGAGGATCTACTCCCCATATCAACACATCAAGTCTCAAGGGTCTCCTAAGTCTTACTATCTTATGAGGTTGACTCGCTTAGTCTAGGTGAAAGCACTTGTGAGAAACATATCTTTTCTTATGGATCTCAATTTTCTTATGATCAAGGGAGTTATATTTTGCTTTACTTCACGACAAATAATCTATGTAACCTTCTTTTTTGTTCTTTTTTTTTTTTTTTTTTTTTTTCTAAACGAAGGATTCTTTATGAAAATCAATTTGAGCAGATCATCTCTCATTGTCTTCGATGACTCTAAAGGGAATCACATATTGCCATTCTTTGAATTACATTTTGCACTGTGCAATGTTCTCTTTGAATTCACTTCTCGGTACTTTAATAAAATTTTAGATTCCCCAAATCACACATTGATTTTTCTTTGCACTTGTTTGTATAGGTACCATTATTGATCTTTTTATGTGTTTACTCTTAAGAACATGTATTTGGCATAAAATTTATACTTTCATTGCACTTTCTATTGAGCAATGTTAGAGACTCACACTTTTATACCCATAAATTTACCTACAATGATATGACAAGGGAGTTGGGCCCTATATCATTGGGTGTGTAACAAATCAAGAGTTGACACATATCATACCACATCATTGTGGATACAATTGTGGGAGCTTTTTGGGAGTCTCAAACATTTTCCATTTCTATTTGTCAAATTTTAGTTTACCAAATTAGGCATCATTTGGATGTGGCTTGAAAGCTAGTTTATTAGCTAAAAAAATATCATATTTTGCTAAAATTTGTAGCCTAATATGTTTTGATCTTCAATTTGTGGAGAAAGAGAGAGAAGCTTCTACTCCATTTTATTTTTCTTTCATCTTCTTTTTTCTCACAAATTCAATATCCACACGTAACCTTAATGTAATCGACTAGAAGTCTTGTCACTTTGTGACGTAACATCCTTTTTTTGACAACTGGCTAGTACTTGGTAGGGGATGTTATTGTTGTGGGTTGAGATTTGTGAGCTATAAATTGTTATAGTTTTTTTATTTCTCTCTCATAGAGTCCATGGTTATTCTCGAACACCTATCACTGTTATTTGTCTTTGTTGAGTTGTGTGTACAGTGTGAGTTGAGTGACTTAGCCCATATATATTGTGAGCTTTGTGCAATACAATGTTATAGGTGTTGTTGTTTTTATTGTTTTATAGATGTGTTGTTGGTTTTCCCAGGTTACTCTAATCAGTGGTGGAGTAAGCACTGTGTTGTCCCCATTGAGGCTACAGCTTGTCAGAGGATCACCAAGACCAGGCTGCATTGTTGCACCAGTCTAACTAGAGTTCCTTCACGTGGAGAATACTTTGTCTTTCCTTTTACTTTTTGTAATGGTTGCAACTCTTTATGGGTTTTTTTTCTTTCAGTTCTTACAACTGGGATGTTTTGTATAAGTGTAATATTTGGGTTTGTAACTGTTTTCCTTCGTGTTCCTTAAGTTGGCCTAAGGCTTGTGCCAATGGTTACATAGGTGTTCGTGAACAATTTTGTATTTAGCTGGTCTAGATTATATTTATGTTCTTGAATAGTTTTGAACAGTTTTGTATTAGGCTTGTGCCAATGGTTATGTTGGTCTAGATTTTGTTTCTGTTCATGTTCCCTATCTTTTGATTGGAATATGGATCTTGAACAGTTTTTGTCTTCTTGGTTTGTTTTGTTTTTTAGCTGCTTTAGGTCCTGGGGTATGTCCTTTATAATCTTGTAAATCTTTTGTTTTTATTTAAGACTTATTCACCAAAAAAAAAAAAAAAAAAATCCTTTTTTTCTCTTTGAGAAAAAGGAAGAAAAATTATAAATAAAATTTCATTTTACTACTAGAAATGCTAAATGCCACTACTTTTTTTGTTATGATTTTGTATCATTGCTTAAGTGAATATATTTAAATTAAGAGAAAATTGTTGAAAAGTCCAAGGTAATGAGTGTATAAGGCATTAAGTCTAGTAGAAATTTTTTTGATGGTGAGAAGTCCTTTTGTTTATTTGAAAGGACATTTTATTTTCAATTTTAGCCCTCAAGTTTTCGGTGACGGATGCGAAGAAGATTTTGAAGTGTACGCAGATGGAGAAGGTGAGATCCGTTTTGAGACAGATTCCGATGAACTTGATTTCTTACTCTGAGTATGTTCAGATCTGCGTTGATGTTTGTTTGAATCGAGAGCAAGGTGTAGAGTTTGCGAAAATGTTGGATGAGTTTGGAAACGTCATTGTTTTGGGCAATGTCGTGTTCCTTCGGCCTGAACAGGTATTTTGCCCATTCGAGCTCCGTTTTTTGTCCAACATCTCTGTGATCGGACACTTCTTTTCTGTTTTTCTGTTTAATTTTGGCATTTTGTTTTAAAAGACCAAATTGGCCATCTGGATCATCAATAATTACAGAGGTACCCTTCGCCGTTCGAAAAATATGGATTCATCCATATATGATGGGCATGTTCAAAACAAAATATATATATATATATATATATGATGGGATTAGGGGTGCTTGTTGTGACCGCAACACAACAAGTATTGTAGTGTTGTTTTATGGGTTCATTTTGGAGTCCGTTTTGATAATTCGAATTGTTCACATTTTAGAGTACATTGAGTAGACCATATCCATAAAAAAATTAAGTATTAAAATGACGTTGTGATTTAAAATATTAAAATGAATACAAATGTGAGTCGATGAAAGGGTTAACGCTATCTGATTAAGTTAATTTTTTGCAAGTATATTTCACTTGATGTACTCTATGTTGGGTTCACCCATGTGGATAGAGGTAGCCATCATTGTTGACATTGGTTGGTGTTGAGCATTCCACACTATGTGAAGTTAGCCATGAAAGTCAAAATGTAACTGCTACAGATTTGGGCTACAAATTTGCTGAAGTTTTTCAAACCTAGGGTGGCTTGCCATTTATTTTGGCTGTTGGTTGTTGGCAAGTAGATGTTGATCTTTGGTTCTTCCTTTTGTGTATAGATAGGGAGAGATGTGAGGTGAAGAGAGCAATACAAAAAAAAGAACAACACAAGTGATATACAAGAGTGTATATCTCTGTGAGAGTGAGAGAAAAACCAAAGAGTCTAAGACAGTAGAAAGTGTATGAGTTGAGTAAGAGTGTCTTCTCCTCTGTGTAATCTCTATTTGTTTTACTAGAAATCTCCGGTTCTCTCCGTGGACGTAGGCATTGAGGCTGAACCACGTAAATCTTGTGTCCATTATTGTGTGCTTGATTTCTAGTAGTACAGGTGGGTTGCCTTAAAGCACAACAATTGGTATTAGAGCTAAGGTTGAGCAAGGAGGCAAAAAAGAGGCTCAGATGCTCTGTTTTTTGAAACTGCCAGAAATCAAGTTGCTCAAAATTCACTTTTGAGCATACCGGGAGGAAGGTCTCATGAGAAGAGTCCAGACCCTAAAAGAACAGACAAAACGGAGGTTGGGGTGGCCCATACGCACCGGTCAAAGTTCAGCACGTGAAGTCAACTTTGAACCAGAGTCCCACTCGCAGCTAGAGGATGAAGACGACCTTGTTGTAGCCAATACAGATACTTTAAATATTTATTTGGGAAAATAATACCACAAGAGTGAGTTTGGCTCAATGATCACTACCAGGTCATTAGCCAGTTAGCGCCACGTGTCCCAACCACGTCAGCAGAAAGTTTTAAAAATTACATATTGGCCCCTGTAAGTTTGGTAAATTACAATATGGTCCCTGAAGTTTTTAGAAATTATGATTTGGTCCCTGAATTTTTGGAAATTTTCATTTTGGCCCTTGTAGTTTGTGAAATTACAGTTTGCCTCCAGTGTTTGGAAAATTTGCAATTTAGCCCCTGGTTTTTGGGATTATTTTCAGTTTGGCCCCTAAAAAGGAAAAAGTGTGTTTCTAGCCAAACACGACGTTCCGGTCACAACCGTGAGGTTAGAATAGTCAAATTCTGAACGGTTTTTTTTTTTAAAAGATCAAAATGACAGGAAAATGTGCAAGTTTCATGATAGAACCTTTCAATGGTAATAATGATTTTACTTTGTGGCAGCCAAGGGTAAAAAATATTTTAACGCGAGAGGGCTTGGTGAAAGCTCTCAACAAAAAGTTTAACAAACCGAAAGACATGAGAGATGAGAAGTGGGAGGAGCTGAGAGAATTGGCAAACAGTATGATCCAGTTATATCTCGGGAACAACACACTCCGAGAAGTCATCAATGAAGAAGATTCGACAGAGCTATGGGCAACGTTAGAATTGAGGTACAAGTCAAAGTCCTTGAAAAATCGATTGTCTTTGAAGAAGCAGTAGCATGCAATTCAAATGACAGAAGAAACGAACCTTACAGAACATTTGGACGAGTTCAACAGGCTCACAATGGAGTTGGAGTCTATCAGGGTGAAGATCGAGGAGGAAGATAAGACTATTATCTTGTTGGTCTCCTTACCTTTATCATATGAGCATCTCAGGACTACTCTATTGTATGGGAAGATAACTCTTGGACTGGATAAGGTGGTTGCTACGCTTATTTCTCATAAGGTGATGAAGAAAAAGGAAAGTGGCAAACACCTAGAAGGAAATGCCATGGTTGCATTAAAAAATGATCAAAGCAGAGGCAAGTCCAATGATAGACGGGGTAGATACAAATCAAGAGGACATTCGCAATCAAGGCCAGGCTACAGGAGAAAGTGCTATTATTGTGATCAGGAGGATCATTTCATCAAAGATTGTGAAAAGCTCAAGGAGGACAAGGCAAACAAAGAACATGAGAGCTCATCAAATGTCGCTGCTATAATGAGTGCTAAGGATGAGTATACATCCATAGTTTTGTCAAGTATGACAAAACTTGATTGGATTTTAGATTCCGGAAGTAATGAGTGCTAAGGATGAGTATACATTCACAGTTTTGTCAAGTATGACAAAACTTGATTGGATTTTAGATTCCGGAAGTATGTACCATATATGCATGGACAGAAGACTTTTTTTCCACCTACCAAGCAAAGGACAGAGGTATTGTTCGGGTGGCTAACAACACTGTGAGTAAGATTGTTGGCAGAAGAACAGTATAACTCCAAATGGAAGATGGAAAAATTTTCACGTTGGATGGAGTCCGACACGTGCCGAGGCTGAAGAAGAATCTAATTTCCTTAAGTATGCTAGACTTAAAGGGTTACAGCTTCTCTTTTAGTAAAGGAAATCTCAAAGTTATCCATGGAGATACGGTAATGCTGAATGGACAACTAAAGGGGAATTTGTACAGGCTTGTTGAAGAGGTTGTGACAGAAGGAGCTATTGTCACTTACCAGGCAAGAAGTACAAAACACGCACCGAAAAGACATAGGGCTCAGCAGACATGGAAACCAAAGTGTACAGAACATATGGAGGCAGTTTGAAGGTGCACAAAACGGAGCCATTGCAGCCAATCTTGAAGAAAACTTGGAGCAAAGAGACCAAGACAGCAAAGCACATCCTAGGGAAGAAAAGAGTTTCTTTTGCTCCTGAATTAGAAACCTATTACGATCTCTCAAAGACTACATTGAAGGGAGAGATGCAATCACAAAGAATTGCAAAGTAAGCTTTGCATGGCACCCTAGTGAGGGAGTGCAGGGCATTCCAGGTAGGGGGTGTTATTATGGATCACCCTACATGGGTGAACAGGGTGATTTGTTGAGTTCACCCATGTGGATAGAGGTAGCCACCGTTGTTGACATTGGTTGGTGTTGAGCATTCCACAAGTCAAAATGTAGCTGCTATAGATTTGGGCTACATATTTGCTGAAGTTCTTCAAACCTAGGGTGGCTTGCCATTTATTTTGGTTGTTGGTTGTTGGCAAGTAGATGTTGATCTTTGGCCCTCCCTTTTGTGTATAAATAGGGAGAGCTGTGAGTTAAAGAGAGCAATACAAAAAGAAAAAAAGGAAGAACACAAGTGATATACAAGAGTGTATATCTCTGTGAGAGAGAGAAAACCAGAGAGTATAAGGTAGTAAAGAGTGTGTGAGTTGAGTGAGAGTGTCTCCTCCTCTGTGTAATCTCTATTTGTTTTAATGTAAATCTCTGATTCTCTCTGTGGATGTAGGCATTAAGGCTGAACCATGTAAATCTTGTGTCCATTATTGTGTGTTTGATTTCGGGTAGTTCAGGTGGATTGCCTTAAAGCACAACACTCTAAGATATGAACAATTCAGATTATTAAGATAGACTACAAAATGAGTCTATAAGGTGGCACAACAGTACCTGCTGTGCTAGATGGTGGGGTTATAATTGCATATTTTATTCCTCTCTTTTTTGCAATTTGCTAATGTTGTGTTTGGTGTAAGAATTTAAAAAATAAAAAGAAAGAGTGTATGAAATGTTATTTACATTTCACTTTTCTTTTAAAAAAAATTATTTATTTATTTAAATTATTCATTAAATTCATAAACCAACACAGTATAAAAATTAGTCAAATGGGAACCATTCAGATAAGATTGTATACTTCATGCAATTTCACCTTGAAATCGCAGGTTGAAAATGCAATTTATGATGACATGGTGTAATCGCATGTTCAACATGCGATTTCAAACTTTTCAAACTATTTGAAAAACTAACTTGCTTTTTGAAATCGCATTTTCAAAATGCGATTTTGTAATTAAAATTACATTTTTAACATGCAATTTCACCTTGAAATCGCAGGTTGAAAATACAATTTGTGATGACATGGTGAAATTGCATGTTCAACATGCGATTTCAATTAAAATCACATTTTCAACATGCGATTTCAAAAGCAGGTTAGTTTTTCAAATAGTTTGAAAAGTGGGTCAATTCTCTAAATAGTTTTTTTTTTTTTTTTTGAAATATTGAAAAAAAAAAAAAACTCGTCTATGCACATAATTATATCACAAAAAATATATATATATACATGCTAATATGATAGGCCCATTAGAAGCATATTGCTTCATTGATATTTTTCATTGCCCACTAAGGACATCTTAATTCATTAATATTTTTCATTACTCTTATTAAAAGATAAGCCTCGTGAGGTTGATGTTTTACATTTTATAATTTTAGTGATTTAATTACTTGTTCGTAGTTTAATTTTATTAATAAATGGTTAAGCACTTTTTCATTTTTATGGATTAAGTGGGATTGGTCTGACATAGGAATTGTAAATCATAAAGCATAATAACACAGCGGATAAAATATCAGAATCATACCTTTTAGAGAAGAACCTCGTGGGTAAATCACGTGCTTCTAGAATCTGATCAATCAACCCAGCAGTGATACTACAAAATGAGTATCACCCACACAAGTCACAGTGCAGAGGCTTGATCGTTGTTTTAATGGGAGAGAGTCAGAGAGAGTATGAGAAAAAAGGTTATGGGAAAAAAACCATAACGTATCTGATATACGTATCTGATTTTTTTTTTTAATATATTAGATTAACCATATAATCTGATATATAACCAATATCTATCTATCCATCTATCCATATCTATTGATATGATAGATATAGATATCCTGAATGGTTATCCAAATAAGTTTTGAATTCAAATTCAAACTTACATGGATAAGGTTCAAAAGGTTCAAAGGGTCATGCCACATGGGCGCCCAATTTCTAACATCTCCATTCGCACATGAGTTGGCATGACACTGCCACATCTCTATCTCAATCTCCTCAAAAATGAACAATCTCATACTAGCCAATCCACCGTGCAACTGCTGAGAACACCTGCACGTGGGAGCTCTATACTAGAAACTCAAAATGAGCCAGCATAGAGACATCAACCCAAAAGGAACAAAAAATAGTGTCTCATATACCCCAGACCCATCTAATTACACCGGTCCAAAAACCATCTCTAATCCCTCAAAAAGAGCATGTTTGACCCTCTCAATTCTTGCAATATATTCATACTCAATTCGCCTCTCATACAGAGCGATGTGAGTTGCCGGCAATGAATATACAACAGTGGTGTAATACTAGATGATCTTCCCTTTGCCCTCATGCCATTTAGTTTAGGATTGACTGCTTTCCCAGTGATGTCCCTTAAGGCCGAATCATACATGACCGCAGGCAACATACCAAAGTAGCAGAACATCAACCCCTTACCTTATGACATAGTCAAAAGTCACAAAAGGGTAGTCAAAAGTCACAAAAGGGTACATAAATGAAAGTCATATCAATAATGACATGTAAGACTCACACGGTGAGGAAACAGGGATCCATTCTCTCACCTCATTACTCGGTCGCCAAGCACATATAGTATGAATACATGTTATGGTGAAGTAACTCTTCCAAAAAGAGTGACGTCATACTCGATACACCGTACAGATCTTAGTCTAGTCGCTTTGTAGCGCCTAACCCGAATTCTCTATTTGCTCGCCTTCTAGGCGCCAAATGAGATCTCGTATCTGGCTAATCATAACAGGCACAACATGGAAAGTGGGTACTAACATCCATGTTTGGTCCTTAACACGACCTCATCTTGGTTGTAACCAAGACGACATGCATAGTGGATTATTTAAGCCTCTCTTGGCTCCAAATAAAAATAAACCACTAGTCTCATCCTTGCTCGCTCCCAAGCGCCAAGGGCGATTGCTCGTGTGAGTGAGCTAATCTTGCCTGCTGACATCATCATCTACTAATCATTATGACACAAACCATAATAGTGTCAACATCCCATCATCTCAAAATAAGTGATCGATTTTAAAAAAATTTGACCACAGCTTGCGCAATTCTAGATTCCAAACATAAGCCTTATCAGCACCTCTTGCGATAAGTATATACAACGGAATCCACCATGTGCGCCTCACATGAAGTGATTCAAGATCACAATTCTAGATTCCAAACATAAGCCTTATCAGCACCTCTTGCGATAAGCATATACAACGGAATCCTCCATGTGCGCCTCACATGAAGTGATTTAAGATCACTACCTCTTGCGCAATTACCTCTCTAAAGATATTTTGGTGACCAATTTGCGTTCATTCTGGATGCGCCCAACTAGCGCAGATACGCCCAACTAGCGCATTGAATCTTACAATGAGCAAATTAATATGCTACTAGTAAAGCATTTTATCCACAATCTAATGAGCAAGGTCAATGTCTAAACAACTCAGTTGACCATTTACCAAAGATAACACTTATCATGTCGAATACGCCCACATAGCGTACTTTAGGCTCCCATAACAAAGAAAAAATCAAGGAATATAGGTCATCTGTTTCTCCCAAAGACAATTCGAGTATTCACTCAATAGCTAAGGCTCTGGCTTTTACCAATAGGTAAGTCAATGGGTTTGCAATTTTGCATCTAGAATCATTCTAGGATATTCCTTATGTAAGTCATCGAAGACAAACCAAGAATTTTCCCAAAACAATCCCTAAAGATCATACATCCGAGCATATAAATTACATCACCCATGTCCATCATATCTAAAATAGAGGACTGCCCACCCTTGGTGGCGACAACCTTGTAAATACTTGGCTCATAATGACTAAGTAAGGAAAAACTTCTTTTGGACCATTGATCATGCCTCAGTGGTCTTCATCGATCATCGTTGGCCTATCATGGCTCGACGAAATCTAAGAACCACTATTTGGTTAACTGTTTTAGGCTGTAAAAGATTTATTGGAACTAGCAACCTTTTTGCGCTCCTAACTTTTCACCATAAAAGCAGAAGGTAAATCCCTACGGATCTACTTATCCAATTCTTTAACGAGAAAGTTGGGTCACAATGTCCACAAATCAATGTTCCGAACTTATGTTAATCATAGCCTAAGTCAAAATAACCTCACTCCCCAGGAAGAAGTCTTCTCATGGTCTATATTTTCCTCAATGGTGCGACTTTTCAGTATCTAGCGAGTCTTATGCCTCAACAATGACTATCCAAATTACGCATAACTTTAAACAATTTTGCGTCATAATGGAAGGTCAACCAAATTATAGAAATGGTTAATCCTCAAAGACTTTGTCTTAAACTGCGCAACATTAATCCACTTTCTAAAAACAGGGGACTAGAGCCTTTGGCATTATCCTAGGCTCTTTATCATCTTGCGGAGCAATCATGAATGTTCCCTTCTCAATCACCCAGTGATGACGTGAAAAATTTTCACATTTGCTACCACGCAATTAAGAATGTAGAGAATTCTTCTCTAATGGAGTAATCCATTAGTAGGCACATCGCTCCCACTGTCCCTAGGATATTGGAAATTTCTTTCCATTCTCAACTAGGCTACATAAAGCGCTATGCTTAGAATTCTCTATCTTATAGAGTTCCAAAACTCTATTCACGTCACCTTTACCAAGAAAACTTTATGTGACTTAGTTACACTACCACAAAGCTACTTACCTATATGTACATGACCTGGAGGGTTTGCATGACCTCATACAATAATGCGCCACACGACCCTTTGTGTTTACAAGACAGCATACAATAATGCGCTATAGAACCCTAGGTCTTAACTTCGCAATCTTATGAGAAGTAGAATAAAGATAAGCTGCTTAACGGTTACAGATCGCCTATAGATGGCTCTCTGCTAACCCATTACTCAAAATGAAGTGTAAAATCTGATATGGAGGGCACTTAGTGAGGGATATAGGCAACAAACTAGTGCAATTCCCAATTGGGAAACATTTTGCGCCATTATCCACCTAACATTAACAATACGTAATTCCTTATCTCTACTACACCATTGTGTTATTGAGTATTAGGAATAATCAATTTTCTAAGCATCCATCTCTCTTCACAGAGCTTTCTAAAAAATAACTCAAATAGATACTTGCCACCTTGGTCAAAACTAAAAGCACAAAAGCCCTTATCTAATTGATCTCGACCTCATATGTGCAATGTCAAAAAAAACATCTCAAAACTTTTGACTTATGGGAGATCAAATAGTCTTGACTCAGATGCGTATCGTAATCTATAAATGTGTCGAGATTGAGGCTTAGCTTTCATACCCTTACACATATCTAGTCACAAATATCATAGTGGACTAAATGCGCCAAAACAAATGACCTTCTATGGCTTTCCTACTTACTTGTGCGCACCTATTGCGAACAAAGTTACACATTCACATAGAGCAGGATGTCACAAGCGAGTGGGCTCGAGAAGGCCTACTCAAACCATCGTGTCATCATCTCATTAATGTGATTAAGTATAACAAACCACAGGTTTATGACCAATGTCATAAACTAAATCCAATCATCCTAATGTGTGAGTTCTTGAAGACAAGTTTCAAAGGTTTAGGCCCAACTAGGTAATGACTCACGACTAATTCATATTCACTAGATCATAAAAGGATGTCATGGAGATATCAAGTGCGCCTAAGTCGCAAATTTAACTAGTAAGTGCTAATCCCCTGCACCTTCAAGTCAATTTTATTCTCCATTACACTTTAATGCATCTAGTTGAAAGATGACGATACTCCTCTTGCCATCTCTGTTTCTCGTTTCATAGTTACTTGCAATTAATTCTACTATCCACAAGAAGGAGAGAATAAGCTATCAATCTATGATAGCTCCTGAAGTAACTTAAGCGCGAATTAGGCTAAAGAGTCTAATTCAACACAATGCTCTCACAAGCAATGCGTCAAATTCTTAGAGTCATAACAACCTTGTCAGCCTTGAGCTTTTCACTATTATGCTGCAACGTTTGCGCTTAGTGGTAAACATTATTCAAAAATGTTAGCCTAGCTAAGGAATCATACAAAGAAGCCCCTCCTCATGTCTCACACTCAAGTGTGGAAACAGTAAGTGTCCAGACTTAGACAAGTTGGCAATGCTAATAGATTTTGTAGCCACTAAGCGCTAATCTTTTCACTTAGTGTTAATAGATTTTGCAGCTTCTAAGCGCTAATCTTTTCACATAGTGTTAATAGATTTTGCAGCTTCTAAGCGCTAATCTTTTAACTTCACGTGATATTTCAACGCACACTATTATAGTGCATGAAATTTTGCTCCATCCACTCCCAATAATTGGGTAGAGAGTAAAACACTGCTCATACTGGCTACTCGTCTTACACTTAATGACTAATTTATTTAAGCTCGCATTTCTTGGATGACGTGACTCTTGAATGTTACTTCATCCAATGATGTAACATTATTTACAAGTCAAATTACAAAGTCAATCCGCACAGCTCAATAGTCAAGATCATATACAGATCTATTGAGGGCTTACTAATTTCATAACTCCAAAACTCGCCAACCAAAACTACGTAGCGTGCCACTAACCATAGCGCACACATTAGTTTTTATTATGCCAAACAAGGCAACAAAAACACGACGACTTTGAGTCATGTTTCCTTACTTTGGATCAATTAAGGCTTGACCTAAAGTCTCCAAGACTTTTGCTCATCTAAAGAATGGGATTAAATTGTTCACATTTGAACATCTTTACTACGTCTAGGTCAACCAATTAACTTCCATAAGCTAAGTCAATTTAGAGAGAAATTCGCATTGGAATTAATTTGATTAGCATAATATAATTTTACCACAAAAATCTAAGTTAAATATAGTGACATATTACACAGTTGCAAGATCGAAAATCTGCTATGCTCGTAATCATATCTGCGCCACAAGTGACAATTATCCAAATTTAATTTAATTATGTGCAAATATTGGTTTTCGAGAGTTAATCTACAAAGATTTTCTCATACCCCGAATAACCTCCCACTTACTATGGCATGTCTAAAAGCATGATAAAAATTTTAATTCTATACAATAGCATTATAATGTAGATTCACACAACAATCTATATCTATGTCACAATTAATAATGGAATTTAAACAAATAACAATTAATCATGCTATTCTAATTACAACATATTAGAAACTCTAAAAAAAAATATAATATGTTGTATTTATATATTCAAATTATGCCCATAACAGAATGTACATCATTCTGAAATTTTCTGGTATTTTCTAAAATTTTAAATGACTAATAAACACACATAAAATTAGAAATAAATATTCCAGAATCTAGTAAAATGCAATAACCATACCAGTAAATAGTAAACTACAACAATAGTCTTCAATAAAAAAATCAGCCCCAGAAACTTAATCATGCAACACCAGATGCAATTTAAAGCAGAAATAATGAATTATTATTTCAGGAAAAACATTTTTTATTTTCATAAAATTTTCAAAATTTTACAGAAGATACACAAATTTAATTCTAAGTCTAACGGTATCAACCACGCTTAAAACAAAGCTATAACGAATTAATTATGACCATTTAACGCGATTCAGAATTTAAAAACAAAACAAACAGACCCTTAACTTCAGCAACCAAGGCGACGTAAAAAAAGCGGCGCCTCAGCGCGCGTGCGGCGCTGCGGGCTCGGCTCTCGGCTCGCGGCTCGGCGCAAGGCTCAGCACGCGGCGAACGTACGTGGCGCGGAGGGCGCGCGCTCGCTGGCAGCGCGTCTAGCGCGTGTAGGCGCGTGAGAGCGCGTGGAGGGGGCGTGGAGAAACTCTCTCACCGGCGTCAGTGGCGTGTGAGGCCACGTTCCGCCTTTCCAGGGTGTTTTCTGGATCGATTTTTGTACTGCGGATTCCCATTTTCACAATAAATAATACATTTATAGTCTCAAAAAATGATATTTCATGGACATAAAAATGAGTGATGTATCACATTCTCAAACTAATTTTCATGCATATAATGTGTATGTGTATATTTTGTATAAAATTATACACATATTATTTATCACATACAAATAAGCACGAAAATACCCCATATAGGCTCTGATACCAATGTAAATCCATAAAGCATAATAACACAGCCGATAAAATATTAGAATCATCCTTTTAGAGAAGAACCTCGTGGGTAAATCACGTGCTTCTAGAATCTGATCAATCAACCCAGCAGTGATACTACAAAATGAGTATCACCCACACAAGTCACAGTGCAGAGGCTTGATCGTTGTTTTAATGGAAGAGAGTCAGAGAGAGTATGGGAAAAAAGGTTATGGGAAAAAAACCATAACGTATCTGATATCCGTATCTGATTTTTTTTTTTAATATATTAGATTAACCATATAATCTGATATATAACCAATATCTATCTATCCATCTATCCATATCTATTGATATGATAGATATAGATATCCTGAATGGTTATCCAAATAAGTTTTGAATTCAAATTCAAACTTACATGGATAAGGTTCAAAAGGTTCAGGTTCAAAAGGTTCAAAGGGTCATGCCACATGGGCGCCCAATTTCTAACATGAATAAAGAAGAAATGGGACATCAAAGAATCTGGTGGTGATTATCGAACAATTCAAAATTCCCACAAATATGGGATAGTTAGCTACGAAGGGGCACATCAAAGTAATTACTTGATGGATTTGATCTACAATTACACTCTCACTCCCGAGAAATTATATAATTTGCTCTTGGATTAAATTCAGGTGGCATCTTAATTTAAATATTATTATTTAAAATAATTTATTTTATTATTGTTTGTTTCATTTAAAGAGACAACAAGCTATTTGTCCAAATATGAATTATGTAGAGCAATGTTCTAAATAGCCAAATAACTTCACCTCACTCAAACTCTCCACAATAAAAATAGAATATAAATTACATTGATTGTCCTTGAGATTTGAAAAAAATACAACAAATACTACAATTTTGAAGGATGCCCAATTACTTTCCGTGTCGAGGTCAGTAAATGTGAAAGTATATTAATATGTTATATTGTTGAATGACATGTGGAATGTGAGAGACACGTGGTGATGTTAAAAATGGATCCTTTTTTAATGGTATATCTAAGTTTATGTATGTTGATTATATACAAAAGTAACCTTACTTATCTATAAGGAGTTATTGTTTAGAGTTATTGTAGATTCCTACTGGACCTTTGTGTTCACCCTTGTTGTTTAACAACTTTTCAAGTGCTAAGTCGAAGGCATCAACAAAGAATCAAGGAGTTATTTTGTGGTGGTTTATATATATATATACATTGTTGGTGAAGTGTCCATGTATCGTGGGAATGTATTTGTGTTCTTGATAGTTATGCATCCCATAATGTAAGTCTAAGGGCATGTATTGTACTATTCTACACTTATGTATTTCATCATTTGTATAATCAAAAGAGAACACTAATATTTATTCTTTTATCCTTTTGTTTCTACAAGTGTATTATGTAACTATTTCTTAATATATAACTTGATAACAATTTCGGGGTAATAAAATGTGGGACATTACAACTTGGTATCAGAGCTAATTGAATTTGATAACCTTCAGCTCGTGGAAGGTGATTCTTACCACAATAGATTTAACTTTTCTTGGTGAGGATGTATGCATGTAGATGGAAGTAGATGTTAGGAGATTATGTGTTGCATTTATGTGGGTATGGGGTTAAGTTTCAGAGATAGTGCTTGTAGTCAGTTAACTTGCTTTGAAATCTTATTGGAAACGCATCTAATCAACATGGTTTCAGGTGAGAGTTCCTTAAGAGTTTCGAGACAAGTGGTCATCCAGGTAAACTTGACTCGATTTTGGGGCTAGGTGTTTAAATTGTTTATGTGCTATGTGACTATAAGCTAAGTACATTTTGTAACTTAGTGGGAGGTGTTGAGTGAGTGTCTTGAGAAAGATTAGAATTTCATTTACTAAGCTTGGTGTTGTCATTGATAGGATGTCAGGGTAAGAAAGTAGAGGTTGTATCAGAACTAGACATGCCGGTAGAGGCGCAATGGTGCCGGTAGAGGCGCAATGGTTCCAGTAGCACCAGCACCTATAGCGTCGGCTATAGGCTAGGAGATTGCATGCGAGACTATAAGGGCAATAAAAAAGGCCTTAGCTCACCATGAGGGGGACGACTCTCGTGTTCTCAAGATTACTAAGAAGTTCTTTCACTTGAAACAACTAGAGTTCATTGGAGGGCCTGAACCGTTGGAGACAGAGGATTGGTTGGAGAAAATCACCAAGACTCTTGATATACTCAGAGTCGAGAATGAGGAGTTGAGAGTGGCATTCGTGAATTTTCCACTGAAATAAGATGTTGGCTATTGGTGGAAGTATGTCAGTACTACCATAGGCACCACTTGGGTTGTATTCACTGAGGCCTTTTCTCCAAGTACTTTCCTCCTTCTGCTCGGGAAAGATTGAGGAAATAGTTTGTGGAGTTGGGCTAAGGTACTATTCCTTTGGCACAGTTTGAAGAGAAGTTCACTAGTTTGTCTAGGTTTGCTCCAGAGTTGGTAGCAATAGAAAAGCATCATTGCATTGAGTTTGAAGATAGGTTACGCGACAATATTAGAGGGAAGGTTGTTGGATGCATGCATAGAAATTATCACACTCTAGTAGAAGCAGCGGGTTACGTGGAAGCCACCAATCTTGAGGTCGGCCGAAATAGAGGGGAAGAGGCCATATTGGTGAGTTCTATGGTTCGAGAGCACACCAAGCCTAGTATGAGGCAAATGAGAGCAAAATATCAATCACAAGCACAATTTCAGCCTCCACCTACTATTGTTTCTTTGAATTCGTCATTTGGGAGGTCCAATCAGACATAGGTTTCCTTGAGTTGGTCACAGAATACGGGACCACCATTTTGTTCTAAGTGTAATCAGTTCGGTCATGTTAGGTGTCGTTGCCCTCAACGTGGACAGAACCTGTTTCAGTAGTATAGACCAAGGTAAAGATGTTATTGAAGACTAGTAGAATGTTTTGGTTGCTTTGGCGTTGTAGTGTTATGTTATTAAATGTGGAGCCTTGTGCTTGCAAATGTTGTGTGCATGTATTTTGGTAGTTTAAACCCAGTAAGTTAGACTAGTGATGGTTTGTGAATTTACTTGAACTGAGAAGTCATTGTTGGAATTGGTAATTTAGCATTATTGTGAATATGTTATTGTTTCATGAGTTGATGTATGTAAAGATTTGTGAGTCCTTAAAGGGAGAAAGTTCGAATAGATTGTAGCCTTGTTGTGACTAGTTTGAGGAGTCTAGCATGGACTTAAGTGAGGTGTAAGTATGTGGATGTTGAATGCCATGTAGGGGTGATCGGTGTTGGGAACCAGTTGATTTTTGAGTGCGATGTGTCGAGAGTTAATGGTGTCAATTGATTGGTATTAGGAGATATTTAAATTGCCATTAAATTTGCTTATCATAGTGAAATTGACTGGGAAAAATGGAAGTGATATCATTGAGTCTCTCTAGGGAGAGAAATGTTTAGGGTGGATAGCCTTATTGTAAATAGTCTTGAAGAGTTCATCTCGGACTTAAAAGATGTGTGAAACTGTGTAATGAACCCTGTATCAAGGTGAACGATGTTAGATAAATGTCAGCACATGATGTAAAATATGAAGAGGTTATGAGTCGGTTGATTAGTATTAGGAGGGAGGTCGACGTGGAGTCACCTAGGAAATTGTTGTGAACTTGGGCGAGGAATCGTGTAATTAAAGAGTGCTTGGGAATACACTCCAAAGTGCCAAATTTTCTTGTGTGAGTGTAGTATTTCGTGTGGGTATGTGCGAAAACCCTTTCAGTTTGATAGAGAGATGGAATCTTGAGCAATATGAGTGTGATGTGTTAACGTGTGACTGTTAATGACGATAATACTTGCGATTGCATGAGATTTCCAAGATTTATAAGAATGTCTATGCATTGTCGTCTCTTAATGCGATTGTTGTTTTGTGAACTATTGTTGTAATAGAATCTATGATTGAATGTTGGCATTACCTAATAGTAATGGGTGATTTTTAGGTGACGATTGGGGTCACCGGTGATAATGTTGAAAAAGGTTATAAAAATGAATTTCCTAATGCTGTGGTATTGGAATCAAAGACATAGCATATATAAATACACTTAATGGCTCCCAGAAAATGTTTATGAAACTTTTGAACTTTAAATTGGGTATGAAATTCTTCATTTATTTTTTTTTAGTACAAGCCGAGTTGAGACTTCTTTTAACAATGTTTTTGTACTCAAGAGGGTGTTTTCAAGATAATGGAAAATTTTTACCATGATAAGTAGTTAATTCTTTAACTTGGTAAAGTTAGCTTATTCAATGATTGGAGTATAGATTGATAATTGTGTGGTTGAACGTTTTGTTTTGACGAACTAGTATTGTTTAAACGTGTTGTGTTGTAATACTGTTTTTTGAATTAAGTTTCCATGTAAGTTCCCTTCTATTGTGAGAATTGATTGCGAGTCTTTTGTTGTGAAGGTGGATTTTGCCTCGAGTTTTAAGATGTTGGATTACCAGGATTATCCGTGTCGTGTTTTGAGTAGGTTAGAGTTGTTGAGGCTGTTGAGTCGGGGAACTACCCTTGTGAATTGGGTTTTGTTTGGTGAAGCCGAGGAAGAGCTTCTAGTTGTGAGTATGGTACCATCTTGAGTTTTGGGGATTCTAAATACTCAGTTGTTGCTGAATGTGGGCATACTACTGAGGCATGGCTAACATGTTTGTATGGGAGTGGATGCCCTTCTTGTGGGATCCTTGCATCGTGGACTCTTAGAGTTATATGGTCATAGAGATATTCATAACCTTTTGTTAGGATCGTTGTTTCAAAACCTATACATTGTGGAGGATTCTGTTTTGGTTTGCCAATTTCCTTTTTATTATAGTAGACAAGTTGGGAGTGACTCACTTCATCTTGTTGATCTTGTTACTTAGGGGGTCTAGGGGATATCGAGGTGTTGGACTAGGGGTGTAGTTCTTTTGTTATTCCTTATTTCGAGTTTGGGTATATCTTTAATTTCGAGGACGGAATTTCCTAAAGTGGAAAGGTTGTAGCACTCTGAGATTCTCCTCTTCACTGAAGCGAAGGTTTTTCCGCTTGAGCGATCTTTCGAACCGTCCAATACTTTGTCTGCAGTCCAAGTTTCTGAGAGGTGGTGATGTTGCCTCGAGCGTAGGTTGGTTTGCTCGTGCAATCTGTTTCTTGCATGATCTAAGATTTTGGGAGGTTGAGTTGTATGCTCAAGCAAAGGTTTTCCTGCTTGAGCGATCTTGTGTCTCTAACGCTCGAATGCTTGTTTCACCGCTCAAGTGGTCTGGTCGGGATCTGATCTTCACAAAAATTATTTTTTGGTCAAATATTTTACACTTTCTCTCTCTGTCTTCTCTCTTTCCTCCATTTTCGAAAATCCTAAGCTTTCAAGCTTGGATTCTTATTCCTTATTTCGAGTAGTCCTTTTGTTATTCCTTATTTCGAGTTTGGGTATATCTTTAATTTCGAGGACGGAATTTCCTAAAGTGGAAAGGTTGTAGCACTCTGAGATTCTCCTCTTCACTGAAGCGAAGGTTTTTCCGCTTGAGCGATCTTTCGAACCGTCCAATACTTTGTCTACAGTCTAAGTTTCTGAGAGGTGGTGATGTTGCCTCGAGCGTAGGTTGGTTTGCTCGTGCAATCTGTTTCTTGCATGATCTAAGATTTTGGGAGTTTGAGTTGTATGCTCAAGCAAAGGTTTTCCTGCTCGAGCGATCTTGTGTCTCTAACGCTCGAATGCTTGTTTCACCGCTCAAGTGGTCTGGTCGGGATCTGATCTTCACAAAAATTATTTTTTGGTCAAATATTTTACACTTTCTCTCTCTGTCTTCTCTCTTTCCTCCATTTTCGAAAATCCTAAGCTTTCAAGCTTGGATTTCATCTACATCTACTAAGAATCTCACCCTAGTTCCATATACCAAAATATAGAGCATGGTGAGAGCTTCCTTTTAATCTGAGCGAATCATGTTTTTGTCAACGTCAAATTTTCAAGCATTTTCCTCTTCTTACTTGAGGTAGAGATTTTTTTTGATTATATTCTCTTCAATATCTTACTAGATTTTTTTTTTTTTTTTCTTTGGGGGATTTCTATTGCATAAAATCATAGTTTGAAAGGATAATTGTGAAAGGCATATAGATGTGAGTTAAGGTTTTGAATCCAAGAATAAATCTTATGTTTTAAAGTTGACTTTGAGAATTTGATAGTAATGAGACTTGATTTTGATATTTTAAATAAATAGCCTTAATTATTTAATTGACTTAATAATATGAAGAATGAGATTGGAATTAACTCTTGTATTATAGAATCAAACTAATTATTGTGAATAGGAAATACTTTTGAGAGATAAGGAAATGGCTTTTATGAAGTGGGATTACGTGAAGGTTGATGATTTAAGATTTTTAACTCACTAATGGATTATGTTCGTGGTGATTAAAGTCAAGATCTAGTTGAACTATTCAACAATGTTTTTAAGAAATTATGAGTTATGTTGGGAATTGAAATGTTAGGGAGATATTGATGATATGTTGATAATTTTATTGTTTGATTTTGATGGTTTCCTTATCTACGATGTTAATATTAGACTTTGGCATTGATTGTATGGAATAGGCCGTGAATGTTATGTGTTTACATTAATTGTGTATTTTAGAATATTGTGCATTGTATTAGTACTCGCATAGAAATGTTTTGAGGTGTCCATGTGTCCGGTCGTGTGAAAACGATAAATGCGGAAAAATAAACGTTTTTAGGTGCCTGTAGACATGCCCGAACATCTCGGCTCCGCGCGCGGGTGGCGCGAAATCCGTTTTGTTCATTAGCTACTACAGTTCGAACTCAATGTCATGGTTCTGAATCTAATCTCACAACGTGCAATGCAAGATCGATAAATCACCAAAGAGTCCAAATCCGGTAAATCGTTTTGGAAAATCAATTTTAATAAAGAAGTGCCAAACATGGACTGCTTTGCCAGATGCAGAGTGGCCACCTAAATATTTTGTTTTGGAAAATTTAAAAAACCCTGACTCGTGCCTAAGGCCACGTGTCCGTCATCACCAAAGTTGCCTCGGCTCGGGAACTTGGGTACGAGAGGGGAAGGTCATGCGATGAGCACCCCCGCTCGCCCGATCAAAGGATCGGCCTTTACTAACATGATATGTTATTTTTGAAAACACATGCGTTCTTATTCTGATTTATTAGCTAGCTTACTATGTGATGCGTGCAGCATACAAGTATAGACTAAATCACTCAAGTTGGAACAAAATATCTCATGTTTGTTTGTTTAAAAATGGTTTGAAAATACTACTCGTAAGTAGGCTAAGTCGCGGGTTTGCCACCCTCAAGTGGGCTTAGAAAACAACATGATTTTGCCACGCTCAAGTGGGCTTAAAATGCACATTTGATGAATTGTTCCAATTCAAGTAATCCAATCTTCACCCACAGGCATTCAGGCAGTTATATCAGTTAAGCAAATAGCCTTATAGCAAGCATGCTAAACATGGCAGCACTCACACTCATGCAAAATGCTAAAGCGTAAAAGCTTACCTAGTACTCCGAGCCAAAACAAAAGCTAGTTAGTAATCAATGCATGATCCTAGTTTATATTAAGATGACTAATGCAACACATGCAAAATGCAACTAGAAATAGGTTCGGCTATTCTAAGATGGCATATGAGATGCAACTTGATACATGTATTCAACTTGGAATTGAAATACAATGCACTTTGTATGATACGCCGAGCCTGGTGCATGCAAGATAAATGAATGAATGCAAACATGCGAAGCATAAGTATGCTAATTGAAACATGCCCTAAACTAACCATCAAAAGCTGATAAGTAAAAGGGAGAAAGACGTAGGGTTGGAAGACATTTACACAAGCACGCACACTTATTATAAAATTCGTCCTATCGACGAAGGGTCCGAATGAATACGCTAAGCTAGCTATGCTAAGCTAATCAACTAATCTAATAATCTAATTAGACTAATTATTACACAACCAAATTGAATAACTAGCCACAACTAATTATTACAAAACTTTAACTAATCAAACGAATTAATTAAGTTACAAACTCATGCTAAGCATTAAAATATGTAAACTAGGCCGCCTCAGCTCTGCTTTGAAGAAGTTGAAGATGCATGCTTGATTCCCGTCCCGAAAGCTCTCCAAATGCTCTTTAAAGGCTCTGTCTGCAGGGTGTCCTTGAGAATTAGCTGCTGGATCTCACTAAAACAGTGCTGGGAAGTGCATCAGTGGCCTGCCGGCCATGAGAAGCTTCTGCCGACCCCCCTGCCGACCAAATATGCACACTGTCGACCAAGGATGAAGGGCTGCCGACCAGAAATAAAGGGTGCCGACCACTGATGTGCTGGGACACCAAGCTGCAGTAGAGCACAAAATAGAGAAAATTGAGGGTCTCCCAAGGGTATGTACGCACTGTGCCACCCCATATCACCTCAAAACATCAAGGGAGAGGCATAATCGGATCCAAGACCATCAATCACGCATCTCGATGCATGATGGCCAAAGATCCAACGTGTGCAAATTCAATAAATGCATGACAAATAAGACACCAAGACTATTTCCTTATCATGGGAAGTCAAAGGAAATGGAGACCAAAGGGTGATTGGCTTACTTCATCACTTCGAGTATGAAATGAGCTAATCCACCTTGTGTTCAACGTAATGCCCGATTGAACACAATGCAATGCACACATGTTATGTAAACATGTTATGTAAACAATCATGCTAAGCTTGACATGTTAAGGTGGCATGCAAGACTCTATCATGCAAACACTCATGCACAGCATGTTAAGGGGCCAAGAATATCAATGCTAGTGAAGAAGATAACACTATAAGCATGCATCACAATGCTCAAACATCCAAACTAGCTTAAAACAGAGTTACACCATGCCCAAAACAGTGGCAAAACATGCTAAGATAGAAGCTCGAAGGAATATACAAACATGCATGCATGTTAGTCCATAAACAAGGTGCAATGCTCAACTCTCAAAGTCATTGAAAGAGTGATATATGGAGTGTAATGGCATATGTTCCAGCACTGATATGACATGCAAAATGACTTGGAATCATGCAAACAAACCATGTAATGCATGTTGAAAGGCCTAAGCATCAAAGCTAGTGAAGTGTATTACACTAGGGGCATGCAAGACAATGCTCAAATGGCCAAACCAACCCCAAACAAACCCTATGCAGGCCAAAACAGTAGCAAAAATAGACTGAGATGATGGCTTGAAAGGCAAGAAAATGGGGCTCATGCAATGACTCACAAATAAGGCATAAAGGTATAACTCTCAAGAGCACTTAAAGAGTGGAAAATATGGAGGTGCAATAACACTATATGCTCTGAAATATCATTCCAAATGATGCCAAGACATGCAAATACCTCAAGTTAAGCATGCAAGATTCCTCAAAAATTCAAGGCTAATCAAAGCTTTTGCACTACAAGCATGCATAACAAGCATCATTCGACCAAGAAGCCTCAAAACAGAGCTAAAACATGTTAAAACATGAGTGAAAACTTGCTGGAATAGAGTCAAAACATGCTAGAATAATTGATCAAAGTATAGAGCATGTTAGGCTAGCAAGGCAAAATTACACTATAAGTGTATAAGCCACTCAAGAGACAACCAAACCAGCCAAAAACAGAATCATGTCAGACCTAAAAACTCACGAAAACAAGCTCACACCATGCCTCAAGAGTATAGAGATACATGCTCATTTGATAGGCAAATAATACAAGCAAACAAAACAAGAAAAGAGGGGATCACCCCCTCTGATCTAAGGCCTCAAAACCACAAGTCTACCACTGAAAATCCACTGGATTTCAGTGGCTAAAAGGCCAAACAAAGACTAACACAAAGACCTTAACACATGGCACAAAACAAGGCCAAACAAGGCCAAACAAGGCACAAGAGGGTAGAACACCCTCAACACCAAGAAGTCTTAAACAACCATCAAAATCACTTAAATACAGAACTTTTTTTAGTTGAAAGCAAGGCCTAAAACAAAATGCAAGGATGGCCAATATGGTATTCAAACAAAGGCTTAAAAGGGGAAAACACTCACCCTTGAAGCACAACTTCGAAACCAGCAACCTCTGAGGCCAAAAACCAACTTTTAGAGCTCAAATAACACTCCAAGAACCTTATCTCAAAGATGGTGGTGTATCACTAGGTGTTGTAGTGCAAAAGTGTGAGGAAAATGCACTTTAAGGCACAAACAAACACAATATAAAGAGAGAGAATGAGAAATATAAAGAGATATATATATATATATATATCTTCTCAAAAATTGCTGAACCTCTGTAAGGGAGGAGGAGCCTCTCCTTATATAGAGGAATGCAATGCAAAGCTTGTTAAGCAAGCTTGAAAAGGGCTTCATCCCTCCATACACGTGTATGGAGGAGGGATGAGTGAAAACCAGCTAGCTCAAAAGATCTGGCGTGAAAAACCAGCTAAGACAAGGTATTCTGCCGGCCATCAGTGGTAGCCGGCAGTGCCTCATTGATGGCCGGCAGGCTTCATTGATGGGCGGCAGGGATAAATGCATGGCCGACAGTGGCAGAGAGTGGCCGACAGTGCACCATGAGAAGCAGGCTGAAAGGACCAACATATGGTTCAAGAATAGAGCAGAAAGGATAGAGGGTTTGGAAAGCTCAAACCTGTGACGTTCCGCCGCTAAAGTCGAGTACTCGACGAGCAATCGAACTTGTGGCTGGATGTACTTGCAAGCACAACCAAGTCTTGAGAACGGTCAAAAATGGGGTGTCTACAGTGCCTGCGTGCCCGATCATGTGAGGATGATAAATATGGAAAATGTTTTGAGGTGTCCACATGCTCAGTTGTGTGAGGACAACAAATGTGGAAAGATACTTGTTTGAGGTGCCCAACTGCCCATCCGTGTGAGGACGGAAAATGTGGACTGCTTTGGTAACTTGTTGTAGTCGGTATTTTCAAATAGGTTGAAAGATGTCCAATTACTTTCCGTGCCGAGGCCAGTAAATGTGAGAGTATATTAAGATGTTACATTGTTGAATGACATGTGGAATGTGATAGACGCGTGGTGATACTAAAAACGGATCCTTTTTGAAAGATATATGTAAGTATGTGTATGTTGATTATATACAAAAAAACACCTTACTTATAACATTGAGTATCATGATCATTTTCATCTATAAGGAATTATTGTTTAAAATCATTGTAGATTCCTATTGAACTTTTGTGTTCATCTATGTTGTTTAACAACATTTCAAGTACTGGGTCAAAGGCATCGACAATGAGTTATTTTGTGGTGGTTTATATATATATATATATTGTTGGTGAAGTGTCTATGTTTTGGAAAGGGAATATATTTTTGTTCATGTTAGCTATTCATCATGTACTCATATAATTTATTATTTGTATAATACGAGAGAGAGCACTAACATCTATTTTTTATTCTTTTGTTTCCACAATTGTATTATGTAACTGGACCTTAATAACTAAATTGGTAAAAATTTTGGATAATAAAATGGGGGGCGTTACAACTATTGTGTGAACGTCGTATATATTAATGGGTTTTTCGATTAGTCAATGAGGTAGTATGGGTCGGACTTATTTTTAAAAAAATTAAAATTATGTTCACCCGTAAGCCCAAATCTTACGGGACAATGTTAAATTGAACTAAGTTACACATTTTTTATTATACTTATATTATTAAGTTATACACATTTATTTTTTTATTTTTTAATAATTCATATGATCAAATTAATTCATACTATTAAAACAACCAAATTAAAACTCAAATTCACCAAATTAACAAATTATGACAATATTATATGTAAAGAATTAGGAAGATATCACGAGTCACTATCAAATTCAATTTTAACAAATTCTGTTTTGTATATATTTTTTTAAGTACAATTTATAAGGATAATATGAGTTGTCAAATGTTTTTTTTAATGGAACAATATTGATTTTAATGGATTAAAATTGAATTTAATAGTATTATTTTTTGGATAATATTATTTATTGATTTTTATTTTTTTTGGACAGGACAGTTTAAGTCGGGCTGATGGGATGGTTGAGCTAGATTTACCCATGCAAGCTTGTACGGGCCGGGTTCATGGGTGGGCTCAAATTTCAAACCTTTATTCAAAGCCCTAAATGATCTTCTATGGGATAAAATGGACTGGACAGTAAACGGGCTCAGACAAGTCATAGGATGGATTGGGCAATATCAAGTTTTTTTGCCCGCGGGCCATTTGATGACTCCTACACTAAGTGCTTATCTTTTGATTCAACTTCTCCTAAAAAGAGTTGAACTAATGATCTTCCCCTTAAAACTAAATTTTTAAGAGAGTCATGGTAGCCAATTAGACTAAGCCTAATTAGTTTTCAACCTATTATGATACCAAACGTGCTCTTTAGATTCTTATAAAAGTTTGTATAATTAAGTTTATTATTTTTATTTCGTAATTAACTATATATATTCACCCAATAAATTAACTATATATACATAAATACATATATCTCCATACAAAAAGAAAATGTCTTATAAATGCAATGAATGAAGGTTTCATTAAGAAAAATGTTATAGACCCCAAATGAATTACTTAACATTCTACAAAACCTTTTAAATGGGTGTGAGACCCATTCACATGTGATTTTTGTGGATTTTACACCTATGTGAAAGGTTTGGTAGAATATTTAGTAATTCATTTGGGGTCCTAACATAAGTCTTTCATTAATGTCAGAATGAGGTGGAATCAAAAACTAATCCATGAATCGAATTGTATTTAAAAATACTTAATTACGTAAAACTGAAATCTAACGGTCCCTTTAGAAAAGTAAACGTAACGATAAAATACTTACAGTTTAAATTGATCCAGACCAATTTACCAGATTTGCACAACCACTGGTAAAATTCTTAACATCGGTTTGATCTAGCTAAAAAAAAAAAGTAGAAATTAATTTCTTTTATTTGAAAGTTTTCATAAAAAGTGAACAAGTATGTAGGTCATTTCATTTCCTTTTTCTTTCTTTCTTTTTTCTTTTTCTTTCATTTTTTTTTTTTTTTTTTTTCTCTCAACAAATTTGAGTTCCAAACTAGCATACAAGTTCTTTACTTCGGTCATCATATTTTAAGAATTAAAAAGAAGAATGCTTGTTATGGTGAAAATTTATCAATGAAATTAAAATGACAAGGAAAGGTGTTCGGAGTTGGCTTTTTTTTTTGCTAATTTTTTTTAATCGTTTACAGTAAATAATAATAATAATAATAATAATATTATAATAATATATAATAATAATAATAAATTTTCAAAAAACTTCACACTTCTGAGTTCTACTCTATTAGACAGATCGAAAAAGTTTAAAAAAATAAAATTAAATTAAATTTTGAAAACAAAAAAATATGAAAATGACTTTTTGACTCTTTTTTTTTTTTTTTCTTTTTGTCTTTCATGAATTTTTTTTGGATTTGTCTACACAAGACATACTTGAAAAGTAAAAAAATTAGACATAATTTTAAAAAATACCATTAAAGACAATATATATATATATATATATTGTTGGTGAAGTGTCTATGTTTTGGAAAGGGAATATATTTTTGTTCATGTTAGCTATTCATCATGTACTCATATAATTTATTATTTGTATAATACGAGAGAGAGCACTAACATCTATTATTTTATTCTTTTGTTTCCACAATTGTATTATGTAACTGGACCTTAATAACTAAATTGGTAAAAATTTTGGATAATAAAATGCAGGGGCGTTACAACTATTGTGTGAACGTCGTATATATTAATGGGTTTTTCGATTAGTCAATGAGGTAGTATGGGTCGGACTTATTTTTAAAAAAATTAAAATTATGTTCTACCCGTAAGCCCAAATCTTACGAGACAATGTTAAATTGAACTAAGTTACACATTTTTTTATTATACTTATATTATTAAGTTATACACATTTATTTTTTTATTTTTTAATAATTCATATGATCAAATTAATTCATACTATTAAAACAACCAAATTAAAACTCAAATTCACCAAATTAACAAATTATGACAATATTATATGTAAAGAATTAGGAAGATATCACGAGTCACTATCAAATTCAATTTTAACAAATTATGTTTTGTATATATTTTTTTAAGTACAATTTATAAGGATAATATGAGTTGTCAGATGTTTTTTTTAATGGAACAATATTGATTTTAATGGATTAAAATTGAATTGAATAGTATTATTTTTTGGATAATATTATTTATTAATTTTTATTTTTTTTGGACAGGACAGTTTAAGTCGGGCTGATGGGATGGTTGAGTTGGATTTACCCATGCAAGCTTGTACGAGCCGGGTTCATGGGTGGGCTCAAATTTCAAACCTTTATTCAAAGCCCTAAATAATCTTCTATGGGATAAAATGGACTGGACAGTAAAGCGGGCTCGGACAAGTCATAGGACGGATTGGGCAATATCAAGTTTTTTTGCCCGCGGGCCATTTGATGACTCCTACACCAAGTGCTTATCTTTTGATTCAACTTCTCCTAAAAAGAGTTGAACTAATGATCTTCCCCTTAAAACTAAATTTTTAAGAGAGTCATGGTAGCCAATTAGACTAAACCTAATTGGTTTTCAACCTATTATGATACCAAACGTGCTCTTTAGATTCTTATAAAAGTTTGTATAATTAAGTTTATTATTTTTATTCCGTGCATAGTGCGAATTCACTGCTAATTAACTATACATATTCACACAATAAATTAACTATATATACATAAATACATATATCTCCATACAAAAAGAAAATGTCTTATAAATGCAATGAATGAAGGTTTCATTAAGAAAAATGTTATAGACCCCAAATGAATTACTTAACATTCTACAAAACCTTTTAAATGGGTGTGAGACCCATTCATATGTGATTTATGTGGATTTTACACCTATGTGAAAGGTTTGGTAGAATATTTAGTAATTCATTTGGGGTCCTAACATAAGTCTTTCATTAATGTCAGAATGAGGTGGAATCAAAAACTAATCCATGAATCGAATTGTATTTAATACTTAATCACGTAGAACGGAAATCTAACGGTCCCTTTAGAAAAATAAACGTAACAGTTTGAATTGATCCAGACCAATTTACCAGATGTTGCACAACCACTGGTAAAATTCTTTACATCGGTTTGATCTAGCTAAAAAAAAAAAAGTAGAAATTAATTTCTTTTAATTGAAAGTTTTCATAAAAAGTGAACAAGTATGTAGGTCATTTCATTTCCTTTTTCTTTCTTTCTTTTTTCTTTTTCTTTCATTTTTTTTTTTTTTTCTCTCAACAAATTTGAGTTCCAAACTAGCATACAAGTTCTTTACTTCGGTCATCATATTTTAAGAATTAAAAAGAAGAATGCTTGTTATGGTGAAAATTTATCAATGAAATTAAAATGACAAGGATAAGGTGTTCGGAGTTGGCTTTTTTTTTTGCTAATTTTTTTTAATCGTTTACAGTAAATAATAATAATAATAATAATAAATTTTCAAAAAAACTTCACACTTCTGAGTTCTACTCTATTAGACAGATCGAAAAAGTTTTAAAAAATAAAATAAATTAAATTAAATTTTGAAAACAAAAAAATATGAAAATGACTTTTTGACTTTTTTTTTTTTTTTTTTTTTCTTTTTGTCTTTCATGATTTTTTTTAGATTTGTCTACACAAGACATACTTGAAAAGTAAAAAAATTAGACATAATTTTAAAAAATACCATTAAAGACAATATATATATATATAATTTTTTTAACTTGATGCAAAACATCCCTCAGATTATAATGGTTTCATACGTAGCAATAACAAAAATGTAATTCTAAGCAATCCAATTGTCCTTATTGTTCCTGCCGTGGTCCACATTCACACAATTTTTTTTTATAATTTTTTTTTTTCAATGATGTGATAAGATTGACTAAAAGATTTTAAAAGAAGAGAGGAGTATCAAATGTGTGAGTTATTAATTTATCTTTTTCTTATTACATCATTCAAAAGATTTATACGAAAAAAAAATTATATAGATGAAGCATTTTTTCTCAAAGAATGCTCCACACTCGGCAGTGGATTGTACCTTTGGGCCATTATATTAACAATCTAACATAATGGATTTAACACTCATTACATGTTTTTGACCTATCTAGTTGTATTTTATTTCCAATCATAGGGGCTTTGGCCACGCCCATTTCTAAAAGCTTCAATTCTGCCTAATTTGACTTTTCTCCGTTCCCTTAGACCATCTCCAGTATGTATAGCTAAACTAAATATTTAAAATTTTATTTTATTATTTTAATTAATCACTTTTTAAATATACATTTCAACAAACTCTCTACTTTAATTATATTTGTTAAAAATATTATTAGAAGTTTTGGATGGTCGACCAGTAGATGACCAAGGCCGGACAAAAAAGCTTTGGGTGGTCGACCAATTGGTGGAAGTTTTGCTCACTTTCGCGCCAAAATGAGAAATGAGGGAAGGAAAAATTAATAAAAAGTTGAAAAGCCCATGAACTTAGGCGTTGGTTAAAAGAACTTGTTAAAAGAACTTGTCCTGGCGAGTTACTGTAACTCTCAACCATTTAAGCGAGGCATGAGCGAGTCTACTGGAGAAGTGTTTTCTGCTTCCAAACTAACTTTTATGATCGAAAAGTGAAAGAAACAAGACTACTGGAGATGTACTTAGGCGTTGGTTAAAAGAACTTGTTCATTATTTAAAAAATAATTTAACAAAAAAAAAAAAAAAGAAGTTAATGTCACAAAAAAGTTAATTCATTTAATATATTTGTAACCTTTTTTTATTTTTAATTTTTTTAGAGTGATTAAAGTTTTTTTTTTTTTTTTTTCTTCCAAGTTAATGAGTATATTTCTAAGGAGTAATACTACAATACACACCCCTAAAAAAGGGTGTACTATATACAAGTTGTAGTAGTTTCTGTCATAATTTAATGGATCATAATCAGATACATTTTAGACCTAATTAAAATTTTCTTTAGTCATAATCAAAATTACAACCACAAGAGGACGTGACTAAGTAATAATCAACATCACATGTGTCATAATCAATAATAATAACTAAACACCACTTGAGGTATAATAGATCATAATTAAGTCATAACTAAAGTCACGTTAGTTATAACCAAAGGTTATAATCAAATATTACTTAAGACATAATAAGTCATAATTAAATAATAACTAATACCGTAATAAGTCATAACTAAGTGACAGCCAACACTACAATAAAACATAAACAAATGTGACAAAAATCATAACTACATATGATATACATTTTTCTTTTAAGTGTGTACCATTGAATTTCTCGATTTTCATGAGATTGCCAAAGAAAATAGCAGTGTTATAGAGGACAATCCTTGGACCGCGTTTAATTGGCATATAACAACTATTTTGGTTTATAATAACATTACTATACATGTGATTCAAATTTTGTAAACAACTTATATTATAACTTTTTATTTTTTATCATGGATATGTCGAATATTTTATCCCGAATGAGGTGGAACAACTTATTTTGGAACAAATCTTCCATGGTAAAATGATCAAAATATCCTCTTAGAGATGCCATATGGCTTGCCTAATAACAATTGTGCTAGTTACAAATCCCCACTATTTGTCTATCTTCTTTGATTCATTATAGTTCTATTCATTGTTTCTCTTCTATGACGCATCCGTGCAGCTAAACTTTATCGTTGATAAGGAGATTAAAAAAAATTATAACATTGTGCATATGTTTCTTGTGAGAGATGCTAGCAGTTCCGTAAGGAATTAGAGGCATAACCCATTGCATATTTCATGTTAATTAGTATACGCTCTTGTGAGGTAGGTCAAGTACAAATAGTTAGATAAATAATTAAAAAGAACACTAAATAAGAATTTGATCCGTGAAGTATTCTAGTTTATAAGAGTCTAATAGAATGAATTACACTTCATCCTAAAACGACGTCGTTTTGGGCAGGTTTTTTTTTTTTTTCTTTTTGTCTTTCATGAATTTTTTTTGGATTTGTCTACACAAGACATACTTGAAAAGTAAAAAAATTAGACATAATTTTAAAAAATACCATTAAAGACAATATATATATATAATTTTTTTAACTAGATGCAAAACATCCCTCAGATTATAATGGTTTCATACGTAGCAATAACAAAAATGTAATTCTAAGCCATCCAATTGTCCTTATTGTTCCTGCCGTGGTCCATATTTCAACTAGGGGGTTTTAAAGAATGATGGTTTACATTCACACCATTTTTTTTACTAAAAGGTTTTAAAAGAAGAGAGAAGTATAGAAGTGTGAGTTATTAATTTATCTTTTTTTACTATATCATTTAAAAGATTTGTAGGAAAAAAATTATATAGATGAAGCATTTTTTTCTCAAAGAATGCTCCACACTCGGTAGTGGATTGTACCTTTGGGCCATTATATTAACAATCTAACATAATGGATTTAACACTCATTACATGTTTTTGACCTATCTAGTTGTATTTTATTTCCAATCATAGGGGCTTTGGCCACGCCCATTTCTAAAAGCTTCAATTCTGCCTAATTTAACTTTTCTCCATTCCCTTAGACCATCTCCAGTATGTATAGCTAAACTAAATATTTAAAATTTTATTTTATTATTTTAATTAATCACTTTTTAAATATATATTTCAACAAACTCTCTACTTTAATTATATTTGTTAAAAATATTATGAAAAGTTTTGGATGGTCGACCAGTAGATGACCAAGGCCGGACAAAAAAGCTTTGGGTGGTCGACCAATTGGTGGAAGTTTTGCTCACTTTCGCGCCAAAATGAGAAATGAGGGAAGGAAAAATTAATAAAAAGTTGAAAAGCCCATGAACATTGTCTCACTTGTCCTGGCGAGTTACTGTAACTCTCAACCATTTTAGCAAGGCTTGAGCGAGTCTACTGGAAAATTGTTTTCTGCTTCCAAACTAACTTTTATGATCGAAAAGTGAAAGAAAGAAACAAGACTACTGGAGATGTACTTAGGCGTTGGTTAAAAGAACTTGTTCATTATTTAAAAAATAATTTAACAAAAAAAAAAGAAGTTAATGTCACAAAAAAGTTAATTCATTTGATATATTTGTAACCTTTTTTTATTTTTTATTTTTTTAGAGTGATTAAAGTTTTTTTTTTTTTTTTTTTCTTCCAAGTTAATGAGTATATTTCTAAGAAGTAATACTACAATACACACCCTTAAAAAAGGTTGTACTATATACACGTTGTGGTAGTTTCTGTCATAATTTAATGGATCATAATCAAATACATTTTAGACCTAATTAAAAATTTCTTCAGTCATAATCAAAATTACAACCACAAAAGGACATGACTGAGTAATAATCAACATCACATGTGTCATAATCAATCATAATAACTAAACACCACTTGAGATATAATAAATCATAATTAAATCATAACCAATATCACATCAGTTATAACCAAAGGTTATAACCAAATATTACTTAAGACATAATAAGTCATAATTAAATAATAACTAATACCGTAATAAGTCATAACTAAGTGACAGTCAACACTACAATAAAACATAAACAAATGTGACAAAAATCATAACTACATATGATATACATTTTTTTTTTAAGTGTGTACCATTGAATTTCTCGATTTTCATGAGATTGCCAAAGAAAATAGCATTGTTATAGAGGACAATCCTTGGACCGCGTTTAATTGGCATATAACAACTATTTTGGTTTATAATAACATTACTATACATGTGATTCAAATTTTGTAAACAACTTATATGTCGAATATTTTATCCCGAATGAGGTGGAACAAGTTATTTTGGAACAAATCTTCCATGGTAAAATGATCAAAATATCCTCTTAGAGATGCCATATGGCTTGCCTAATAACAATTGTGCTAGTTACAAACAATGACATTTACAAAATCGATCATAAAAAAGAAGACAAAGGATAGTCACAATGGATCATAAAAGAATGACAAGGAGTAGGGATCGGATCACAAAAGAAGACAAGCTTTTTTTGTGATACATCACGTCCCCACTATTTGTCTCTCTTCTTTGATTCATTGTAGCTCTATTCATTGTTTCTCTTCTATAATGCATCCGCGCAGCTAAACTTTATCGTTGATAAGAAGATTAAAAAAAATTATAAACTCCAACATTGTGCATATGTTTCTTGTGAGAGATGGTAGCAGTTCCGTAAGGAATTAGAGGCATAACCCATGGCATATGTCATGTTAATTAGTATACGCTCTTGTGAGGTAGGTCAAGTACAAATAGTTAGATAAATATTTAAAAAGAACACTAAATAAGAATTTGATCCGTGAACTATTCTAGTTTATAAGAGTCTAATAGAATGGATTACACTTTATCCTATTATCTTTTATTATTTTTACTTTGGCTCGTAAAAGTGTCTTCTTTTTTCTTTTTCTTTTTTTATTTTGCTCCTTCGCATTTCAAATTTTTCTAATATAAACTATGCAATTGGATGGCACTGAATAAATGAGAGGATAGGAGACGAGATGGGGGATATTATGATTATCTAATTGTGAGGGGAATGTCATCCAAAGTTAGGGGAAACGGATTTCTAATATAAACAGAGTTTTTATCTGATTTTTTTATTATTAGACACAATGTAATTAGTTTTATATGTATTTATTAATAACGTTTGTTTATGTATATAGTATTATTCAAAGTTGAATTGTTTAATTTTTTTTAAAAAAAATTTAAATATTGAATGTGATGTTACACCATTTTATAAAGTACATCAAGTAGAACAAGCTGGCATGGGGTAGAATTATTTGGCTTTTCCAAGTGTGGTAAAATAAATGAGTATGCAACAGTTGACAAAATAAGTAATGCCATGTAAATAAATAAAAATTAGGAAAATTATAATAAAAAGAATCTAAAGATTTGACTATTATAATAAATTAAACTTTACAATTTTTAATTTCTTTAATTTAGTCTCTAAACTTTTACATTGGCGTTGGATTTAACCCATCCAGTTTTTTTTTTTGGAATTTAGAAAACAGAGACACCAAGAAAACAAAGCTTACAAAGATAACACCTCCCTTAAAGTAGGAGGGGAAAAGAAACCCAAGTAAGAGGCAATTTCCTTCGCAGATAAGCTTGGGCTGTCCAATGAGCTGCCTTGTTGGACAAATGAGGACTCCAACCGAAAGTGAAGTACCCTTGCCTAGCCCTACATATGAACCAACTTTGTTTAAAGAGACAAAATGAAAGCGGTAAATTTATTTTACCCACCAAAATTCTACGTACATAATCACACATATACTTTCCTCCATAACCTCACCACAACCACCTCCCACCATTTTCACAACTTCAAATTCAAAATTTTACCCAAACTATAACACAAAGAAGAAGGAAAGAGAGCCACCATGCCAATACCCAAAATTTCCTTCAACGTCGCAGTTAACCAACACCACACCCAGCCCCTCCAATACCGTTTCCGAACTTGTGCAATGTCAAG